>JBCFYV010011164.1:34864020-35464020 GCA_039000515.1 Timema cristinae
GAGAAAGTATTGTAATCGTTAAATAGTAGCTTACTGTTGAGTGATTTTTGAAAATTCGAATTTTTTTTAAAAAGGCTCAACCAATTTTGTTTAAAATGTAGGCCTCTATCTGGGGAGTGTTTGACATTTTTACAACTTATAAAACAAAGTGTTGGCCTGTATATCCTTTGCCTAAAATTTGTGGAAACGCTTAAATGATTACAATGCAGTTTTTTTTATACTATGTACATTTTTACCATGCAAATGTTAGGCTGCTGATCAAACGAATAAAATAAAATAAAATTTGATTTAAGTTTTTAGAAGTTGTCTTAAAACCTGTGTTCAATGATGAGTTCTCTTATTGGAAATAGAATTCATTATTTTTCTGTATAACTCGATCGCCATGATAAAAAGAATAATTAAAAAAATATAATTCAATATTTAATCCAAATTGAAATCATACTTTAGTTAGGATGGCTATTTTGAATTCACATTTCCTTATATATGACCATTTCTGTACCTATATGCTCGCTTATAAATAGAGAATTAATGGATAGATTTGAATACGGTATTTTTTTATATTTTGCTGAATTACTCTAGAAAGGTTTATAAGCTATATTAGTTACATCTTCAAGGAGCTAAGCAGGGACGTTAAAAGAAATAAAAGTGTTTTATGTCCACTGTGGAGTGGAAAAAGTGAGGACTGCCAAATGTGCAGTCTCATTAAAAAAATCAGACCAAACGATATAGGTTTAGTGTTAAGTTTGGAGATTCCATATTCATACATTGACCTACAATAATGCAAGTGTAACTAAACATATGGTACACGGCCCAATAGGACTTTTGAATCGATCGTCTCCATGCACGCAGCAAAAAGTATCCAAAGAGCTACGTTGACAGGGATGAAGGATATTTCAAATACCGTAGATTGCAAACCAATGATGGAAGGTGTTCTGCCACTATTTGAGCTTTTGAGCAATGAAGATGGAAAACCTTTGGGTAGTCCCAGAAAGCCCCATCCTGTTGAGAGTGCTCGATTCCCAAATTAATAAGGAGCTGTGCATTATCATCAAACCTATTAAACACGCATATAAGTAAATAATTAAGAACAGTGATAAAGTGATGGTTCAGTATTGACTTGACCAATGAGGTGGAACAACTTCTGTTGGAATTATTCAGAGTGTTATATATTTAGCTATCCATCTCGAAAATTTACAATGTATATATTTTACAACAAGTATTGACACTGACTTCACTAACAGCCCATGAGACACACAACTAACAATCGTCTTCAAATTGTAGGCCTACACTGAAGATCCTTTTGCGAAGATTCTTACTTACAATAAAGTAGCGGCCAATAATGCTTGGCAAATTAACAAATTCCTATGCAGAATCAAGGTGTTTCTGTTGAGGAAACCCCAGAGTAATGAAGAGTGTTTCTCTAAGCCAGGTATATATCGTACACCCGAATAACACATGTGAGAATGCGGCTCCATGTCGCCAAAGGTACAACATCCTACACATTAGTTTCCAAATCACTGTGACTCTTAGAAGATAGCTCACACTCGAACAGTACTTTATTAAAAGCTGCTTTGTCACTCTTCTTCCTAGCTTAGATATGTGCTTTCCATCATATAAATATTTTTCACGTGACAGATTTTCTCGCACTTTGGCTCATCCACAAAGAAAACACGTCGTACGATATTAAGCTTCTTTCGTGGTTACAGGAGCAAGATATTCTAGATACAAAAATGAATCAGATGGTAAAATTAATTACCATATTTTATACTAGTTTGAAGCGCCATCCCGCACTTACATCCTAATAGGTACTATCTTTTTAATTTTTTAATTCCCTTAGTCCATTCAGCTTACCCATCCAAGTTCTTCAATTAAAATTTGAGCAGCCATCATTTTACTCCGTAGTTTAAACCCACCTTAACTGTGTAATGAGACACGTTAAAGGTCTTCACAAACCGGCATAGTATCATATACGTACGATGCCAGTATGGTAGCAGTATGGTATCGCATTGTCACGACGGTCCCACACACCGACATCGTAGATACGACGTGTGCCCCAAGAGCTCGTTTCTCCCACCACACCCTACAATTCTCCTTCGGTACCTGAGGGTTGCACAGTTAAAATAAGCGAGTATATTGTTGTTCTGTTTTTTTTCCTCTGATGAAGACATTGTGGTAGCAGCTATGTTGCTGGAGCCAGAGAAAGAGAGGTGGATACATGAAATCAATAAGAAAAGAAAATGTTTGGAGAGATTTTACTCTTTTTAAGAATTTGATCCATGACGATAAAAAGTTTTTCATATAACTTAGTTAGAGGTTGGCGCATTTATTGTTGAGGAACATCATGGTAAAAAAACATAGGAGTATGAAGGTTGAATGTGGTGAGAGGTGGTTTCTGTTGAGGACGATCATAAGAAGGCAGCATAGGAGGCTGAAGGTTGAATGTGGTGGGAGGCGGTGACTGTTGAGGAACATCATTAGAAGAAAGCATAGTAGGTTGAAGGTTGAAAGCACTGGGAGGCGAGGGCTGTTGAGGAACATTATGAGCCGGTCGAGGAGGCATATAAAGTTGATTATGGGAAGCAAGAAGATACATTTATTGTTGAGGGAGCGACTGAGGAACATTTTGTTGAGGTAGAGGTATCATGGGTAGCTGATAGTTGGATGTATGGGGTTGCAATGCTTGTTGAGGGTAAAAGTGAAAATGTTTATGGTAGTAGCTGTACTCTCATTCTAATAATTTTCTCTCATACTGCCTCAGCAGATACTTGAAATTACTTGGGAAATTGTCTAAATGATTCCTAAATTTCTGAAAAAAACTTATTGATTTGCGAGAGGAGTGTTTGAAAGGGTGTAGTGGGGGTAGGCAACGGCTGCCATGACAGTATCGTACGTGTCTTTCCGCTTTCAAAGCGGAATGGAAAACCACGCACCGTACGTATACGATAATATGCTGCTACCAGGGTGCTACAATGGGTGTCGGTGTACGCATCTCCATAGCAAAGCATGGCAGGATAAAAACATACAATACTTGTATGATACTGTACGTATACGACAATATACTGGTGTGCGAGGACCTTTACAGGTAAACTGATTTCAAAACTTTATCATATAGGTGAATGTCATGACAGATTGCATGCACCATGGGGAAATGGGTCTTGATACCAAGAATACCCATGATTCCATTAAACCTGCCATTCCAGTTTTAATGAATACAATTTTCTATCAAGGTTTGCTATGCGATGACTAACATTGTGCAAGGACAAACCCTGAAGGTGGCAAGCGTTGATCTATCAGCAACTTGTAATTGTTCGCTTCTCATGATAACACCACTAACATCGTTTACAATAAGAACTTGCCTTGAATTTTGTTACTTCATTTCCTTCAATTAATACACAAAATTTTGTTTCCAAACTTAAAACAGAAGTGATAACACAACTGCGAATCTTTTTTATTCTGAAGATACATCTTTTACCATCTCCAAAGCTTTCATCATGTTAATTTATACTTAATCTATTTCTTAATTTCTTTTCTGTGTGGGAAATTAAAAACTCTGGGATTGGAAATGTTATTGTTTTAGTTAACATATTTTAATACTGACACTAACGTGAGCGAAGCTGTGGGAAAAAGGCATTTATAAATGTATATTTGTCTCATTTTCTTTTGGAAACAGTTGTTTAGTTTAGTTTACTGACTATTGATTCTCTAAACAATTTTAATATACTAAAAACATGTCTAACGATTCGACTCAAAATGAGTATCTGGTAGGTTTTGAAAATATAAATAATGTTATATATTAGTTTTATATAAAACAGCATTTAATATTAATTTACTAATGAATGAGTTTTGTAAAATTATAGTTTCTATTAAAAAAAAGCTCTAATGATTTTGTTCACAGTTGATATTTGAGTATTATTTTACATGGAATATATTAAAATATGTTTATGTTTCTAAAATAAATTAATTTGGAGGGTAGTTTATTTAATATAAACTTTAGAAAATTGGAAATATTTCAAAGACTAGCTTGGAATTGATTCTAATGATAAATAAGTATATATTTTAATACTTTTACAAATATAAATCTATTTACGGTAGTTTATATATAAGCCTAATTGATTTTTGAAAATTTGAAATTTTTGAAAATGTTGTTAGCAGTTTTATGTAAAATTTGTATTTGAACAGTGACAATTATATTAAACTACACGATATGCTTGTTTATCTAAGAAAAACTTCCCTAGGGGTGGTTTACTATAAGCCTGTTTTTTCATGAGTTGTTTCAACAGTAGTTTACTATTAATTATGATAAAATTGTACGATTAGGTTGTACAATTTTTTTTAAATACTATTGATATTTTATAAATAGTCCAAACATAGCTATTTTCAAACCATAGTTGCTTGAATGAGAAAATAATATAGGCAACGAACTTTGTATCTTCTTTGTATTGTTGGAAATACACATTTCTGGTGAGAAACTAAGTTGGAGAGAATTACTTCTGAATAGATATAGTGTAAAGCAATGTCCAAGCAGAATGCAAGAGTTTAGCTGTTAAAGTATTTTCATTGCATTTATAATTTTTATCTTCCATTTTTAAATTGTATGTTTGATCAAGTCTTGTGTATTTCTTCTGACGAGGTTTTTTTTTCTGGGTACTCTTTTGAAAGCTTTAAATTATATTTTAGAAATTTTAGGTCATTTGCTAGGTAATTTTATCGGTATTGTTTTGATCACTTTTAGGTCATCAACGTCATAGACCTGATTATCAGTATTATTTTAAAGATATTTATGCTATTGATCAAAGGAAACAGCTGAATATCACATGACTTGACACAAATATTTAATAGTAGATCCAGTAGATTTTCTATCAGTCAGTTAAGACCCTTTATATGAAAATTGGAATGCACACTAAGTATACCCTAAAAGGGTGCAGTCATTCCTTGAGGGATTACACTATGGCCCTATCTTACAAGCTACGTCATAGTGGAAACGTGCTTGTTAAGCACTTTTATAGATAAACTGAGTGTACTGTACATAGATACAGAGGCCTACTTCTCACATTAGTCCGTATTTTGTACCCCCTTCTCTCAATAATTATTCCGCCCCACAGTTTTAGGTCCAACCCCCACCCACACATGAAAAGCTCCCGCGTCTGTAATTGTCGAACACTTCGTAATCCCCCTACGAGCTAGAAATGGTTGCGGGTTTGCTTAATGAATAAATGAATATTTCTGCCGACACAGTGGAGAAGGCTTTTACTACGCTTGTTTCAAGAGTATATACAGTAGAAGACCTAGGTATTAGACCCAATCACATATATTTTAATTTATTAATTAACACTCTACCCACTATCTCGTAGCATTACCCTTTCAGTACACAATTATTTTTGTACAGGCTAGTCTTGACTTCCATCGAGTTTATACAATTGTGTAAGAATGGCATAACAATTTGGTTTTAGTTCGTATACAAACTATGTTGACCACTTCTGTGGTCACGTGGTCAGAGTTCCTGGCTATACATCCAGAGGTTCCGGGTTCGATCCCCTGTGTTTACATATTTCCTGTGAAGCAATGAGTCTTGAACGCGGTCCAACTTAGCCTCGCGAGGACAAATGAGGAGCTACTTGAATACATAGGTAGGGGCATCGGTCTTGAAGGCTGAGATTAACGCCTAGAGGATTCATTGTGCTGACAACATGACACCTCCTATCCTCAAATGTTGGAATTATATTCGCCAACATGCGGCGGCCACTCGGTCGGTATAGATCGTTTGTGGGCTTAAGTCATGGAGTTTTTTAAAACAATTTTGTAAGCTGGCTATGTTACTCTAACAACCTATGAATACAAGAAAAACTCCAACCTCTATTTACTATATTATTATTATTATTATTATTATTATTATTATTTTTATTATTATTATTAATATTATTAATATTATTATTAGCACCGCGTCTTACTACCCGTTCGGGTTATACGCACTTACGCTAATGTGTAATGGTAGGGTGATCGTGAGATGAAATGAAGGACCTACAGTTAAACGTGGAATCCGAACCACGGTGGAGGCCTGGCATTCCCCACATTCACAAGATGTCTTGTTAGAGGTGACGGAAGGGTTTGGTAATCAGATAAATCTGTGCCGGGACCAAGGATTGAACCCCGGACCCCCAGCACGGAAGTCAGGCACCTTAACCTTAGACCACCAGGTCATTTATTTATTATAATATTTTATTTTATGCAAGTTACATTTTTGACCGTGCGAAGTGAGGTTCTGTTTTAACGTGATCATTTGTCATTTTTCTGTCTGTCGGCCCGGATATTTGTTCTGCAATAACTTTAAAATGCCTTTACGTATTTTAAAACATTTTCAAAGGAAAATTCTAGGCTAAACAATGTATACACATGATTTTTATATTTGCTTATCCGTTTAAATATGATGGCCGCTCAAAGAATTTTTCGTTTGATAATTCATCTCAACTGATTTTTGTTTATGATTTTTGCAATCATGGACAACCTAGGGCGTATTTTTTCAAAATTTTGACGTAGGGCCCCTATATTGTGTGACGTAAGTTCTAAATCACGTTACCCATGGCTTTATATGTGAATATAATGCACTATTGAATATAGTATTCATTTGTTTTCTGTCTAAATTTATCGCCAAGGAAATGTCAAAATAAAAGTCCGGAAAATGAAAAGGTGTTCCCCTCAAAGTTCCAAAAAATTTAAAACACTCTTTGGTATAATGTGTAATTGATTTTTTATTTAAATGCAGCGGGAAAAACCCAAATAGCAAGAAGAGATTGAATATTTGAAATTTAAAATTGGGCTGCGGAATATGGAGATGGACATTTTAAATCCCTTATTGGCGTGATAAAAACAATAAAAACTGGTGAAATGGTAGAGAGAAAACCACTAAATTAAAATATTTAAAAAAATTAAAATTAAAAATAGGAGGGGAGGTGGTGAAATTGGCGGTGAGATGAAATTTCAAAACTTATAAGAAACATCGTAGCCTATTTCATTATGGTATGAAATAGAATCTTGGCAGATAACTAGAAAAAAATATAAATGCATATCACTTTTAGATTTTAAAATAAAGATCTGTGTTGAAGGAGAGTTAAAGATTTATAAAGCTGAGAGAAAAAATCTTTATAAGTGTGTTAGAAAATCCAAACACTTTCTAGCGATTAAGGAAACCGCCCCAAATGATCAAACATCAAAATATACATAATTACAATTTGTAATTTCAAAATTGGTTCCAAGAAATTAAGGTTTTTCGCAATTTAATGAACTAATATAAAAATAACTTCTTTGTGTGGAATAAAATTGAAATTTGGAATGTAATTTAATTTACTTTGTCGGCTAGCCAAATGATGTTTGACTAAATGAAATTTTAAAGTTAAAAACCATTAAATATAATATCTAGAAATTGATAGACTATTGTAGCCGGGTTGAAAATGGAAATTTTTCAGGCACGTAAAAGAACCATTTCAGATAACCAAATAAATCTTAAAATTTCAAAATTGGAATATTAAAACTGTAAATCGTTCGGGGTTGTAGGGGGATAGATTTGGCAAATTGATAAAAAGATCACCCAAGATAACATAAAATTTGGGAAGTTTGGACACTAGGAGTCCAAGAAATGGATGGAAGGGAAATTGGGGTGTCCTTTAAATTTCTACACTAATAGAAGAAAAACTTTGATGTTATAGAAGATAGTTTTAATTTTTCATAGGCGGATAAAATAACCTAAAAATAAAAAATCCACGAAAAGTAAATATTATCCTAAAGGACTATAGAGTTCAGATTTAAGGATAAGTTAGCTAAGAGCAACATGTTATTAAAATAAACCACTTTTGGAGACACAGCTCGGTGAACTATGTCAAGATTGTATAAGGAGGAACTTTAAAAATGTTGGTCTCCGAATATTGAAAGTCTTAATTTGATACAAATTTGTTGTGAAGAAATGATCAAATGAATATTTATAATTTATATTTATAAACAAGTTAAAAATTAAGATCATATTACCCGCACCGACGGGCACGAATACAAAGGTGTCAGTCTTGTCTAATCTTGGGTGCCATTGTTGAGGAGGCCTGTGTTCTAAACCTGACTAGATGTACCAAGGTTTTATTTTATTACATTATTTCCCACTATCGTTCCGCACAATTGGAAGTACTCTACATTTACTCTAAATTCCACCTTCATCATCCTTTTTCCATTATTGTAACCGTGTGACTTGTTTGGATGGAAGGGGAGACGTTGTGATTGTGAAATAACCTACCCAGAAAGTTAACATAGACCTAGAATGTTTACTTTAGCTCGCGAGGATAAACAGGATTATTCTCTAAATCAGCCTTTAAATACAAAATATTACTCAATTAATTTTGTGGCTCAGACATCATTCTTGATAACGATCACCAAGCACAAGTTTTTATATGCATCACGTGATATTGCCCACATCATTAGATTAGCGGAATAAGAATGCGTAAGGTATAATTTAGAATAAATGCAACCTTATTTGCGTGGAAAGTAAGCGTGAGAAACAATTTAGTAAATAAACATTCTTGGTACATCAGGCTTCGATCCCCAAACTCCAAATACCCAGTAATCAAATTTAGTGTAAGAGTGAAGTCTTAGACCAACAACTGTTTCACAAATTGGACAAATTTCGGTTAATTTTCGTAAATTAGCCTCTTCTATTGATATCATTAATGCTTGCCCATTTCATGAACCGAAAATTATTGTATTATCTACTACAAGCTTACTGAGATTCTATTTAGATATTATTCCAACCTACTTTAACCTAACCTTTAATTCTAAAACAATAAATGTTAAATTACCTTAAAGACAAAACTAGTTCTTCGTTTGACCATTTTACAGACCAAACAAAAACTCATCCATTTCATGAATTGAGTAACGATTGGAGCTGTCCAGTTCATTAAAAATAGCCAGTCTATTAACTGTGCAGCACAAGTGCTATACAATTCATGAATTGGATGAGTTTTTACCCAGATCTTGAAATAGTCAAGAGAAGAAGCCCTTCACGCCATGAGCAGAAATTTGCCCAATTTACATTTATGTTACCACTTCATTATTTAACACATTCGAACGTTTCATTGCAATATATTTCTCACCCATCCACTAGGGAAGAAAATAAAATGACAAGATGGTCGTTCGAACCTTGAATCTGTTAGGTTTTCATAATATAATTTGTATTAACTACACACATGCTATAGGGTTTATTTTACTTTTGTGTGGAGAGAGTAACTTGGTAAAATATATATTCATAAAGTTCTAATCTGTGTGTATATTATCTCCTACTTATTAGCTTGAAGGTGACCTGGTGGTCTAGGGGTAAGATGTTGGACCTCTGTACTGGGGGTCCGGGGTTCAATCCTCGCTCCCGGCACAGATTTATCTGATTGCCAAACCCTTCCTTCACCTTTGATAAGACGTGTATTAATCATAACTTGTAAATGTGTGGAATGCCAGGCCTCCACCGTGGTTCGGATTCCACGTTAAGCTGTAGGTCCTCCATTTCCTCTCACAATCACCCTACCATTACATATTAGCATAAGTGCGTTCAATCCGAACGGGTAGTAAGACGTGGTGCTAATAATAATTTCAATTTCCTTTATTATAGTGCTGGCCAAGAATTATAAGACCTATAACAGGCCAGCACTAAAAGTACACAAGTACCTTACAATACATATATTTACACACGAAAATAAGATAAACAAAAATGGCTAAATAATGTTAAATAATAATTAATAGTTATAAAAACCGTAATTAATAATGATATTAATACAAAATAGCAATAATAACAAAAAACTAAAGAGTGGTTAAAAGTAGTAACAATATGCAAAAAATAAATCAAAATATTGTAAAATGTAGATATTAAGGCAGAACCTCTTAGTGATAAATTATTGATAAGGGATTTCCTTAAATAACTCTCTGAGTTTAGCTTTTCTTTTATGATAAAAGTCGAATTCAAAAAATCTTGAATTGGCGCTATGGATACAATGACCTATATGGCTTACTTTATAAGATCTATTGAGAAAAAATAATTTTGGATTACGAGAAGCCCGAGAAAGGATATGAATGCTTACATGATCAAGGGCAAATTTGCAATAAATTTTGCTATTGAATATATTAAAAACAAAAAGGGCATCACAATAAAGTCTACGCGAGAAGAGAGTTTGGAGCCCTAAGAGGTTTCGAATTCGGTCATAATCATAGTAAATCCGGTTACTAAAGTATTTATCATAGCACGCAGCGACAAATTTTCTTTGAACGTTTTTCTAACCTAAGAGAGTCAGTTAAGGTAATGGAATTCCAAGCAACAGTTAGCATATTCTAACCTAAATCTAACCAGGGCGTAGTACAGACATAAAAAACAGTCAACTTTTTAAAATGATGACGTAATAAATTTAATAAGTCCAAGTAATTTGAATGACTAGGAAATTACATGGTCAACATGATAGTGGAAAAAAGTTTGTTATCAAGAATAACACCAAGATCATTAATATAAAGGGTACGAACTATGTTTTCATGGCCCAATTAATAAGTAAAAAAGAAGGGATTAGTTTTCCTGGTAAGAGTTATAGATTTGGTCTTAGATTTATTAATAGACATTCCATTTTCAAAAGACCATTGTATAATACCATTTACATCATTTTGTAGTTCTATACACTCTGCAATTGATTTAATAATTTTAAATAATTTTACATCATCAGCAAAGAGTAAATAACTAGACGAGTTCAAATATTTATCAATGTCATTAATAAACACATTAAAGAGAAGAGGACCTAAATTAGAACCCTGTGGTATGCCACAGGGGGCTAAAAATGTATCAGAGGTGTGTGAATCAATTTTAATTATGAATGATCTTTCATGCAAATAACTGCTGAGCCAATTTACATATGAGTAGGATAGGCCAAAATTACTAATCTTAGAGAGAATAATACTATGCTGACATAAGTCAAATGCCTTACTTTGGTCAAAATAAATAGCATCAACCTGACCTTGGGTAGAGACTCAGGGCAACATGCCCAAGAAATTCTACTAAATTAGTGACAGTAAATTTATTTTTTATAAAGCCATGTTGATTATCTGAAAATTTATTTTTAAGTTAGTGGAACGTATGCTCATGTATGATTTTCTCGAACACTTTGGAGAAAGTATTTAAGAGGGAAATTGTTCTATAATTACAAGGATTTGTTTTTGACCCTTTTTTATAAATAGGTATGACTACAGATTGTTTCCATGTAAGAGGAAAAGTTTCATTTGACAGGCTAATGTTAAAGATATAGGCTAACAAAGGGCTGAAAATGCTGGCACAGCCTTTTAACAATAAAACTTGGAATTCCATCGGTCTCAGCACATCTATAAGAACTCAATTTTTTATAGTACTAGCAACGTCCAAGGGTGTAATGTGGCAAGGAAACAAAGGCGCGCTAGTTTAAATAACAGGGCAAGGTAAGACAGGAAGGGCTGAATTATAAACGGAAAGAAAGTAGCTCCCAAACTCATTAGCAATTAATACAGGATCAGCAATAATCCCGCCATTCATTTCTAGGATAGACGGGGAAATTCTATTCACACGATTAATAATAATAATAATAATAATAATAATAATAATAATAATAAATAATAATAATAATAATAGCTTGAACATGCTGTGTATTATACGATTTTTATAAGGCGTACTTCTCTTATCTGAGAGTTTGAAGAGTTACTCGATCTACTTTCACAGATTCATACGCCAAGTCATGTGATATTAACCTGTTCCTTTTGATAGATATTATTATTATCTATGTAATAAAAATAATAATAAATTCTAGTAAAACTTAATTTTTTTCGTCGAAAAAAATATGTTTGTATTTTCTATAAAGCTCTATCTATGAAAATGGGAGAATACATAGCCTATATTTTATAAAAAAAAATCATTAGGCTGAAAATTATGTTATTTGTTTATTTTTAAAATAAATACAAATATCATATTGGTATTGATGCCAACTGAAGTATTTGCTCTTAATCTTGTGAATATTTAGGTCTAGGATTTTGTATTTAGTAAAATTATTATATTTTCTGAAAATAAGATGATTTAAAAACTACGAGGCTTTGGTCACTCATGTGTTTATTTTGAAACACATTTTTCTTGATAATATTTTCATTTGGCACATAAGCGCTAGTAATGGTTTTTTATTCTTTTTTAATTAAAATTGATAGATTTTTCAATATCAATGAACTAGAGAAATTGTTTGATAAAGTAGACATCATATCGAGTTTAAAGGCTGATTGAATTATTTTGAGCATTATTTTTTATGGGAAAACCACGTGTTTTCTGAAACTATTACACTTCATAGTTTTGATAAAACGTATTAATTGGAACTTTCTACGATACTTGCATTATTAAATAAAAATGTTTCACACGTTTATTTAAGTTCATATGGTTTGGTAGTAAAACTCCAATAAAAAGGATAAAGTGGTCGATCGATACAGCATTTAAAATAGCGTTGCAGCTTTCAAAAATGATTGTTTGCTATAAGCTAGAATTATGAATTATTCTAAGTTTCATAAATCACAGTCAATTTTCCAACAAAACCTAAATAATTTGTTATTGCTAAAATTAAATGTAAAATGTAAAGAACAGCTTAAAAAAATACCAATTTAAATCTAAACAGTTACAAGGCATCTTATGTTGTTATGTTATATGATTATAAGACAAATTTCGAGTAAGAGCCTGATTTTGTATTTTTCTTAGAGTCATTCATCTATAAAACATTCCTGGCGACAAGGATGAATATTTTGTTTTAAATTAAGTCAGGTTTGTAGTTCATGTACAGAAAAATTCCTATTTTCAAATTGGTACAATAATTCCACATTTGAAAAACAAAAAATCTTTGGAGTCTTTTTATAGAAATTCTTGTGTAGATTAAATATGATGCCGAACACATATTGTATTAATCCAACTATACAGAGTGATTCGAAACTGTGTACAAACTGTAATGAGAATTAGGGAACACTATAACTAACCTTGTTCGTTAGTGAATGCATGTCCGTAGACCTCACCCTGAGGCCGGGTATACAAATGCCGTTGTTCGGCGGCCGTTGATTTTTCTCTTTGTTCCCACATACTGTGATACCACTGGGTGTTAGGGTGGGAGAAACCTCCCCCTGACCTAGTCTCGTCTTGACAGCCAGTAGTCTGTATATTCCTATGCTTTCGTTTGAACTGCAGTTATGAACGCGTATAGAAAACGTTTAGTAGTAGTGTACATGGCGGAGGTATCAGGTTTACTAGATGAACCACGGCAAGTAAGAAGATTCTGGGTGCATCCGTATAACAAAGAGAGAGAAGACTCTTCAATGCAGTCAATTCTTCCCATTTTCCACAAGTCCTCCTGCTACTTCCAACCAGCACCTTTTTTCCATGCGGTTTTTAAAAAGTTTGTGATTTTTGTCCCAAAGCAGAGGCTTATCTTGCACTAATGTTATTAGTTTATCACTATCCATGGAAAAAAAAAGTGTTTAAAAAACTTGTTAAACAGAAAAAATGTATAGGCGGTGGGTCACTGACGGTCGTCGAGAGAGTTATGGAGGACCAGTGCCGTCTAATTCTTTGTGTGCTGTCCCTCTCTTCAACGGTACCATTGACCTTGATGCTGCAACAATGGAAATCTCCAACGGCCGGTGAAAACACCGCAACCGTGCATGTGGAAACCACCACGTTGCAATCACCATTTTTAATCTTCTGCTCTGTCACCGCACCGCAGCAACGGTCGTTGAAAAACGGCATGTGTAAACCCGCACTTAGGTGCTATAGGATGCTGCTGGGCGGAGCGTCAAATGGCTATTTTTTGCCGTCATCATTCACAAGGCCGATTCTACACTAGCGGTTTAAACGTGGTGGTTTTTCCACTAGCTTACGCCCTCAAACTCTTGAATCTACACCTGATTGCCAAAACGCAACTGTTAAACAGCTACCATAACGCTAGTGATTCTACACTTGCAGTTTGAGTGCCATTGTTGCTTCCACTTGTGCAGAATTGTTTAAAAAATGGACATTGTACGGGGCTGCTGTATTGCGGAACTTTTTTGTTGGAGGGAATTAGCAAAATTAATTTTTAAAAACTCATTAAAAGATTTGGTGGTTAGCTCACTCCACATTATCGAACCATCTCTCAACAGGACAGTTTAATATTATGAGTATGAACCACAAAATGTACCCAGAGGAGTTATTTTTGTACTATTGAATGTTTGTGGTTTCATTTGATGAACTACTTGGTTTAGTGAATGAAACTATTACAAAATGTGATACCATCTTGAGGAAGAGTATTATTCTTGCTGAAAGACTTGTTGTAACATTGAGACACAACTGCCTGTTAACGCCTTGTGTAGTTTGATTCGCGTTTCTTCCGCTACGCTGTTTTAACACCTCCAGAGGCGTTGAAACCGCCACTGGCAGTTTTGACGCCACCAGAGGTAGAGGTCAAAACGCTGGTCTAGACGAAAACTTATATTCTAACTTGATAACAAGGGTTTCATTCAAAGGCAAGGTTGCTAGTGTTTTAACTGCTAGCATTTTATCCACTATTGTAGAATAGGCCTAACATGGACCTCGTACGTGTAACATGGAACATTTAACTGATTCTGAAATGACTGACATGCATCTAACGTATGGGGTTGCCAATATAAATGTAAGAACTGATGTAAGATTGTAATGTGAACGGTATCCTAACACGCGTGCCGAACCGCCAAACATTTGCGCGTTTGCACTGGCAACTGTGTGAAACTGGAACAATCCATGTAAACATTCACGATACCACTGTAAACTGTTGTAAATATAAATGTAGTTCACAATTTATTACTTTCATTTATGTACCCCTTAGCACAATCGATAGCACGTCTGTCTACTTAGTCAAGGGTTCCGATTTCAATTCCAGGCATGGGCGAAAAAAATATCATTGGTGAAATTTGAGTTTACCCTTTCACCGCGATGAATTAACGGTTGGTGACTAGATGTCGGGTCTGTCTTAGTCTTAATATAGGTTATAAGGCATATGAAGTTAGGACAGGCCTACCAAGCCGGTTGTGGAAAATACATGGCTTGAATAAAAAAACTGACCCAGGCCTTAGGCTAGAAACAATAATGAATGTAAATGTATGTACCAACAACTTCCTCTAGCACTTAGGGATGTATGTGGATGTGGATGTATGTGGAGATACATTCACTAACGAAATAGGTTTGTTTTAGTGTTACCTATCTCCCATTAAAGTTTACACAGACATTTTTGAATCACCCTGTATTTTATGTGTCGCTTAAAAGAATGTAATATTTGTGCAGTGAATTATTGCTACGTAATGTTCAATACCTGACCATTAAGTAATCTTTTCTAGAGGGGGCATCAAATGCGGCTTTATTCCCCTCTCTTCCCAAGTTTTCAAATTGCTTGCACTAATGATACGATATTCAACGGTCGCATGCTCTAAAGTCTAAATTGTCATATTCTCAATATACTGAATTGATGATGATGGGGATATCGAGGTGTGAGTCCCAGTGGGTGCACTGAGGATGTTTTTATACAAACAAAATCCTAACATCTCTCCATGTAAGTTTCGGCACATTTCTTCTAAAATATACCTTCCTCATACCTATACCACTTGCGTATAATTAGTATATATGCATATTGCCCGAACAAATGTAGAGACGTGTTTAAAAAACCAAACTAGTATTCCACACTTCAAATACATCATTTAAACAATAGTATATAATAATGTATTCATTCCATACATCCCTGACGCACACAAGCACACACCGCACATACACACACACACACGCACGCACGCACATTTTATCGCCTAGAAACAAACTGATTTTGATAGTAATAACAGCATCTGGTATTTACTAAAGCTACTAGAACAATTTTAATGTATTCATACATATATTATATATATATATATATATATATATATGTGATCTTCATCTGTCACTTTTAATAGATATAATTAATACCTATAAAATAACACAAAAATCACAATAAAATGTTATAATATTAACCCAAATAAATAGGTTTGAATTTTATTAGCTGTTATTCCAAACAAGATCAGGGTATAAGTCAAATATAGTTAAATATAGAACCGCATTGATTAATGTTTAGGAATATCTTAACGTTTGAAATTAAAACTACATTGAATTGAATCTTAAGAACCAAATATGGCCTATTGTTGGCACCATCGTGTTTTAATCTGACTCAGCACACCGGGGTTTTATTTGGTTTGGATCCCGGCAGGCTGCCCTGGGTGGAATAGCCCCCCCCTCCCCCCCCCCCCCTTCTTCCCCACCATCATTGTAAATTCTCACTCTCTCTTTCTCAAATTACTTGTTATCTCCCTCTCTATTTCTATCACTATTTCATTCCCACCAGTTTATTTTCAAGTAGCTCCTGTAATTAGTTCAAAAAAAAGTTGATTCTTTGTAATAGAAATGTAAGCTAAAATAATTTGATAAGAAATAAAATATAAATATTTATTTAAGATTTAAAGATATTTTGGCATTGCAAATATCAATGTAGATTGACCCGCATCAAACAATCAATGAAGAATGGGAGGTTTTTAAGATTTCAAGTTAATATAATATATATCCATATAAAAATAGCAAACAAATATTTAGACATGACTCCTATGAAACTTAGAAAACCATCGAGGGATTTATGATGATTTTCTATTAACTTTCTAGAATGTGCCCACACATTTTGAAATGTTTGAGGTAGATACTTTAAAAGGACTATATTCAAACGGCACTTGATCATTGGGTAGTTTTTTTAACAAATTTAAATCTTTTTTTACTAACATATTTTCAAACCTATAAAAATAGCCTACTTATTAACAATATAGATAACAAATAAATAAAACTCATCTCTATTCCTAACCCCACAAGACAAACCAAATAATATTTTTTTCACAAAGTGTTACAGAGTCGTATTGCCTTTAGAGTTATTTATTATCTTTTAAATGGTACAATACACAAACTAAATGTACTGTACAGTGGCCTAACACCGGGAAAAAGTCACTTGGCGTGCATCTAGGCTTACGAGTATATTACAACTAACAAGACCATCTATTAAAAATGAACAACTTCAAAGTATATCGCCTGGTTTATTATTGGTGGATTAATTTCATTTAATTTTTTTTAGTGAAGTGCTAATCAACATTTGAGAGCTTTAACTGGTTAGCACTGAAAAAATACAGAACCGCACATGACTTGCAAAATAAGATTACGTTTATCTTTGTGTACAGGATATTAGGCCTACTTAAAATTAATCAAATTTACTAATAAATCATTAATAAAATGAAAAACAAGAATATAGATGATTTAATAACAATAATTATTTAGTGAAGAGTTCACGATAAACAAATAAAGAGTAATTAGTGGTTCGGTGTTCCTTCGATTGCACTTTGTATAATAACTTTCTCCAAAATATAACACTACCCTAATAGTAATCACATACCATTAAAATCGACTGAACATATTTCTTGAGAACAAATAATTGTCCATGAAATTCAACATCTTAATCTTTAGTCTAAAATTGTTTTGAAAGCGCAAACAAGAATATTAAGATCTACCTTCAAATAGTGTGGTTTTGATTATTAATTTTAATATTTTAACTTAAGTCATGACTTAAATTTTAATCAACTATAGAAAACTAATCAAAGAACTGGCTAATACTATTATAGGTGCTAATTCACTAAAAATGAGAACGCATGCAGGCCAAATAGCAACAAACCAAATTTATTTTTGCTACTAATATTAAAATTTCAACCATACTATATTTTTTTTATAGTTATTAGAACCTAGTTAGGTGATTTTGAATACCACAAATTGTGACAGTCAACATTGTATATTACTAATAATAGAAGATAAACGTCTGGTATAGAATACCTCAGACTAGATACCCATTGTTATATTTAATTACAAATTCATTTATATTAGGCCTACAACTAGGCCTACTAAACCTTTTCAAAGGTTTCTTTGAATTTAATCATGATTCCTAAATTTTAACTTAGTATATATTGCAAAAATACATAAATTCAAAGATAGCCGAAACTATTAATTGAATGTTGAAGTTAAGAATAGAACCAAATAATAATGGCTAGAAAAATTCAAAATCCTGTTTTTAAACATTCCATCTTCTATTGTGAGGATGAAATATGCTACTGGGCTTTTTAGAAAAATATATTTCACTATATAATTATTATTTTAAATCATAATCCTCCATAAACGTCAAAACAGCGAATTGGCAAAATCTAGTAAGTCGCCAATTCTGTTGGTCGAAATTATTTTCTTTGTTTAATGACATTAAAACTGTCACCTCTGCAATTAATTTAGACAAAGGACAAATTGTAGTTTGTAATATAAGTCTATATTTGATTCAAGTATGAACCATTTTAGTAATTTCATAATTTAAGACTTGGTTTTTCATTAGTTCTTATTATGAAGTTAATTGAAAGGCTTGTGGTCGAACTTTAATAAAATGTTACTAACAAAGTCCGCTAATTAAAAAGTAAATAATGTTAGTGATGTTATTCTATAAAATAGCAACCAAAAAAGATGAATTAATTCACAGCACGAGTTGATTTATTTATTTATTTATGAGTTGAGACATTTATTAAGAACTTCTAGTGCCTACTACGAGTACATATAATATTAGTGTGGTTAAGATGATAGCTGTCCTAAGTATTAATACTATAGATGTACTAAACTAGCTTATTTTGTATACAAATAAAAATCATAAAACTTATTTTTCCTATAAATCGAAGCTCTAGAAAATATAGATAATATTATTAATATCCCTTTAAATACTGAAAGACGTATTAGATTATTCAACTACATTTAGGGGTGAAAAACTTGAAAAGGATCACTTTATGTTATTTTGAATTAATAAAATATATTTACTTTCTCATTATCTTACAGCTAGAGAAAGTATTGTGATCGTCAACAAAACAGAACTCAAGATTTCGATGAATCTCGACATTTCATGACCCCAGAGTCCGAAAAACTGGTTTTTGAATTTCCGTCTGTCCGTCTGTGTGTGCTTCCGACTAGAGCCTAAATTATCTTACCGATCGGGATAAACTTGGTATTCAAGGTTTTCATAAGGTTGCCCCGAGGGGTAAATAAATTTAAGGGCTCCGGTCTGATGCGTAAATTCTCATTTCTTATAATATCTCTGACACTATTTGAGATATGAAATTACTTATTGTTGCAAAATATATATATATATATATATACTTTTCCAAAACTAAAGGTAAGGTATTGCGTCCCTAAAAAAATCCAACCTGAAATGTTGATGGATGTCGACGTCTTATGATCCCCCGAGCCCTAAAATGTGGTCTTTGCAATGCCGTCTGTCTGTGTGTCTTTTTAACCCCAAAATTATGAGTAGTTTAGTAAAAAGCGAAAAGAGAAAAAATAGATTTTCTCGAAATCAGCTCTAACGATTTTGATGAAAATTCTTATCTAGGCGTTGGTTAAGATTATAAATTAACCGGCTATTTTCATTTTCCCATGAAAATGAGCTTTAGGGTGCTTTGCAGAAGCGGAAATTTCCGTATTTTCGCACATATTTGAGATACTAAATAATTTATCATTGCAAAATCGTAATACTATTAAAAATAAAAAAACTTTTATTAGAAATATATTTTTATAAAACCAACAGTTTCTGAGATATTCGCAAATATATTAATACAATTTTGTGAGCTTTAGTTGTAAAGAGATATTACTTAAGTTTTAACGAAACCCTCTTGGGAGAAATGTTTGTACAACAATGATCTATATTCATTTTAGACTCAATAGCCAAATTTTACATTTTCATTGATCAAAATTTATAAATGAGGAATTTAATAGCAATGCGATGGCATGAAGATATGCAACACCTAATAAAATGTCGAGAATTTTAACCGGAAGTCGAAATTTAATACGAAGTGTTGACCCTTGTGGATCCAATATCGATCTTTTTTATTGGTCCAAACATATAAATGGGGACATTAATTGTTTAAAAATAAAATTTTAAAATTTTATACCGGGACAAAAAAAATGTTTTTAATAGTAATTGCAATTTATTCTTGGGTTTGCTAGTGTTTATTATTTCGTATCCCATAAATTACAATTTTTGAGTAAATATCTCAATTTTCAAACAATATAGCGAGAAAGTCCGTGCGGAGTTCCGTACCAGTTATTCTTAATTTATATCTATTCAAACCAACATTTAATAAAAATTGAGTTCTTGAAGATACACTTTCAAGTAGGTTAAACCTCGAAGAATAGTCTATAACTATGTAATATTGATTTATACAAGGTTTATAATGTCAGCAAAAATAAAACATACGCATAATATATTACACTTTAAGATATAATACTATTTTATGTTAACGTCTTATGTCCTAACGTCTTATTTAAGAAATAAATCCAAAATAAATTGCTGGTAGCAACATTTGCATTAATCAGGTGGTCACCGTTTCATTCTATCCAAGCAGTTTGTAAACCACTATAAAAGAAAATAGTTTCTCCACATAATAAATTTAGGACATTATTTTTTAAGAAGTATTAAGTGCGCACTTCAAGATAACTTTATTTTCACATTTAATTTTACTAAAAATGAATTGGAATCTGATTTTAAAAACCATCAACTTATAATAGTGAAAAAATCCTTTTATTAAATTACTTTGAAACACATCATTTAGTTACTTAAAATAATAAAAATTTAAAGATAAAAATGGCTCTACAGTTACAGTAAATGCATTGTATATAATAAACACGATTGTCAGCATTTTCTTTAAATCAAACAGTTTTGTTTGCGTATATAGATTTATAATTATAAGCAACAATAGTAGGCCACACAAACAATAATTTGTAGTCACTTGTTATTATTTATATTATAAATAACATATTATGTCACTATATATTGTAAAAATATAATACTTTGGCACTGAAATGGACCGTTAATATTTTCAGAACAAACTTCCCTTAAATAACTAAACATAAATGGTAGGCCTATAATACAATTGCAAAAACTTTATCACACTGTATGTAACAAACAGCTTGGAAGAAAATGTTAAAAATATTTTTACAATAAGCTACCCTAGTAGGCCCTAAGCTTTCCTCATAATACAAATTGGCCTACATCATCTTGTTAATTACAATAAACACTCTTTATATCATTAATGTTAAGATGAATTGTTTAAATATTCTCAACAAATTTCAATTTTTCAAACTAAGTTATTTGTAAACTACCCTAAAATTTTTTTTTAGTAAGTAAATATAAATCGTATTATTATTTATCAAGAAAAGATATTCCCAGATACCCCTATTGAATTCATTTACGATCAATTTCAAAAATTACAAATTTTCTTTAGTTTTTCAAAGGTAAACTATCCTTAAACTATTATATTTAAGAAAAATAAACATATGTTATTATTGACCATGTAAACTAGTCCCACGTTACCAATTTTAAACAATACCGTTTTAAATATTTAAAAAAAAAAACTACAAAAATATGTCGTAAGTAAACTACCATAAAATATTTTTTTAAGGAAAACAAATAGTCTATATAACTTATAATTATTTATAAAGTAAAAACTTAACAGATAACCTACCCATTTTTAACCAAATCGCTAAATCATTTGTTTAAATATTCAAATTAAAATTAAATTGGGCCTAGTCATCTGTAAACTACCCGTAGAGGAGTTTTCCCCCCAATAAGCAAGTTGTAGGCTTATATTTTTATTTTTCATCTCAAACTTTCCCCATATTTACATTTTAATCAAAATTCTTTTATCCCTTTTCAAAATATTGCAAATTTTCGTAAATAGTCAGTAAACTACCCTTTACCCCATTTTTACCCAAAACCCAAGTAACCTAAAAGTGACAGTGTTATTTGGAAGATCAAACACTACCTATTTATTTATTCTTTTCAAGTAAAATCATTAAAGCCACTTTCGCTAAAACTGAATTCAAAAAAGTCATTGATCAGTAAACTACATTTAATTTGAGGGCTAGGGTCAAAATAAAAATAAAAATGTTCCAAGGGACTACCCTATAGCACCTCGTATAGAGTTCGCACAAAATCTATCAAATCGTTTCAAATCTGTGTCCAGGGACAAAGAGATAGCATACAGACACGGGACAGACAGAATGGTAAAATCCACTTTTTGGGTTCAAACACACATAAAACGTAAAGTTTCACCATAATTTTGAGGTCAAAAATGTTCACCATTACAATACTTTCTCTTGATATGAGAAAGTAAAAAAGTTAGCTAATTAATTGATGTGTGAGCTTTGACATTTCTTAAAACATGGTTGTCTTCTCTGGAACACGCCACCTTCCCCGAAAACTTGTCTTTCTTACGGATCGAACTTGCACGGAATCTTTTGATAAAACAGTTAGTACCACCAACTATATAACCAAAACCACAAAATGTAAAAAAAAACTCAAAGCATGGCGACAAGATCTAAAAACTAACTAAATCTTGATCGACACCAACCTGAGTGAAATCCCACATCATGATGCACTTTCCCTTCAGCGTCGCCGACACAATCTGAAGAAGAGCACCTTCCACAGTCGTCGGCGCCGACCCCGCAGCACAGACCGTCTCCATACGTCGTCTCCCAGGCTGAGCAAATTGATTGCATTTAGCGGGCGCGAGCTCGAATAGGCTACCTACAGAATTGGCCTTAATTTGGGGCGCGGCGCTCACTAACTCAATTTAATCCCCTTAGTTCACCTATCAAAAGGGAAGATCCTAATGAGGTGAGGCAAGTGAGAAAGAAGGGAGAGTGTAGCTAGACAGAGATGGTGCTAGAGGGTCGAGCCCCCTTCTGAAGGAGGTTTCCGCGAGTAAAAATAATAATAAAATAATTATATATACACCGGAGAGGTCTCCGCCGTTTTGTGAACTAAAGTAATTAGAAAAGAAAATTTGCACCGGTAGCTTTTGTTTGCCTGGAGTTTCTCCTTCTTTCAACTCACTGTGACGAAATTTTCCGCCTTATCTTTCTTCCTCCCACCCCCCAGTCCCTCCTCTCCCACCCTACACCTTTTCTTCACATGCTCACACATTCACACACAACACACACACACACACGAGCGCTCGCGAACATATACTCCATTTATTTGTCTCTTCCCCCCTATTTTCTTTTCAAGTCTCACGCGACTTACCTCCAAGACTCAATCCACCGGCGTTGACGGCCAAGTTGTTGAGCATCACCCCGGCGGAAGTTGGCCCAGGCCTCAGGGTCAGCGAAGACAGAATGATGGGGCCGTTCAAGTGATCACCGACAGGGTAGAATGAAAAAATTCGGGCGACGAAAAAGGGAAAATTCCTTTCGTCAACCCTCACAAACACCCCTCCCCCTTTTCACTACTACTACGTTTACAAAATATTGGAAGAAAGCTACACCTTTATTTTTAATTTTTTTTTTAACGAGCTTTCAAAGTGTTCTTCCTCAGAAGCACTCACATGTCGTGAACCGTTCAGACGAAAGATCGATGTTTGGGAAAAACCGAAAAAGTATTACGTCATTTTCCACGGCTAAAACATCGATTCTGATGGCAATTTAAAACGTATTAAAAAACACCACTAAACTTTTTCTATGAGCTTTTTTTAGATTTCTTTTTATGGGGAAGGAGGGAGTAAAATAAAAAATCCTTTTGCACGCACAGATAAATCAAAAAACTCTCTTTTTCTTTCGGTTAAAAATGTTTTTTAATACGACGATGGTATCATGGCAAGAGTAAAGCAAAGAAAACTGTTGTCATCCACCAGCTCTGCAGGGATCGCGTTTCAACTGAAGGACAAGTCGACTTTGGGCTGGAGGAATGGGGGCGTGGTCGACCGTCATAAGTCGACCAATGAGGGCACAGAGATGAGGTTTGAGGGGCCATTCGGAGTGATGGTTGTTGGGGCTCCACCCCCGCGTGCGGTTTGTCGCGTGTTGGTGTGGCGGGAGGGGGGGAGATGGGTGGCTAAGGAGGGGTGTTTAAGTGGGCGTGGCTGTCTCCTGCTTCTTTTTGGTCTGTTTGTTTGTTTGTAAGTCCTACAGACATCCAGGCGCAAAGACGTGGACCAAGAGTTTCCATTTTTAGATATCGCCTTGACTCCGATGCTAGTAATGGAGATGTTATTGAAACATATTTATGTAAACGCTTTCATAAAACTGTATACCTCGCTCCCTGGCCGTGGTGGTCCGTGGTCTTAAGACGTCACACCTTGCATCAGACGGATTGACGGTAACAGGAGGTGTGTGGGTTAGAATCCTTGTCGAACGAATATTTAGTGTTTTTAACTAACTGGGTTCCTACTCTAAGATACAAATGCAGATATATTTTGTCTACATTATACCTACTTCATCATTACCTTATAACTTGTTAGTGAATCTATGTATTATTATTATTATTATTATTATATATTATTATTATTATTATTATTATTATTAGCACCGCGTCTTACTACCCGTTCGGGTTATACGCACTTACGCTAATGTGTAATGGTAGGGTTATTGTGAGATGAAATGAAGGACTTACAGTTTAACGTGGAATCCGAACCACGGTGGAGGCCTGACATTCCCCACATTCACAATTGTCTTGTCAGAGGTGTAGGAAGGGTTTGGAAAATCAGATAAATCTTGCCGGGACCGAGGATTGAACCCCGGCCGCCAGCACAGAAGTCTGACACCTTACCCCTAGACCACCAGGTCACCTCGAGATCTATGTAGATGATTTCGAACGGTTAGTAAAACAAGGTGAACGAAATAAATAAAAAATAAAAAAACTTTTTTTTAACGCGTCTTACTACCAGTTAGGGTTTATGTGTTAATTACACTCATGGTTTTAGAGATTTGAAAGGTTATAGTTAGTGGAAGTGTACCCTTATTTGCGTGGAGGGAGAGTGGAAAACCATAGAGGGATAAATCACTCTAAATACACCCGACAGGGATCGAATCACGATCTCCTCGTCTTCGGCAGTTTAATCTATTGTGAGAGGACTACCGTAAAGCTAGCCCACATTAAAGGAACATAGAGGAACTTTTTGTTGCAAAATGTTTTAACGTATTTCCGGAAACCGAAGCAAAGGCAGGCAAACTTACTCCTCACCAAAGCAACACGCTTTAGGAACAGTTGACTCATGTTACCATGAACAGTTCGCTCTGTCCATAACAAAGCTACAGTTGTGTGTTTTAAATATGTGTTAAGGTTAAAACAAATTCTTTTTATAAGTTTTCGTTTGAATTTAATTATTATAGTATGTTTTATCACCACGTCTTACTATCAGTTCAGGCTATATGCTTAGTTAGGGGCCTACAATAACACTAATGGTTTTAGGGATTTGGAAGGCCTATTTAGAGGAAGTGTATACACATTTGCGTGGAGGTAGAATGGCATTTTTTTAAAAAAACCACCCTCAGTTCACACCACTGAGATTTGAGCCCTCTCCCTGTCATCTGCAGTCTAGTCTACTGCGAGGATGGCGCATTAGAATCATGCAGCCACCCAAGTGAGCTAATTATTTTAATTACTCTACGAATTTAACGGCCTATGTGGTACGACGATGATGTGTTGACAGCAACTGCTGCTGCTGCAACTTATATTATCTAGAGCAATAATAAAAAGAAGAAAAGAAAGCGCGTAAATGTTGGACATGAAATCAATATGGAACCTTCGTAAGTTTCATGAATTCTTTAAATTAAACTTATCAAATTATCATTATCAGCAACAAGCAGCTACGGAAACTTGCTGTCCACACCGAGCCAACGACAGTTCCGACAGCAAGAATGTTTACACGGTTACTTACATTATCTTTGATCTTTACTGCTACTTTTGGAAAGAAGTAACTCATAGTATTAGTATAAGCATCGGTCTTACTACCCGCTCTGGTTGTATGCCCTTACTCTAATGTGTAGTGTAGGGTGATTGTGAGATGAAATGGAGGACCTACAGTTTAACGTGGGATCCGAACCACGGGGAGGCCTGGCATTCCCCACATTCACAAGATGTCTTGTCAGAGGTGAAGGAAGGGTTTGGCAACCTGTTAAATCTCTGTCGGGACCGAGGATTGAACCCCGGACCCCCAGCACAGAAGTCTTACACCTTACCTCTAGACCACCAGGTCAACAACTCATAGTCACTTTTGTATCTGTTACCTTAAACAATAAGGAACATTGATAATCATACAGGAACAAATTACATGAAGGAGCAACATCAATACATTATATTCCTCTATATTTCTTTCGGTGTGGACGTAGCGTAGACCATGCGGGTACCTTAAGGTGTGGATGTAAGGAACGCGAGGTAAAAAACAATGTTTTTACAGAAAAACTTTGCTTGTCAAAAAAAATATGTTTTCCAGTACAAACATAAAGTTTAATTTTCTTCACACGGTGACATCAACAGTTTTTGAATATCTGTTGAGGCTGTCCTGGAATTTAATGACAATTTTTTCTCTCTTAATTTAAATAGTTTCTCATCTGATACCTCCATGTTCATGACAGATATTCATAAACTGTTTATATAATCATGTGAAGGAAATTAAAATCTATATGTTTGTATGGAAGCAATATTTGATTAATTTTTAGCAAAAAAAATGTTGCTATAAATCATTGAAAAAACATTGGTCTTTTCTCGCGTCCCCTACAACCCCACCTTATGGTAATTGATCAATGTTTTTAATATATGCCGTACAGTGCTAGTTCTGTTTAAAAGGAGGGGTGGGGGTAGTTTAAATAACTTTTGAAATCAAGGACACAGGACGTGGAGGGTATTAAATACCTGGAAGGAAGAATTTAAAAAAAATGTTTACTTAATTCAAGAAAAAGTGAGTTAATCTAAAAACCCTAAAGGAAATACACAATTCTCAATAGTTGGAGTTTTAAAAGCCATTTATCGGTGCTACTGAAACAACACGTTCCGGGATTTTTTTAATCATATTTCTAATTGATTCAAAGTCTACAGACAGCCAACTATCCGTTGGTCAAAATAACAAACTTGGGGAAAGATCATATTATTTGGTCCTCACCACCACATATAATAGCTTTTTAAGAAATATATGAATTTTAATAAATTTGGTACATTGTGTTTTTTATTTTATTTTAATGTAAACCCATCTTTCAGCTTCATACACGATTATATAAGAAGGGAATGAAACATATATAAAGAGATACAATTTATAAAATTGGGGAAAATTCCTTTAATAAGGAGGGGAAATATCCAATTACACGGTGGACACGAATTGCGGAGCAGCTCATCCGAGTTCGGTAATACCCTTAAACGAACTGTGGGGTAAAAATTAAACTCGTAATAACTTTGTTCAAAATGGAATATGGAGGTTAGGTTAGGTTAGGTTGGGCTAGGTTAGGCTATGCTAAATTAGGTTAGGATAGGCTAGTAGTTAGGAGCTGAATGGGATTACATGTTGTTCCGCAATTCGAGTGCACCCCAATAACATAACTTACACCCCCTTGCCCATTTCATCTTCTATACATAGGATTGTTTAGGGAAAGCAAAATAAGTTCTTCTTTATCGTTTAAAATTGCGTTTTAGTATTTTAGTCCATAATTTTAAATTAATATAATTCGTGTTTTTTTTATTTGTTGACAAACTGGGTTACAATAAATCTATTTTATAAACCCTATAGTTGACACTCCAAATGGAAACAAATATTTCTAACAAAAATAAGGATATAGGCCTAAAACCTAACGGATTGTTTTAAAAATAGCTATACTTTTGAGTTTTAATCCAAAATATTACCAAGTTAAACATATTTCAGATCATACACCGTTGAGGGTGAATCATCGTTAATAGATTAAACATTAGTAGAATGGTTGAATACTGAGCTAAATGGCAACAGAAGAAGACTGTTCTAGAATTAAGCTAGTTTGTGAGTCGTGTATGTTAAGATAATTCACATTAAGCAACTAAACAAAAATTGATTACTTTTATATATTGTTCTTATCACAAAATACAATATAAGACTACCTATGACTAATATTTTTAGGCCCATATTTATCATAGGTAAGGGCTCTATAAGTTATATAAATTATATAAGTTAGTGAATATTATTCTTGTAGGAAAAACAGTATCTGACAGAAAATTTAAAAATTATTTTTATACATTCATTCTTCACGTTATCTGATACTAAGCTGTAACGTTTAATATATGGTAGTTAAAGTCCGTTCACCGTAGGAATTGTTTTCTGAAAGGCCTTTTTTCCTACCAGAAATCTATTATATAGTAAGATATTGGTAGAAAAAAGACTTTTCAGAGAGTAATTCCTACCGTGAATGGAATATACATCAAATATAATAGTTATAAAATGTATTAGAATGTAATCAAAGTTAACCGAAATAATATTTATATATTTTAAAAATTATTATTTCTACCAATATCTCTTACCCTGATCCAGGAATAAGAAGGTGATCCAAAAGGGGCTATTTTGGGAAAATAGCTATAATAAATACATATATCTCAACTTTAGGACATTTTGGCATAAATGCACACAAACAAAATATTTTCTAAGTCTCAGTAATTTTTATCTTAAATTTATGTAGGCTTGTCCATTTTAGATTATTATTATCATCTGATCTCCCTGATTATATTGATCGACAAACTGGTCATTATTTACTCTCTAAGTTATCTATCTGGATTCAAACCAAGAACATTTAAGTTTGGATGATCATTGAATAAGAGGTCTCACCGAGGCAGTGAATTACAAAATAACAATAAAACCTCGTTTGACCAATTTAGAAAGAAAAACATTAGATTAAGAATTGAACACAATTATAAAATTATGCTTTTTTTATATAAAACATTAAAATAGCTATTTCATGATTTGCCTGCGGGTGCCGTTTTAAATTTTTCAATGTTCCTCTAAATTTAACATGCTTGTTTGGCGTCCGGCGTCAAGTGGAATTGCGGACTTTGATATCTAGCCATGTTGTTTAGGAAGTAATTATTTTTTCATATACTTTCTCCTTTTACTGATATTTTTGTAATAGTTTTGTTGTTATTTCGTTGATTAAACAGATCATTATTTATAATTTTGACGGTGTGCCGATGGAATATTTTATTTCAAATGTGGGCATTATATGTCTACTCGTAATTTACCAAACACCCATTTTTTTTTATTTTTTTTTGCTTCGTGTCTCAGGCTACCCACATATCAATCCACATTTATAAAATGAGTTTTTTTTTATCTGTGTTACTCTCATGAGCATTGTGCGATATCTAGCACACGGAGAGGTCTGAAATTCTAAAATTAGTAGCCCCTGTGTGTGAACATGTGCACCTCAAAGTAGGAATTCTAAAATTTGGATTTGATTATTTAAATTTAATTAAAAACTGGGTCGGAAGAGATAAAATGAAGATTTTTTTTCTGTCTTTTTGAAGCAAGTAAAGCGCTTCCGTGGGAAACGCCAGGTATTGCTAGTTTACAATATTATTATCAGCATCACGTCTTACTACCCGTTCGGGTTTTACGCATAGTTTACAATAATGTGGTTGGGTTGAGGAATATATAATTTAGAAAATATGTACTCAAATTTGAGTGGAAAACCATACAAAATTACCCTTCCTACACCCTACCAGGGATATAACCTGAACTCTCCATCACCAACAATCTAGTCTATTGCAAGAGTGACACCTTAGACCACGTGTCCGCCAGTACGGACTACTAATATTTAAAAACCCACACCATTATCGTTCATTCTGATTTTCTTGCAAGCGGGAGTTCAGGATTTGAACACTGTTTGGTTGTTTTACTGAATGAGTTTTTCCTCTCATTTTCCCCACTTCACCTCGACACAAATTCGGGTACATCTACTTCGAAATTATACTTTCATCGTTCTTTCCCTTAGTTCCAGTAAGAGGATAAGCCAGACGGGTAGTAGTACATTGTGCACGGAAAAAAACATAGGTTTTTTGTTGTATTTTTATAAATGTAAAATTCACTGAGATAAAAGGAATTAAATGTAGTCTACCTTTCATTTGCCCTAAGAGTGAGCAGGCTTACCTTGACCAATCACACCATGGACCTATTTAATAAACTATGTCATGGTGTAATGACACAAGGTTTGTTACCTTTCAGTGTAAACTATGTAAACTATTGTTAGATAAATGAGAAATCTCATTTTGAATTTTGTCTCCATTCGACGCTTCTGATGGACAATGCAGATAAAAACGAAAAGAAAAAACTTTTAGTCCACGTTTCTCAAATAATATTTAGTCTAGTGAAGCATGGACATATATTTAGATTTTCAAATATTCTCAAACGAACAATACGAATTTCTCTCCCATTTGCAACTTCCAATTTAACAATATTTTTGAAACAGTATGCAGTCTAAATTTCATTACATATCTATCGAGTTTCAATCAAATAAGGTTAACGTTTATAACATGTATGTTTGTGTCTACTAGTAAAGGAGAACCCACATGTAATAATACTGTATGTTATGAAACCTGTATGGTAACATGAATACTTATTGAAGATTGATGCAGCGTTGGTTTTGATTTAATTTGACGGGTGATCCAAGCGTCTATGTGTGTGTGTGTGTGTGTGTGTGTGTGTGTGTAGTGGGCCCTGTGTAGAATCAACGTATAGGGCACGATATTAATAACCAACATATCGTGGGGTTGTTTGCTAGGTTGGGAGTGTGGGGGATGAAAAGAGGGTTGTTTTATTGCCTGGTGGTGGTTTTGTGTGCAGGAAGGAAGGGGAGTTAGAAACTGAAGTGTGGTCACTGTTTCGTTACCCGTGGAACTTGTGGTGACGTACCTAGGCCAGTTACAATTACATTCTCTGTCTCTCTCTCTCTCTCTCTCTCCCCCCTCAACCTTTATTTATATATTTCTGTTTGAACCTGGTTTTCTAGTTTTACTGTTCCTCTTTGTTATTCCATTTCTCTTTCTCACTTCCTCTGTGTATATATTTTTATTTTGTTTGTACGCGTGGCTGAGTGGAAACTAACTACTTTAGTAAGGAATCTTTTTTATTTTTATTCTTTGGCTTTATTTGAATTTCATTTTCATTAATTTTTGTTTGCACTTCCTCTTACTACCCGAAGGTTATGCTAGGGATTATGAAGGTAGAATTTGGAGGAAATTCCTCTATATTTGCTTCGATGTAGAGTGGGAAACCCATCTAAGAAAAATACAATCTCAATTAATCTGTTCGGGATTTAAAAACTGATCTCATTTCTAGACGAACTTGAGGGTTTGTCCACTTGCCCACTAATTGGGGTCCATTAATTTTAAAACGATAATAAAATTCAGTTTGACATTAGAAATACAGAAAGCCTGGATTGATCCTGATCCAAAAAAGTATTTCATTTGTGATTAATTGACGGCTCTCGAATAAAGCTATGTGTAGTCATGTAGTGTCACAACAGGGCTTGTTTGTTCATAAAATGTGCACTAAATTTTCCAAGTAAGAATACTTATAAATATTACTATTTTATAATTGTTTTTACGTGTAATTAGCACGGCTACACGAAACACTCACCAGAATGGAACGTGGACAAAGTCGTCTGTATTGTACTGTGTGGTTTACCGGTGATCAGGGAGGACGAGTTTCAAACAACGGCAGTGTGCACTATGGTGGTTTTATACTAAATGATTCCCAGGCTTCCTTCTCGTGAATGCAGATACATTTTTATCGCAACTATATACCTATTGTAAATACCTACGTAGTTGGCCGTATGGTTTAAGGCATCACTCTCGTGTTGGACTGGACTGCCGATGACACGGAAATCGAGATTCGAATCCAGTTGGTGGGGTACTGAACAAAATGGTTTTCCACGTAAATTCATATTTCCTCATCTCCAACTCCCTAGCGTAACTATTACAAACGCGTATAACCTAAACAGGTAGAAAGACGTGGTGATGAAATATATATTGTAGATATGTTGACAGCCCGGATGGGTAGCAACTATTAGCGGCACAAACACAAATACACAAAATACTTTGTGGGGTACATAGGACCATACTGAAGGGGTTGTTTGGGTTAAAACCTCTCTAAAAAAATTTGTTACACTATGTTTTATTACTCCTCAACTTGTACACTTGTACATTTCGTCTACCCTGAAAGGTAGCAGTATATTCTTAACATATTACAATAGAGCCCTTTATTAGAAACTGAGCCATAGTGGAAATATGAAAGTTAAGCTTGCTATCTTACACGGTAAGCGAAGGCGCCGTATTATAAAAATAGAATCTACAACCACGTTTTGTCCAAAGAAACTTTACAAATATCTTAGATATATGGATGCTAAAAGTATTCATTGGACTCTCCTGTTTGGAAATTTTAACACGAGCCACTACAAGAAGGTCCCCTCTAAAATATATTTCTCGGTATTCTTCACTATCTGGGCTATAGTATGATTTCCTTAAGAAGGATGGATCTGGTTTGCGAAAACACCCAAAATGTTATGATATGGCCACTTAAATATCCAGTGAACAGATTGAAACAAGTAAAATACCAACTTGTGAGAATTCTTGCGTGAGGGTGGGTTTCTGGCAGCACCCGCCAGCCAATGGGGCTTTACTTCTAACTTTGCTTAACCTAACCTAGTCTAACCTCACCTAACCTAAAAATACTCGTGAATGAAATTTAGTTAAATTTAGACTGACAAGACTGAAAGGCTGTTAGGATCCCACGGGCCGCCCCGGGCTATTGTCAAATTAGGGACGGGATGGCATAACAAACACGGCATGTCCGCATCTGGACTCCACAGATAATCCTCTCCAGGTATCGACCTGTTCACAATCTGACTGTTCGTAATAAGGACGACGCTGTGGCCTGGCGATGTAAATCCAAGGGGTTCAGAGAATCTAAATATAATGCAGAATATTTTGAAAATATTTATAGAATTAGTTTTATTATATTAAAACAATACCTATATATAGATATGGGCCCCATATAAAGTTTAATTAAATAAACATAGCACATGTATACGTAAAATTAAGCATATATAAATATAATATATTTACGTAGGCCTGCAATGCATAAATTACGTCTTTAAGGTCATCTCAAGGTCAACTATAACTTTTCAACATGGACCCTGTAATTTTTATTGCCGAATTGTTTTCTACGGAAGAAAACCAAGAATATTGGTCTGAAATAATTTGTTATCCAAGGTCAATTTTTGACGATATTTATTATTATTATTATTATTAGCACCGCGTCTTACTACCCGTTCGGGTTATACGCACTTACGCTAATGTGTAATGGTAGGGTGATTATGAGATGAAATGAAGGACCTACAGTTTAACGTGGAATCCGAACCACGGTGGAGGCCTGGTATTCCCCACATTCACAAGATGTCTTGTCAGAGGGTAGGAAGGGTTTGGTAATCAGATAAATCTGTACCGGGACCGAGGATTGAACCCCGGCCGCCAGCATAGAAGTCTGACACCTTACCCCTAGACCACCAGGCCACCTCATAAATTATGTCAAATGTACAGTCCGATTTTCATAGTCAAAACAGTTAACAAAAATGCAAACTCTTTTAGTGATAAATATATATAACGTTTTACTATATTATTAGTGGTATTTTATAGATATTGATAATATATATCATTAGTGACATCTGCAGATCACATGACTTGACTTATAAATACATGAAAGTAGATCTATTTGCTTTTCTAGCTGTATCTCTCTATGAAAATTGGACTGTACACAAAAAGTACCATGCCATCGTTTTTGTGGAAATGTGCTTTTAATTTATCTATCTAATACGAAATAGTTTGATTATCCATCATATGTCTATGTATTTAGCTAATTTATTTGCAAAACAAAAAGCAAGGTACAAAATACAAAGAATAATTGATTTAATTATAGTTACAAATTCAAATATATTCTGGTAGGGCTTAGATACTATCTTAGAATTTTCGTTTGTAATCAACTTTTTTCAAATACTTTTAATTAAATTTGGTTTATAGATCCTAGTCTTTTAATTAACATACTGTCCTGATAAATTAATTTATTAATTTTAGACTATATTGCATCGTATTTATATTTATAGAAACATTACAAACAAAAATATAAGATGTTATGTCTGCTTACACTTTTAATAAGCTAATATTCATTTTGAAATATAAGTAATTATATACTATATAGACCCTAATATATTAAGAAAATATATTTATATAGGTGTTTTTTAAAGTTGGTGCAAAAAATATCTTTAAAAAGAACGCATTTGAGGAAAAATTGTTTCATACAAAGCTGCTTGGTTTTTGAGACACTGACAAAAGCTACATAGTATATTTTTAATTTAGTTGACGCCTTCAAGGTCATCTCAATGTCAACTATTGTTTTTCAAATAGAACCCTGTTTTTTTTTATTGAAGAAACTTATTCTACAAAAAAAAATCAAGCAACTTTTGTCTGAATGCTTTTTTACTTAGGTTTGAAAATATTTAATGAATCAAATAAACACGTAAGTATTTATGGAACTGTTTTTATTTCAGTTTATTGCATACTAGAATCTGTAGAGTGTAAACAAATACGAGCAAAACACTCACACACACACACAAAAAAGAAGTTTGTTCATATGCATCGAAATGTTAAATTGCTCTATATAATATGATGTAAGCATATTAGGTATACCAATTTAACATTTTGATCCTTATGAAGGAACGTTTGTTTTTTTTTGTTTGTTGAGAGTGTTTTTGGTTACTCCTAAATATGTTTACATCTATTAATGTAGACGACAATTTAACATTTCTGATCCATAGAATAATACAGTTACTTACTGAACCAAATATCACAGTTCTTCATAACTGAGGTAATTTTCGTTTATTGTAAATCTACGTATTGTGAGCTTTTAGAGTTGTTCTATGACTCAAAAAATTGAAATTATTTTAATTTATGGTGAATGTATGAGACAAGACCAATGGGCACTGCCAATGGGCACTTGAACATGTAAGAATAATTATGAACTTTTTTCCTTTAGTATTATTCTCTGATAAATGAAGTGTTAAGAATCGTGTTAAGTTAACTGACACAAGATGCATTATTGTAGTGCAGAAAATCCATGGTGGTTGCTTCAAGTTTAAAGACAGCGCCTTTGGACTGTGAACGTTTGGTGCGGACTTATCGGAGTCAAATTAATTCGACGCTTTTTTATTGACGGTATATTGAATGGAGACAAATACACAACCATTCTAAATCAAGGATTGCCATCGCTGTTAGAAAACTTAAACCTACAAGAAAGGCAGAGCATGCTGTTTCAACATGATGGTGCCCCTAACCATTTCAGAACTGCACGACAAGTGTTGAATTGGAAATACAATTGCCGCTGGATCGAAAGAGGTGGTCCAATTAGTTGGCCTGCTAGATCACCATGTTTAACATTAGCAGATTTTTATCTTATGGGGTCACCTGAAAGACAGAGTATACCATGATGTACCGACAATCCAGAAAACACTATGGAACGCATTAAAATTGATGGCAGAGATATTGATTGAGAAACTCTATTAATACTGACAATTAATTTATGCAGCTAATTGAAAAGTGTATAAAAAATATAAGATCATCATTTTGAACAATTTTTGTAACTTAACATTTCACCCGTTATGAACGAAAGTTTGTTTATTGTTTGTGAGACCATTTGGCTCGTATTTGTCTACACTCTACAGATTCTAGTAGAAAATAATATAAAAAGAGCAGGCTACCTAAAACATAATACGTATTACTTTACTTCATTAAATATCGTCAAAAATTGACCTTGGATAACAAATTATTTCAGACCAATATTCTTGGTTTTCTTCCGTAGAATACAATTTGGAAATAAAAATTACAGGGTCCCAGTTGAAAAGCTATAGTTGACCTTGAGATGACCTTGAAGACATTATCTAAGTAAAAAATGAATGAAGTAATTTTGTCAGCGTCTCAAAACCAATCAACATTGTGTGAAACAATTTATTCTTGGATATGTTTTTTGCAGATATTTCGTTCTGACAACTTGAAAAAATCCTTTCGTATGTATATTTTAAGACTTTACTTCCGAATTACCAATCAAATGAAAGACAGTTACTTAAAATGATTCGTTCAAACAACTTGGCTCAACGACTGAAGTGTGGAATCTAGGTCACAACGTTGCAGTTGTTGTAGCTGAATGACTGAGTCTTGAAGATTATATAAGTGGGAGCTAGTCAAACACTAAAGCTGTCCAACTATCGTGAATAGGCAATACTAACGAATATTACCTAGTTTGTCTACATTCGAACTCAATTCTGTCTAAAACTACAAGAATATCGCCTTCTTGGACCTCCCACATATCAGAATGTCTACCCGATATTTATCATATTATTCACTCGGTGGTAGTAGCGGGCAATACACAAGACTGTGCAGGTGATGACACCACTGCTATACTTGAGTGTATTGTTATGCAGTGTATTAGGGCAAACCAAAAAAAAAAGAGTGGGGATGGAAACTCTAACAAGATTAGGACAAGGTAAGGACAAGGCAAGGAAAAATAATTCAATAAAAAAGGGAGGGTTTATATGCTTGGATTTTCCCACAATGGGTTTAAACAAAAAATACCAGTGGCGTCACGTCAGGGCAAGCAAGGCAAGAACTGCTTGCCTTTGATAGAAAATATGTAATTATTTTATTAAAGGTTTGCAAAATTATTCTCCTGGTAACTATTTAAATGTAATTCAAGCATAAATGGGTTTGAAAAAAAATCTCATACATGGCAGTGACCGTAACATGCATGCAAGACGTGCACTTGTCCATCAAATGGTGGTTGAAAGTCGGTATTCGTCCGACATTTATTCCATTGCTCTAGCTAGTGTTCTTATTTGTGACGTCATATATTTCGGAGGGTGGAGAGGGAAAGAACTGCGGATGTCAGTAAAACTGCAAACAGCCGAGCCACGACTTCTCTCGTCCAAAAGGTGACGACTAGAACCGAAGTCACTACCCCTTTTTTCCCCTTTCAAAACATACTGGGATGGAATGGTATGAAAGGGGAAATTAATATTGTCAAGGTACTGACCCCGTGCTTACACATGTTTAAACCCGGTTTACAAGACACAATTTCTTGTATATAAAGTTGTACAAGAAGTTGAAGCCTGAAGATGGCGTCGTGTGAACACCAACATTTGTACAAGATCTGCTTTGCACAACTTATTGTATACCATTTCAGAAAATAGAACGCATCCTTTACCTGCCATCTTTCTTGTACAACTTTTGAGTTGTAAACACGAAAAATTCGTCTTGTAGACAGTTACTTTTAAAAATAAAAGAGTGATTGTAAGAAAAATAGCTAAATACTTGAAAACAAACAAATAATTATAATTGAAGGAGGTTAAACCACAAATATAAAGGTTTTCAACTTTTTTAAATATTTTATTTTTTTTATTTTCATAATATTTAGGAATGATTAAGAAATTATTTACATTAAATACCAATATTTTTCAAATCCTTCAAATATAATTTTTTTAATAAAAAGGGCGAAAACGCCAAGTTTTTTTTTTTTTTTTTCAAATATTGTATGCAATCACAGATGCCGTGTGAACAGTCACTGGCTAAAATTTTTATTTAATCTATGTGACCAAGATATTGTACAATTTATTGCACAACTTTTTATACAAGAAGTGTTGTCATGTGTACCAGGCTTTGGAGTTTTGTGGAGTTTTTGTAGTAGGGGCTTTTGTTTTGATATGTATAACAGTGAAAGCTAACAAACGAAAGTTTATAAGTATTTGTCTATAATTACTGTAATAACACAATAATGTAAATCACAGAACAAAAGGACGTCCAAAGCCACAAACTATCATTAAAAAACACCTCCAAATAGCTTTTGAAGTATAACAAATTTTAAAAAATTTCCAGGACCTCCCCTTTTAAGCTTGAGGCACCCCTTCCAAGTTTGCCTAAGAATTTTGGCCACGAGACGCTACTGCCAAATACAGTAGATTTTTAATTATCCGGGGGCATATCAACCGGTTTGTGGTTTACCTGACAATTCTACGATAGCAACAGAAACAAATGATAGAACTGGTGCAGCGTCCAGTGTGTACGCAACCAGACGATACAAATGACTGAAGTGTAGCGTGGGAGTGTTCCAAATGTTCGCCAAGACTCCAGTGGTGAACACTAGCTTACATTGATTCGTGTCAAGATACCGCTCCCAAGGCAAAACACCTTGAATTACGAATATTCAACTGAACATTTGCCATTCGTCCACCTCCCACACTACTCGGACAGTCACCCGATACACGAACATTCGTTATAATTTGTGAATATTGTGGGACCGGCTTAACGTTTTCACAGCAATGGATGTGCACATTCCTCAGGCTGAATATACAAAAGAGCTTCGTAACTCTACCGAGGGCATGCGCCTTAGCGTTTCAATTGTAACGAATTTTTCTAGCGCACACGCCATGCTGCAAAACTGCATACAGGAACTTATATTATCCACACTCGCACACGACACAGGTGCCAACATCACACCAGAAATGTGGTAATTCCAATAGGAGCACGTGATTATTGAGGGTAATAAATGTTCACATAGACATATACAATCAAATTAATTAGTTAAAACTAAAATATTATATGAGTGTAATCAAAATATTGGGTGGTCACGTGTACATGTGCAAATACGAGCAGCACCTGTTGAAAGATGAAGTCTCACGTTCAAGAGTGATAGATCTTTAAGGTATGGCGGAAAATCGCGTGTTTTCCTTATGCGTCTACCAATTGAAGGCGATGTTTGTTAGGTTGGTTAGTATTAATATGAATCATCAACCAGTCTAGAACAAGCTTAAAAACTTATAATAATTACCCACATCAGTGGTCAAATGGTCTTTATTTGTCTTACTACCTGTTCAGGTTAAATGCGTATATAGTAGAGATGCTAATGTGCTAGGGATGAGGAATGTTGAATTTAAATGAAGTGTATTCTCATTTGCGTGGAGGGAGAGAGGAAAATCCTTTAGGGAAAACCACTCTCAGTACACCCGACTAGTATTCGAACCCTTATTGCCCTATCATCGCCCTTAGATTCTTATACATCTTGCTTTGGTGGCCACACAGTCTAAGGCACCACTTTTGCAATAGAGTAGATTTTTTATGACAGGAAGATTGGGATTTGAATCCTGGTAGGGTGTACTGAGTTTATTTTTCCTAAAATGTTTTCCATTCTACCTTCATTAAAGTGCAGTTACACCTTCTTTAAATTAAACCTTCCTCATATCTAGCCCATTAGCGCAATTAGTACACGGGCATATAGCCCGAATGGGTAGTAAGACACGGTGCTAAAAAAAGATTATAGATACAAAACTATAATTTTTCGCATTTGCTTTATAAATGTGAAATAATGTATTCACTATTAATTTATAGGATATAATATCCCTCTATGCAGGGGATGTTTGTATTGTTCTGTTATCATCAGATTTACGTAAGGGAGAGTAAGATTTTTTATAGTTTGCGGGATAGACAAAGAATAAGAGGCGAAAGAGAAACCAGGAAAATTGGGAAAATATATTAGAATTGTGTTTGCATATTTTTTTTTGAAGGGGTATACTCAAGGTATGGATGTAAAATTAAACCCGGGTCTCTTAGCTAAAATGGCATATTCACTAGCGAATAAGCTAAGGTGCTACTCGATGTACAATAGATTTTTTGTGCCGTCAATGCTTCTATTATGGAGGCGGTTGCGTGTTCCATACATAATTCTAATGAGTGTTCCAGGTCTAGCCATGTTACTGGACCATACATAATTCCTGTTGATTATGACGGTCTCACACACGCGGAGAGGTTATTCCATACAATACCAGTGCGTGAGGCCGTAGGGGGAGGGGGTGAATGTTGTTTCAAAGCGACGCTGAACTATATGGAGGGGGTTGAAGTATGGAAAGGGCGGGATGTTACGCTTGTTGGATAAGCGAGGGAAGGAAGTGCTATTACCTCTATGTTTTACTTATAACTTTTGATTAAGGTGCTATAATAGTTAGTAAAAATTAATCACGTTCTGTCACGCTAGATAGTACTACTACTATTAGTAGCACTCTTGATCTCTTCATACCACGTCATTTTTTTCTTTCTATTCCTCTTTTTTCTTCTACCATTCCCAACATTATATCTTTTTCCAAGGAATACGGTCTTCTTATAATGTATCCAAAATATGAAAGCTCTAATATGTGGCTCTAGTTTCCAACTAGCATTCTAGATTTATCTCCTCTAAGATCTACACATTTGTTCTTCTCTCAATCTAATGAACTCCAGCAAGCTTCTCCAACATCACATTTCAAAGAGTCTAACTTTCTTTTTTCTTCACTTCTTAAAATCCATCTCTCACTTCCATACGGACAGTTGGGAAAATCATAAGCTGAATTAATTTTATCTTAGTTTTCATTGGAATTTCCGAATCTGTTATGATTTTATAAAGTTTCTTAAAGGCTGCTTTCCCAAATTATCTTTCTTTTAATCTCATCCATGCAGTATTCAGCTCTGGGGATTGTGACTTCCAAAAAATCATACCTGTACACTATCTTAAGATTATTTATATTTATGGATGCATTTTGCTTATCTCCAGTTGAGACACCACGTCATTTTCTGCTATGAATGTCGTGTCATCTGCATATCTGATGTTGTTTATCCTTCACCCTCCTATTTTAATCCCTGCCTCAAATTCCTCCATCTCAACATCTCTCACTATCTGTTCCTTGTATGCAGTTGAAAATACCTGGATACAGTATACATCCTTGTCTAACTTCTTTTACAATCGGAAACCAATTAATTCCCCCCTCCAGCACTCTTATTCTCCTCCTGGTTTGTGTACAAGGACTACAGCAACAAGATCAGATGTGTTGGTACTCCCATCTTCTTAAGCACATTCCACATAAGATTGGATAAACACAATCGAAGGCTTTGGGGTATTCCAGGAATCCGAATTATACACTTTGTTGAAACGCTCTAGCTTCTTCATAAAGGCTCCCACAAACAGGCACGATATTTTTTCAGGACGATTCGCTGCGGTACTCTCGGGGCGGTATTCATTGCGATAAATCGGTGGTACAGACAGAGGGCATACACACCAGCACGGCAAGTAGCAGACGTCAGTGTCGAGCATAGAAGAGAGTGAACACCAGGACAAGCATTATTGCAATATTTTCCTGATTAAATGCAAAAAGAACTTGATATTTAATTCAATAAATGATATTGTTAGTTAGTATTGTAGGTTTTTATTAGATAAATAAGGTAATACAGATATAAATGAAAAATATATTATGTTGGTACCCTTTCTCCTATGATGTGTCTTATGTTTGCCACTCTTGGTATTTGCAGAGCTGTATGAGTATCATTACTCTTACATAATCGTCCAATAAAAGAGCGTCTTTGTAAGCCGAGTCCCACCATTAAAGTAGCAAAAAATTGTGACGTACACAAGCCTCGGATACAATGTCCTTTATGTTTATCTCTTTAATCTCTATAGGCCTCAAGAAATTCTTCACTCATGGTAAGAATTCCGAAGCAGTTTTCCACCACTCTCCGTGCACGTTGTCTTTCCAGTGGTCGAATTTAGATTATGTACATATGGAAATCGTTTCATCATTATAGTTTCAACGCAAAGGCAGCGTCTCCAATGATGATATGTGGAGTTGCATCTCCTTGGTCGGGAAGGTTTTTTTTAATCTTCGGGCAAGACAAAAGTTGTGTTATCTAAATTATACCCCATTGCAGAGTCCTAAAACATTTCTCCATCGCCTGGATTTACTTAAGTTGAAACCCATGAAGGCATAAGAGTCTATGTAACTATGCTATGGTATAGGGTCTATTAAAGATAGTTAGCATTTTTTTCTATATCCTAAAATATATATTAAATATTTTTGGTTATCATATTTAAATACACCCACGCTTTAATATTTTACCACAAATACAAAGTAATTTCTCCAGTGTGGGTTTGACTTGTATTACTTTTACTCATCTCAACGCAACCACTAAATGTTCCTCTGGAGGGATAGGCCTGCTCCAGTTAGTAATCTGTTTGGGGATGTATTTTCTGATAGTCTTAATAATTTGATCAAAGCTGTCAAAGGTAGTCCAAAAATATATAAGTAAAATCTTTCCCCTACTTCAATAGTTTGGAAATAGGGTGTAGAACTCCCCTCCTTCCACTCTGGTAGTGTTTATGGGGTGCACCCACACGATTCTTGTTCTTCCCTGTGAAAAAGACCAAAAATATCAATATATAAATAATTAATGGATAAGAAATGATTGTGTGGCTACGTCTTCATAATAAAAATGAAATATCCATCAAATATACTTATTACGAAATCTTTTTTTATTACAATACTATCTTTAAAAGCTCTAGAAAACATTATTCTTTATACTAAAATAATATAAAATCTTTAATAACAGGTAAGATCACGATTAAGGTATAAGAAAAATAGTGAATATCTCGGTGGATGGAGAGGAAATCACTCTCATCGAATAAACAGTAAATTAAAACAATGTATAAGCAACTCAGCATGAGCCTGTTCACTATATTCATCTCCAGCGAATGCAAGAAGAAGAAGGTCATCCTCTGAAGAATCCATTACTGAAAATGAAGTCCCGATTTTTTGTTCGGTGCAATCTACCGGATCCATTCGGTAGACCGAAATACCGACACGATCTACAAGGGTCGGGAATGTCGCACCTGTCGGTATTCCATATGTGTGTGTGACGTCGCATTTACCGCAATGTTAATATATATCATACCGAAACAGAAGGTACTGGTACCGAGTGAATATCGTGTCTGTCTGTGAGAACCTTAATCCATCGTATGTTGGCTATGTGGTCCCTAGCCCCCTCCCCCCTCACCTTTTATATAACCTGCCTGCACCTCTGGTATTTCTCATTAAATGTATCGCTCCAGTCCTTGGTGTATTATATTTAACAATATTTTGCTGACATGTGAGATTAATGCTATTGTTCTATAATTGGCGCATTCTCTACTCTCCCTTTTTTTGTTAATGTTATAGTTATATACATCGATCACTTCAGTCCTTAAGTCATTCCTTCTTCTTCTATATTAGATTACACAAATCTACTATCCTGTTTTACCTTCCTCTTCTAGAACATTAATTAACTTAATATAGATGTTGTCAGCGCCTGTTTACTTACCTTTAGCTAGTCTTTTAATCGCCCAGCATACTTCTTTAATGGTTTGCGGCTCATCTTCACAAGTCGCTTCTTCAAAATGATTCACAATGTTAACTTAGTATTTTTATAGTTCTCTTGTTTATTCATCTCACGTATCCAATATCTCATATGTAGTAGTAATGGAATATTTGATTTTTGTCCTTTACTGACCAAATTCTTGGTTTGAATTATCTTGTCATGTTCCTTATGCATTGAAACATTTCCTTCAGTCTACGTCTGCAGTGTTATCTTCAATTTATTTGCATCATTCACTGATAAACCTATTTTTGTCTTGTCTCGCTTTCCGCTGAAAAAATCTATCACATGTTGAAACTTTTCTCTATCACCAGCACTTTATAAACTTCTTCTTCCTTAGCAATTCTAATGGTTTCATCTGTTAACAAAATAGTTTTATTCTTTTTTTTCTTTGCTGGTATTTGTGCAATTGCTTCTCCATTATAATTTCTTTGAGATTTTCCCATGTCTACAACACTTCATCATTACTGTTGTCCAAGAAATTCATAAACGCCAGAAAACAAGTAAGTTTATAAAGTTACTGGGTTGAGTTGTGTTTAAGAAAAACCAACAATGGAGGAGGAAATACAAATGCCAATACAATTATTTGTGTTGCCATCACAATGTTAAATTACATAATTCAATTCACAAATATTAATTCTAGGCTATATACAAGCCACATTTCGTTTCCCATGCATTTAGGTTTATATGATCAACCAAAAATATAAAGAGTTTTGGATTATTCAGAGTGAAAAATATAAAATTTTAACTATGTTAACAAGTCTATATAAACTGGATCATTTAAAATAGTTTTGTATTCGCTCCTTAGCACCAAACTTGTGTAGCCTACTGTTAGAAGTTTTGTCAATGTTTAACCTAAACACAAAATATGATTGGCAGTATCTAAGCTACCTAGACAGCCATATTAAGGCGAAGTGATAGGTTGCACGAGTTAATGTTCCTATTTTTGTAGTTTTTTTAAAAAAAAACTTTTTTTGGACAAAATAAATATAATATTTCTTATGTAGTTACGTTTACAGTCTAATTTTCCCAGGAAGGTTTTTTTAAACCTACAAACTTTATTTACTTACTTACCTAAGTTACTTATTGGCTTTATGAACTCGAGAATCCATTGCCGAACTTAGAAAGTACACTCCAATCCTCCTCATTACACCTTATCTCTTACAGGTCCATTCTAATGTTATAGAAAATTAAACTGAATGTATCGACTAAAGCAATATTTCATTTATTCTACCTGATACAAATTCTATACTTTAAAAATGGTAAAAATATTGACTCATGTTTCTTTAGGACCCACCCTTAAATAAGAAAGAATGTGACATATTCTTGGATTAAGACATGATGAACATTTTCTGAACGCTCAAACTTTTACTTTATTTTTAATTACTATAACATATCGTCAATGCAAAGGTTTTTATTAGTGCTCAGAGCAGTTCAAGTAACTGGGAAGCCTGCTGATAAAGGATGCCTAATGCACCAAGGAAATTAAGTCAAGGATATAGCCAAGGAATAATTCAACAAGAAGAGGTTACTGCTGACCAGAAAGTTAAGTTTGCAACTGAGGAGGAAACTGATGAAATGCTACATTTAAAGCTATGCACAGCATGGAGCAGGAATTTAGACTCTTAGGTAGATGGAAAAGAAGTACTTGGAGAACTTTAAATTATGGTGTTTGAGAATACATGAGATTAGGTGGACAGACAGGGTGACAAATGAAGAAGTCCTAAGATGAGTGGGTGAGAAGAGATCCAATTTAGATGTGATTCTTCGGCGCAAAGCAAACTGAATCGGACACATCCTTAAGAGGAACTTTCTTCTGCACGATGTCATAGAAGGAAAGGTTGAGGAAAGAGGAGCTTGGGAAAAAGGAGGATTAAAATACTAGATGACTTGAAGGAAAGAAGAAAATGGGAGTTTAAGGAGGAGGCACAGGGCAGGGCGCATTTGGTCCAAGTTCATTGAAAAAAGTAATGGACGTTCTATAAGACAGAACACCTAGTAATAATAAAAGCAATAATGTATTGTGAGATTGGGTTAATGGATACTAGATACATAGCCCTAATCTTCCATATAGTAATTTATATTTTCCCCCGGCAAGAAGTATGAGTAGATACGTTCCGGTACAAATAGGCTATATTATTTAACAACAAATAACATTATATTAATTAGCTACTGCAATAATTTTCTATAAAAAATCGTTATTACTATTGAATTTTGGAAAAAATTAACACCGTAGGCAATTGAACATGATATAAATGCCAAGTTCAGTTAGTCTAGTTTGCCACTGAAGTAGAGGTCATAGCTAAAATCCTGATTGGTTTTACTGGGTGTTGGTTTGCCTCAGTAGTGTTTTACTCTCTTTTAAAGTAAATGCGAGTAAATTTATTCTAGATTCAACCTTTTATCATCCCCAATACATTAGCGTAATACATATATACAGTATACATGTTTAGCCTCAAAGTGTAGTAAGACGCGTTGGAATTAAAAAGGCATAATAAGCTATACTCCTGCTGAGCATTTCACTGACGTACTTCATTAGAAGGGTGAAGTGATCTATGATATTATTACCACTATATTGTGTTCAAGGTTGTAGTTTTAACAATAAAATTCTTTTAAAAAGCAAATATACAACTTTAGTGGTCCTGTGGTCTAGCTCTAAGGCATCTCTCTAGTAATAAATGGTGAGGAGATTGGGGTTTGATTCTCGGTCGTGTGTGCTAACAGTGGCGTTTGCCAAATATTGTTTCTCTATCTCCTCGCAAATGCAGCACACTTCATCTAAATTCAATATTATTCATCTCTAACACACGAGTGTAGTTAGTAAATATTTGTATTACTTGAACTAGTAGTAGACTTAAGACACGGTGTAGAAAAAACAACTAAGAGAATATTGACAAATGTATTGAGGAACATCCCTTATTAATCAAATTTTCTACGCTTTGGAGACCTCATCCCTCCAAAAATTAACCCCATAGCTCCCCCATTAATTTTTTTAAGACTCCACCCATGGATAAGTGTCTTACTACCCGTCTGGGCTCCATATATATTTAGGCCTATGCTAATAGGTTAAGAATGGATAAAGTAGACTGAAGATAAAGTGTTCATATACTTGCGTGTAGGAAGAGGTAAAATCCAGCCAAGGAAAACCTAAACATATTTACACCAAAAATGGGATTCAATCTCATATTTCATACTCACATAAATTTCAAAGTAGAGGAGACTGGCGCCTTTATCCGCGTATGCACCTGTGTGGGTACGAAACATATAATAGTTTTAATCTAGGAGATAGGGATAATTTTTTTTTTTAGTAGAAGTACTCGTGTATTATCATGGAGAGAGGGTTAAAAAATCAAAATGAATAAACATCCTAGATTCCTATGGTATCATTCAATTCCGTCTATTGTGAGACCACCATTTTACACCTTGTGTCCAAAGTCTTATTGCATACAATTTCGTGCATTTATTTGTCAAAGGATATCATAGAGAGATTTTATTTTCTACAGATTGCGTCTATTTTGTCAGCTGTAAGATAATATCGTGTTTGAAAAAAATTGGTTAATCTATGATTTTTAAACGTTATTTTTATTGCGATTCCAACTAAGATATGGTTTTGGTCGTGGTTTTGTGTCATTATAATGTACATTATACAGAGTGTTACAAAACACTAATCAGTTGTTCATTGCTATGTCTCGGTAACTAGTAATCGTGTGACGCAATCACTGATATTTTCTTCACATTAACAATTTCATGACATTTAACAAAAAACAGCATTTCCAATTTCAATTCAAACGAACACTCAACCTTAGTTAAAATGAATATTACTAACTTAAATAAATGAATTACCAAATTATTTTTCTAAGTATTACTGCTCATTGGAATCAAACTAGGGACCTGTACAATTGAATATGGCCTCCAAAATACTCTTGTTTTGAAACGTTAACTACATTGGTAAAGGGCATGAGCGCTTTTAGTTTGAGACACATTTTTCTTGCACTGCGTTTTACCATCCATCCGATCTATAAGTATTTCATTACTTAAATAAGGTCTGTAATAACTGCGGAGAAAGAAAGAGTGGAAAACCGTGTTAGAAATACCACCTTCAGTACACTCAACCGGGATTTGAGTACTGACCTCTCCATCTACTGACCAGATGAGCTTGACATTTAGTCCACGTGCCCACAGGTGCGGTTAAATTCCTAATAAAGAATAAAATGTATTTATTTTAACTCTGGTCTCTTAGGTTTAAAAAAAAGTTACTGCGTATTATTATATGTTCGGGTTCTACGCATACATGATAATTACTCTAGTGGGGTGAGATCCGGAAGGAAGCATTTTAGAGGTAATCTACCTTCATTTTCGTGGAAGGAGATTGGGACACCCTTTAGGTAAAACCCTCCTCATTAGACTCGACCGCGATTCAACCCTGATCTCCACATCTTCAGCACATCAGTTCTAACAAGAGAGTGAAAGATTAAGTGTTAGACCATTGAAACTTTGAAGTGGGTTTCGTTTTTATTAGGTGTTGAACTAATTTTCGAGAGACTAGTGATGTATTTGTCTTGAGATTAAATGGATAGGTAACATCATTGGGTGTTGGGTCAGTTAGTAAATAAATACTTTTCTTCTTTAACACCTCATCGAAGGAAAGTAAATATCCTTACATAAGCTTACTATTAAAAATTATTTCCATCTTCTTAACAAAAAGGCAATCTCAACAATTATTAAATAAGGGTAAAAGATAATTGTGATATAGGATATTTGCCGTGGGAGCGGTGGTCTCTTATATCAAGCAAAATATGTAAAAACTGTTAAAAGAAAAAAAAAACATTGTTAAAACAAATTGTTTGTTGTGAGAGTTTTGACTTCCTATAAGGTGATCACAAATGGTCTTGCAAATCACATGGTTTTGAGAATGAATACATAAGAGTAGATTGGAAACTTTTGCTGTCAGTTATCACCACTCCTATGGTGAATGAACTATAGCGTATTGGAATGTTAAAGTAAAAATCCATTACCATATCTCCGTGTTTAAGCTATCTACCTTGTTACATTAATGAAGTATTGACGAGAAAGCTAGAACTTAGAGAAAATGCACCAACATTTACGTGGAGTAATCACTTAAATCTATTTGAGGATAAATCACCTATGCATACCACCTGGAATTTGAGCCCTAAGCCTTTCACCACCAGCAAAACAGACATTATGAGACTAACGCCTTTTTCCACGTGCTGGTTACAGTGAAGAGTTATAAATGGAAAAAAGAGCTAGTTCCCTCTACCAGGATTAGAACGCCGTACTTTGCTTCATAGACGGCCAAGCGCAGTACGACCTATTGACCACCGCTGCAGTTCCGAGTTTACATAGAACCGGAACATCCTCTCTTCGTCTATCTTTGGACGGAAGCGCTGCCGTCAGTCGCCCGTTACTAAGCAACCGGGCTATCCAATAGTCCACCTTTTACACTCTTGCTGTCTGACTGGTAATGCCTGTTTTCGAAGAATTAATAATTTAGTAACTAATTTCACAGAAAAAATGTGATAGGCATATTCCCCTTTTACCCAGCCATATACCATGTAATAACACACATTTTTTCTCTGCATTCCATTGAGCAACAAAGTAAAAATCATTCAAGTGTTTTAATTATATTAATAATACAAATATTGTAATTTTAACTTTAGGCTACGACGTCACTTTTGTACAGCGAACGTTTTAAACAATTTATTATATTAACAAATTATTCCAACTAGTCTATATACTATATGTATATAAATGGAGGTATATATATATAATATAATGCTATAACGTAAACGTATATATAGGATGTTATGAATGACATAAAAAGAAATAGAGCCATGACATGTATTCATTTAGTTTAGCAGATTTCTCTAATAGTTGTTTGTTATGGACGGCATACTTGGCACTCGAAGACCTCTGGGTCGCACAAGATGATATGATGATGATGTGGCCAGAGATCTCAAGGAGATGGATGTGGAGGGAGAAGGCTCAGAACAGAACGTGGTGTGGAAGCAGCTTGTACGGTCAGTACGTGGTCTTCAAGGCCTGTGTTCATCATCGATCGATCAATAAATCAATCTAATAATTGTTTTCAAGTCTTATGATAGGATAAATAAAGTTTGAGTGATCAACACATATTCCTGTCTTATGACTGCTAAAACGTGAGTCGGAGCGCCTACTTTCCCTCTGTATTTTTTGACTACGATACATCCATTGCCCTTCTCATTTTGAGACGTGGGGGTTGATCGTTATCCACATGTATCTTGGGAATGATCCACCAATGAGAAATAAGACCCTCAAAATTTCTTCTCTAATAATTAACTGTGCCAGAGTTTCCCTTTCACTTAAAACAAACTAACTAAATTCACCCGGAAATGAAGTGAATCTTGTTGAAGGTCAGTTCTTTCCCAAATTTTTCTTTATGTCATGATAGTAAATAACAAACTAAACAAGCACATTGTTTCTCTGTTGGGTTATGCTGTTAGTAGAAAATGAATCCAAAATGTATTACTGAGGAAGGTGACCTGGTGGTCTAGGGGTAAGTGTCAGACTTCTGATGCTGGCGGCCGGGGTTCAATCCTCGGTCCCGGCACAGATTTATCTGATTTCCAAACCCTTCCTACACCTCTGACAAGACATCTTGTGAATGTGGGAATGCCAGGTCACCACCATGGTTCGGATTCCACGTTAAACTGTAGGTCCTTCATTTCATCTCACAATACCCTACCATTCACATTAGCGTAAGTGCGTATAACCCGAACGGGTAGTAAGACGTGGTGCTAATAATAATAATTACTGAGGAAGGAAGTTCTCTAAAATTTGGAGAGATTTGACCTACTAATAAATTACTTTTCAATAAACAAATAGGGAAGGTTTAAATTTATCAGAAAATATACCTTAACTTGTGTGTAAGGAGGTTAGGTAATAGTTTGGGTAACCGAATCTCAGACACCCAGCCAGAATTAAAAACATCCCTGTCACCGGTAAACCAAATAAGACAATAAATTATTGGTGCCTTATTTGCGTGCCCACCTACGCATGTTATTTGCATTAAAACACACAAAAAATAATCCCATCTTTTTTTAATGGTCAACCTCGATTTTTATTGTGAGTGCTTAATGCACACTTTTCCGTACAAAATTATTATATCAAAACACGACTTACAAATTATCTTAACCCTAGAATAGACACAACATCGAGCCACCGGTCGTAAAATCATCACTGTGAAAGACAAAGTCACAATCTCACCAATTATAAACTTTTTGTAAGATCAAGCCCGATAGCTAAGACTAGGAGAGACTCACTATGAATGAGTTAAGGCTGTGTTCCAAACCGTGGCAGTCGTTACCTCAAAGGTCTACGAAGGATTTAAGGGACTACGTCTTATGAACAAGTTAACGCATATAATGATTAGATTTCATATAATTTTATAAGCTTATATTTCACTATCATGGTTTTGTTTAGCCTCACTAAAACTTTACTAAAATTTTGAACGAAATTTTATACTTCACAAGATATTAGGTAATTGTTTCCTTTTTTTAAATGAAGAACTACAACCAGAAAGGGGTTCATGAACTGTGAAACACCAAGTTGAGGTATCCGGTGTTAATAATAATAATAATAATAATAATAATAATAATAATAATAATAATAATAATAATAATAATAATAATAAAAATAACAATAATAATAATAATAATAACAACAATAACAACAACAACAATAATAATAATTATAATAATATTATATTAATTAACTACCTACTTAGCTAAAAAGTTTATATTTTCCTTAATGAGTTCGCGTAGCCTTCATTGCAAAATATATGTTTAAAAGTGCTAAATGCTAGGTTTAATTTCCTTATTTGCACCGTTTAGACATGATTTTAAATAAATATAAATAGTTTTATCAATTTTAAGGCTATTTGGCTAATTATACAGCCTATCAGACTCTGAGACGCGTTTCAAACTTCTAGAAGTATCATGTTATTTAGGTTTATGTTTGTTATTTCAAAATATAGTTCAAGCCAAAATGGAAGTGAAAGGTATCAACACATTATATACATATACCTTTAGGGTTTAAATGATTGTAGTTTAAGTTTTATAACAATTGTTTAGTAGAATTAATAAAAAAATTGAAATAAAATAATTTTCATTGATATTTCAAATGAACTGTGGACGTCCTAAGGTTTAAGTTAATTATATATATAGATGTAGCAATCCTAAAGCAAATAAATGGAGTTTTGCTAGGATAAAAATATAAAAGTCTAAGATAATTGATAAATGTTTTAGAAGTTTTAATCTTCAGAACTGTCATTACCATAGGAAGCACCGCAGTGTGTGCTAATGGCAGTAAAATTTAACTTGTACTTTTTAACTACAGAGTTGTATCAAAAGGTAAACTACAAACAAACTTAACCTAAGACATAGCAGTATGTTTCACACACTACATTAGCGTCTATAATTTTAATATCTGAATACCAAAATATTGTTTTCAACACCGTTACCTAATATTGAACCAAAGTCCACTAAAATGGTATCTAACCTTTATCACCACTCGGACAAGAAGTGGTAGTATGATTCTAAAACATTAATTAAAAAAGTGGCATCTGTGGAAACAAGTTTGCTTTAATTTCAATGAAAAATCAAAGCATTCAATTTACTCAACGTTTAATATAAAACCTTATTACTTTAGATATCGCTATCAAATTTTGAGATTAAACTTACTACCCCTCCCTATAATATAGAATACCTAATAACAAATGCCTACTTCTACTTTTTTTCATACCATTTTGACTTTTCTAGTACTTGCAATATTGCTTTCAAAGCATAATTACACGCATACATACACTCTCTTTTATATTGTTTTCCAATAAAAAAAAAAGAGTCAAAAGGTCCCCCCCACCCCTACATTCCCCTTTTTTTGTTTCATCCTCCCTGTCCGGTGTTTTCGTACCTGCAATAGGATCGCTAGTGATGTTGTCGGAAGGCTGACAATAAGCTATTCCGCGTCACATCCGAAGCATTCCACTCCCTCGATGACAATATAGAAACAGTCTTAACTCCCGGTCCATCTAGTTTACAGTTGTAGCTAACCAAAATATAGGGTGTGCCCCATGTGGGAGAGGGGGTGGAATGGGTTGAAGTGCTCACTTCCTCGGACACGAGAATTGAAACAGGAACTTAAAAAAAAAAAAAATCATATTTGCGTGCCAAAGCTTTGCCATTTATTTTTAAAAGATAAATTACCTTTTACAGCAAACTTAGATTTATTTCAAGAGGTACAAATGAGGAAGAACGTTTAGATGAAGAGCACCCGCATCAGTGAGGAGAGAGAAGGGAAAACCCACTGTGACAATCTCTAAACTATAAAAATAACTCAACGCACCTTTCTGAATTTTGAACGTCCAACTTCCTGTCATCATCAATTAGGTGTTTTATGATCATGATGGCTTAGGTCCTATGACAACTGGTGTGAGTAGCTCTTACCAGTGAGCCATCATTATTCACATCATTTATATCATACTTAACTCATTATTTAGTGGTGTTGCTCACTCGTATTTAGTGTGTACACGTTTTCAGAGTTACATCTTGATCGACTAGGAATTATTCAGAATATTAGGGGAATTAAAGTTAGGCCAGTTATTGTTCTCATTCAATCAATCGATACATTTATAATTCTTGTTCAAGGCTCCAATACGAATATTAAATTCATTATCATTTTCAATTAAATTAGGATTTATATTGATGAAATTTATTTTTATTTAAATTATACACTTTATAATAAATGATGAATAATTTTATGTTCTGAATACTAATAGTAAAATTCATCTAATGGGTGTCATTTTTGTGATAGGGAAATATTAGATTAATTCTAATAATTTCAATAAGGCATAGGCCTATTGATGTTAAGTTTAGCTAGTCTTTCCATAAGAATTAATTGTTTAATTAATATAAAATGGTTTAAGATACCAGTACTTACTTTCAGTCATTTACTGAAATAAAATTAAAGGCACACAATATTAAAATTACTCTTCTTTCAATATTAAAACCGAGTTTTTCCTTCCCTTTTTGTAGTCTTGGCATAAGGTATTTCCTCCTGCTAGTCTGCTAAATTACCTCCATCTCAGGTAGCTCTTCAATTCTACATACACACAACACTTAAGGTTTCAACCTATTATTCACCACGGTAAACAATAGCATAAAATTTAATAAAATATATATTATTAGCACCGCGTCTTACTACCCGTTCGGGTTATACGCACTTACGCTAATGTGTAATGGTAGGGTGATTGTGAAATGAAATGAAGGACCAGTTTAACGTGGAATCCGAACCACGGTGGCCGCCTGGCATTCCACACATTTACAATATGTTTGTCAGAGGTGTAGGAAGGGTTTGGAAATCAGATAAATCTGTGCCGGTACCGAGGATTGAACCCGGCCGCCAGCACAGAAGTCTGACACCTTACCCCTAGACCGCCAGGTCACCAATAAAATATATACTTTTCTTGTTGTTAATTTAGATTACACAAAAAACGCCGAACTGTTTTATAATTATACTCTCAGTTTATCTATATAATAATGTTTAAGAATATCCCAAATAATCGGTTCATTAATAAAAACTACCTATCTTCATCCGTGGACACTCAGACTAAATGCAAGGCTAACCTACTCTAGTTATCCAGTGACGCAATTAAAATGTTCGTAGCACGGACATGTAGGAGGGAACCTCACGCACTATACATCCAGGTCACCCACGTTCACTGAGAATCTATATTATCCTTGGATAACGAGATAAGAATTCAAACAAGGCTGACGTTTCGTTTTAGCACATATTATGATGGTTTAGTGAAAAAAAAAAATGTAATAAATTATATTGATGATTTTTTTGACGTGCTCACACTGCCGTGATGTATTGTGTTATGAAATGTTATGTGTTATCTGACGCCGGGTGCGTGTTAACATGTAACATGCATTAGCCCAAGATCTGGACATCCATATTTTTGTCAGACGTGTTGAAGCATCAGAACGGCACCCTTGAGCTTTATCGATCTAAATTAATTTTTTGTGTGATATTTATTGAAAGCTAGAAAGCTCCTTTATTGACATCTTAGCGTAAATTTTGAAACGTTCGTCACCTTTCAAAAGTGCAGGCCATACATTATGAGATTCACCAAATTCACCTCTCGTAGCATTTATGGGCTGTATCCACTCTCTCGTGTGTTCCAGTATAAATATCGTACTAATAGCTTTTATAATCCTCTTCTCTTAATCAAGTTCAGCTAATATTCTTTAATCCATTTTAGTACTGTCCACTTTAAATTTAATTAAACGAATCGTACACAAACTGTTGTTCTCTGATCAGAATCAAGAAGTCAACCGACAACAATTCAAGTCCAAACGACACAATACACCAGATATATCAGAGCAGTGTATTCACCTGAAGCTCACGTGTTGTGTTGTTATATGTTTACACGTGTTAACACGAAACGTCGGCTTAGTCTGAATTCGGCATAACTGTCGCGGTGACCATTGGCGTAACGGACAGGGGTGTAGGCGACAGGATGCTTACAAATTATTGCAGGTAGTGCACTGGTAATTGAAACAAGAGCCGCCAGTCTTATTCAGACATCAGTGAAGTTTATTAGTGTTGTTTGTGCAGTGAGCGTGGTTTAACAAAATACAATAATATTTTTCTTTTTTCAATATGTAAATGTACAGGCATCCTTGTGTAGTTAAAAAACCTTTCTTTATCTCGCCTAAGATCTTGATCAAATATTTAAAACAATCCCTTCTCATCGCACATTTGTAATACAGATGCACCCAGAATATCTTCTTCCTTCTGTTCCACCGTTTTCTAATAAGTACCAAAATGGTGTTACTTGCTTTGCGTTCATTTTCTGACTGCGAGACAAAAAATAGAGGAAAACTTCTGACGTGACCTGGCCGTTATACATGTTAGTGGAGCAGGTCACGGCGTCTTTTGGCCACGGCAACAACGGTTCACTCGATTCTTTGGCAGCACGGTCTAAGGCGTTAAACTCGCAGTAGACTAGACTGCCGATGATGGGATGATCTAGGTTAGGTTTTTACAAAATGGTTTTACATTCTACCTCCACGCAAATGTGGGTACACTTCCTATAAATATAATCTTTTGCATCCCTAAAACCATCAGTGTAATTAGTGCATATGCGTGCAACGTGAACCGGTTGTAAGCGGTGGTGCTAAGAAAAAACACCAGGTCGCCCATTTTGCGGGGGCCCTAAGACGCACAAGAGAGAAGATATAATAGAATACCAAAATTACCATAAGACAACAAAATAAAGAAACTACACTTTCCCAAACAGAATCCTAACCACAAAAATACTTCCACAGATTAAGTCACCACCATTCCAATAAAAAAAATCTCACAAACTCATGAATCAATTCCATCGCTCACAAAATGTTAAACATTTAAATTAACTGTACACTTTTCTTACAGGTAGTAATGCAAGAGTTACATTCTTGTTAATTTTATTTTAGACAAAGACGATAAGGGTTTGCAACTGCAATCTCTAACTTCAAGAACGAACCGGCCAAGTCAACCAATGTGAGTACCTCTTCTGGTACTCAATATGGAAGATAAGGCAGCCGTGAGAATATATAGATATGCCAATATTTTTTTAAACCATAGAATTAAGTACAGCTTTTAAAGGAGTAATATTATATAAAACTACTTTTTGAAATTTAAACACAATTAGAATTATCTACGCTGAGAAAAAGAAATTCTATAAAATTAATCCAAAGTACCATTTCTCATAAGGCACCCATCCACCTAAATGCTGAGATATGTCCCGGACAGCCAGAATTCTCACGTTATTTAAGAAATATTTTATTTCCTAATATAGTTTGTACCGAAATGTAGACGAAAGGTTTTACCATTTCTCCTTAGCATTAAACACTTTTTATTTAAATTGTATGATTTAAAAAATAATGATAAGGTGATATAAAATCATTTTCAAAAACGATTCAAGCATAGTGTGCATTTATGAGATCAAAATAAATGGTTAAAAACATAGTTCTAGTCTTTATCAAACAAAGAAAGCAATTTTTTCCAAACAGAGTTACAAGAGAAAATGTTAATTATTTTGAGGTAACGTAAAAGACTTGTACAAAAGGTATACTAAAATAAATATTATTGATTCTTATAGTAGGATTTTCCTAGCAAGAACAGTTTAGGATATACAAATACCTTACTTTTTCTATCAAATTTATTGATAAAATCGTCTATATTATTGATTAATTTTATTATTATCGAAACTATCTTTCAAAAATTAAGGCTGTAGATTACATGACTTAAAGTATGAATACATTAAAAGAGATTTAGTCATATGTCGAAACTGTCAGGTACTGTTTGTCCTCCCAGAATCATATTATACAACAATTTATATCTAAATGAAAAGAGGGAAAATTACAACTTAATGAAAATTGCATTGAAAACTAAAAGTGAAATATAAACAATAATATGTCTGAAATTAAATCATAATACAAAATAAATGTAGAGTGAAGATAATTAGTTTCTGTTGTTTTTTAGTATTTGTCCTTGGGAATGTAGTTTACATAAATTCTTGAAAATTAGTTTTTTATGTTACTTTTCTAAAAAATGTAGGCTAATTATTATCTATATTAATATTGACAAAGAATGTTTGCTATACAATTTAAAAGGGTTTTTATATGCATTAGTTTGGATATTGTCTATTTGAGTTTTAAATTAATTTTATATTGTTTAGAATTTAATTTAAGACACTTGATGTAAGCCACATTAAAAAACATAAAGTACAAATTAAGATAAAAAAAAGTGTCAAATTGGTTTTTATTACAAAACACTACCAAAAACATTTAGATTTATAAGTAACCATATATGCCTGAATTTTTACTTAACTTGAATGGAGAATCATTTATCGTACCTTAAATTATTATTACTAGATGTACAATTCATTAATTTTTTTAGCCTTAACATTTGCAAAGATTTTTAGTTTCATATTTACAAAATTTCTAAATTGTCAAAACTGTATTCGTAGCTAAGTGGCAGACTGATTGGGCCAGTTTCATAGTCAGACTTAGCATGCCTAAGGTGCGAGTCGATACTAAATACAGGACCAAATTGGAATGGGCCAGTTTCACATATAAAACTGGCCCATTCCATTCAAGTTCAGATAGGTGACGTCTTGTATTTAGTATAGCGCCGCACATGAGGCGTACTAAATCTGACTATGAAACTGGCCCTTTGGCCTAATGTTGAGATATCTTGAGTTCAATTACAGTTACTATGTTTGTATCAGTGGTCACGTGGACTAAATAGAAAGCTAATATATTTTGGTTTGCGAGTGATGGAAAGGTCACGACTAGAATCCCGAATAGGTGTATTGATGGCTACTTTTCATAAATGGCCTCCCATTCACACTAAGTGCAAACGCTAATGCACGCACTATCATTTGTTCCTTCTTAGCCGCACCTTAACAGGTAATTAAATACTTATAGCCTAAACGGGAAGTAGGATGTGGAAAAAAATATTTCAAATTAGTCCTGTGATCTAATTATTATAGAATATATCAAAGTGTTAGGGCTGGGTATTTAGGGCTATTCATACTTAATAGGTTAAGTTAGTTTGTAAGTCATGTGTTAGTAATATTAATACTAATAATATTGATATCAATATATTATAATATGTGTGTTTATAAAGATACCTCTAATAATGATGATCAACTCGTACGTAAAAAGAGAGGACTGATTTAAATGTGGAGTTGATGCGTTTCACCTTACTATAACGAACCTCCCTCCCCTCCTCCTTCAACCCTCTTCCTTTACGGACTGCTGGTTATTAAAGTCGCTACAAGTAGCCTAGTCGGCGTAGCAGGGGCGCCGGGACGCCGTTGCCTTGGTACTCAGGTAGGTCGAGAGGAGAGCGGGTTGAGAGGGAAGGGGGGCGCTCAGGAATGTAATAATGTTGCTCTCGGGGATTCGTCACTATGGAAGTCAGGAGAGGCAAGCAAGCAGCAGGTAATATCAAGTGAAGTTCACCCCCCCCATAACTTCCCCCTCCCCAACAAACCTCGTAGAAAAGTGACTGAGGGGGTTGAGGGATGGGAAAGTAGTCGTAGCTTTCCCATATCATGAGTGTCTCTTACTATTTTTGTTTTTTACAAAACAGATCAAAATATTGTGTACCCCTCTTCAACCCTTTTCCTCGTGAAGCTCCTAACTTTCCAATTCTGGTAAGATACATTCTATTTCAATAAATAAAAAATCCTGAGGAAAAGAATTATTATTAAATATTATATGTCGCGCTTGCTATAGCAGTATTAGACAAGGAATATTATAGTGTAATATTGTACTACTTTTTAAGTATTTACTCTACCCCTCTTTCCCCGCCTCTTCAAACCCTCCCTTCCACATAAAAATGATTTTTTTTTTACCGTATGTAAAACTTTTCCCTTCTAACTTAAGTAATAAGTTAATACTTGAAACACAATTTACTGATGGAAAAAATTGCTATTTTTCTACTTAATAATATATGTGAGTTAAATAAAAACCAAATAAACATTGTAAATAAAAAATATCTAAATGTTGAACTAAAATATTTTTTTTAGGTGACCTTTAATCCGAAATTAAAATTAATTTTTTTCTGAATAACAGTACTTTCGTAAACCCAAACTGCTTGGACCACCTTTTTTTCAAATTTGGAATTTAATTATATTTCTATCAAATATTGGTACTTTAGATAAAGAAAAAAAAAAAAAAGACAATGAAATGTGTGTATATTGTGTTATAGGGCAAATATTTGCATTTATTCAAATCATCGAGGTAGCGGGACAATTTCTAAGAATATTCCAACATAGATTTATCAAACTATCAACATAAGTTAAGGTTTACTATACATAACCTTCTTCGGTGGCCGCATCTAAATTAAACCTTCCTAATCCCTAACACATTCTTGTAATTAGTACATAGGCATATAAACCAAATGGGTAGTAAGACATGATACTAAAATCACGTTTGCTTTAGTCTGATGTTACACTTATTTTGAAACTATGTGGCCATACCTCAACTTTAAGTCGTGATTCTAATTTTTGCTTTTAAATTAAGGGTAGTTTACCAATGAATGATTTTTCTATATTATAAATTTTTCAAAAATTGTTCTAGATATTTTGTTAAAAATGGGTATTTGAGGAGTGTTTTAAATGACAAATAAGAACATAATATATTAGTTTTTACTTAAGACATTATTTAAAGATTGATTGATGAAAATTTTAATTTAAAAATATATATTAATTTTATTAAATCTACATCTTAATAATGGTTTTTGTGAATAACAAAAAACAATGTTGGTTTATCTGAAGACGGCTTTTTAATTATAATTTACTAATAACCAATAGTTGAAAACTTTTACAATAGACTATATGAGAAATTATGTGCCACTGTAATTTAATATGAATTTGAATTGTAAAATATTTTCTTAGTCATATGAGAACTGTATTTATAAAATATAATTTCACATATTAAAAATATACATATTTTCAGAAATTCTAACACTCCCCACCAACCTATTCGATGAGAAAAAATCATAAATTAAAGGATGGTGAATTAAATATATTATTAAAATAAATAATTAATTTTGGTTGACCCATCTTGGTGGTGTAGTCATCTAACGCGCTAGTTTCATGTTGAGCTAGACTACCAAGGACGGGGAGACCAAAGGTCGAATCTTAGTCGAGTGAGCTGGGGTGGTTTTCCCTAAATTTTTTCCACTCTCCTTCCACGCAAATATGGAGTCACTTCTTTAAATTCAACCTTTCACAATTCACAACCCTTTAGCGTAATTAGTAGTTAAGCGTATAAATTAACGGGTAGTAACACATATCGCTAAAAAAAATATTTTTAACGGGGACTCAAGCACTCCCAGTTTCCACAGGGGTAAACAAAGCTTTGGTACCTAGTGTCTTAGAGGTTTTCTCAGGGTTACGGGCCCCAACAAGGCCAATACTGGATCTATGTATAAAATAACCCGAGATAGCAGAACTAGTAGGGTTAATTTCAATGAAACTATACTACAATCACTTTGAAACCATAAGAAACCATAAGATGAGTAGAAAAACAACAACTGATAAAAATTAAAATTAGGTCTTTTACTGCTAACCCGGTCTCTAAGCCCTTTGTTTTCCCCTCGCCATACACACAATACCTTATCCTCTACCAGTATTGTGCATATTTTTACTGGCAAGTGCATTTTAGCCATCATTAATGGCTGTCCGATATTTAGACTGACAGGTCGATTGTCAAACCCTTTCACTCCGATTGTCACAATCGTCAAAGCATGCTAGGATGAGTCAGATGATTTCTATAAAACAGTTATTTTTAACATACCAATTGAACTGGATATATAAATAACACACCCGTGATTCTCATTGAAATGTTATGTAAGCTTCCATATTTGGAATTTCCTACTTGATGGTGCCATGTCATGGCTTTTGGAAAATTAGAGCAGTATTTATGATAGACAATCTGACAATTTTTGAGGATTATATATTTTTCCGTTATGGGGATATTTTATGACATACTAATTGGACACACGCACAGCCTATATGTACTCTTAGCTTCTATTCATAGCCAGCAATTAATGCATCCATTTGAAAACATTTCTAATTCCGAAACCAATAAAAATCTATCGCCTTGATTGATTGATTTTTGAAAGAGTATTTCTTTAAATATTTTTTTTCAGTTTCTATTATTTATTCCCGTGCTTCGTATTTTACTAAGATTATCCTTCCGGTGCTATCCGTATATTTATATTAGCTATTAGCTATTTTAGTTATATTAGCAATTAGCAAGGGATGTGTAAAGTTGGCTTTTATATAAAGTATTTTCCCGTTGGGGGGAATTGGTGAACAATTGAAGTAAAATTTCCTCAGATCACGTGGCTTGGAATAGAACCCCAGACCAGACCAAGCCATGCTGGCTCCTTTGTCTGTGTAACCCACAAAGTTATAGCAGTGTTTGTCAACGTTTTTCTGATGGTGGACTACCAAATGGACAATATGTGCACTGGTGGACCACTGGGCCCTGAGTGAGGTTTAGGGGGGAGGGAGGGGGGTGTTGAAAACTAAGTAGATAAATAATCATGCCCAGGATATTTTACTTAATTAGCACTATAAATACAAGACAAATAATATTTTATTAAATTAAATATTCAATTTTTTTTAATTGGGAGGTTTTTTAAACTATATTTAACATTTAAAAACTCATAATTTTTGGTAAACAATTGTTCATATTTTTTTTCTTAAGGTTGATACTGACTTTCTTTTCTGCTTGACTTGTGTCTACTGAGAAAATAAAGAGAGCATAGTATCGATACATCATACGTAATCTTCTGCATTGCAATTTTTGTAATATCTGTTATCAAAATTCTTTAATTTATTATTATTATTACTAAACTTCTTGGGACACGGCGGACCTGTTGATAGGCCACCACTGACCACGAATGGTTAAAGGACCATACTTTAATAAATATTGAATATGAAGGTTTTACAAATAATTTCCTAATTTTCTCAAATAAAAATTAACAAAAATGCTAGGATGAGGGAATATTGTGCTTTAGTGAATTTGCTTATGTTGATATTATCTAATATTTCATTTTCAGTTTAGAGTGTATTAGATGATGGATATCTCCCTCCCTCCCCCCGTAACGGTTATGGAAGCCATAATATAACTTCATAACAAATTTCAAGACATAAATAATTATATGTACTATGTACCTTTAATGTTGGCTTTACAATTTTAAATATTTTGAATACTTACGACTCATTGACACATAGTAACTTGTAAACTCTTACTGTCGGTTAAACTTGGATGCGAGTACATTTGACACGTTGATACAAACTTACGTCTCAAAATGTTGGACGAGTTTTTCTTGTAGCATCTGATCTGCTTCATATTGATAATTGTAAATATGGATGCTTGATTAGATGAACATTAGAAATATACTGACATTTTCAAACTAGGTCTTGTTTTAAATATGATACAAACATTATGGAAAAAAAAGTGTAACGTCTAGAGCACTGTTCCTTAAACTGTGGTACGCGAAGAAATTTCGACACGCAGGCTTTATTAATAATAACATATTTTTACAGAACAGTAAGTATGATAAGCAAATTAACGCAGATTTTTCCATGATGTCATAGTATTTCATAAAATGGTGACCTGATGGTCTAGGGGTAAGGTACCGGACTCCTGTGCTGGGGTCCGGGGTTCAAATCCTCAGATCCGGCACAGATTTATTTTGATTACCAAACGCTTCCTTCACCTCTGACAAGACGTGAATTAATCACAACTTGTGAATGTGGGGAATACCAGGCCTCCACCGTGGTTCGGATTCCACGTTAAAATGTAGGTCCTTCATTTCATCTCACAATCACCCTACCATTACACATTAGCGTAAGTGCGTATAACCCGAACAGGTAGTAAGAAGTGATGCTAATAATAATATTAATAATAATAATAATATTTCATAAGAATTTATTTCTCTTTTTAATGGCTTTGCTTATCTTAACACTAAGTCTAAGTTATACTAAAATGTGGAGCGAAGTTTATACTTAACAAGACAGCAGCGGCAATTGGTGTGTGTGTGTGTGTATGTATGAGTGTATGTGTGACATTTTGGTAGAGGTAAGCTGGCTGGGTCTTAGCCCCTTAAGGAGTACGTCACTGGCAAATGTTTGAGAATCACTAATATGGAGCCGTTGTAATAAAGTTTTTGAGGAACGGGCTTGCTATCAACAAGGAGAACAGGATTAGGATTGAATTTGTCCGGGCAAGAGTTGAGGGTGAGTACATGAGATGGTAGAGGGAGCAAGACTGAGTTGGTATGAACATGTAATGAGGATGGAAAAGTAAATAATACCAAGGTTAGTGATGAGATGATTTAATTAGGGAAAATACTGCAAGGGAGAACAAGAAAGAGATGGAAGGAGCAGAAAGCAGCATGTGTGAGAGCGAGAGTAAATAATGAAGGATGATGGATGGTAAGAGGAAGATGGAGGTATTTTAATAATCAGACCCAGATACAATCTGTAAATTGTTCATGATTATGATGATTATGATATAAGTTTATAGAATATTTTATATCAAGAGCCACTAATAATAAATGAACCAGCTATTACTAAGATATAGACCACTATAAGAAAGTTTCTGTCCATCAATAATTTTTAGTTCCATAAAAATTCACATACTTCATGAGTCTATGTTTCTGTCCATCTTGGTGATGTCAATATTTTAATATTACGCATTCATCTATTCTAAACAAAAGTAGGGAGACTTAGCGACCAGACTCGCATTGGGTAGTGACGCAATGCAACGAGCATGTGAGTGCTACGCGCACACGCTGGCAAGTGGACTTGCGTGAGTCAACTGTCAACAAACAGAGATTTACAAAAAATACTATAAGAACTATGTTTTTTCTGCCTATATTTAGTAACAAACTTTGTGCTTTCCCAATAAAAGTGATGATTTAAAATTTTTACTACCTCATTGCCTAGTTATAATTGCGAATATTTTTAACCTCAAGATTATGATAGATCTTGACGCTTTACGTAGCCTAACCCTGAACTCAACAAAGTGGACTTTACAAACTGTTTTGTTTCCCAGGCCTCTATACTTGAGACTACAGTCGAAACGGTGTGATGGAATTTGTTCAAGATTTATATTTGGATGTTGTGGTCATGCCTCGAGGTTGAATTATGTTTTTAATTGTCACTCTAAAATTTAGGATGGATTAATAATTAATGGTTTTTTATTATATATTTTTTTAAATTGCTAATTTTTTATTCAAAATAAGTATCTGGGAGTCTTTACATCATAAATGATATTGTTTTCTTTTTAAAAATAATTTATGGATATCTTAGTAACTAATTTTTAAAATATGAATGTTTTTATTAATCTATTTAAAATGTTTGTTTACAAACCATATATTAAGAGAGTTTTAAATGAATACCAAAATAAACTTTATTTAAGTATAGTTAAATGTAAATATAATTTTGAATTATTATTATTAGCACCACTCTTACTACCCCTTCGGGTTATACGCACTTACGCTAATGTGTAATGGTAGGGTGATTGTGAGATGAAATGAAGGACCTACAGTTTAACGTGAATCCGAACCACGGTGGCGGCCTGGCATTCCCCACATTCACAATATGTCTTGTCAGCGGTAAAGGAAGGGTTTGGCAATCAGATAAATCTGTGCCGGGACCGAGGATTGAACCCCGGCCGCCAGTACAGAAGTCTGACACCCTACCCCTAGACCACCAGGTCACCTTAACATATTTTTGAAAATTTTGTTCTAAACTACAATATGTATTACTATATGAGAAATACATACGATGGTGTCTTATCATTTAATTGAACTTAAAAAATATTTTAGTCATACAAAATTTTTACAGAAATGTTTAATTATGAATACTGTATCTATAAAATATAATTTATCCACTATAAAAATTGATGTTCTAATTAAATCAATAATATCTCCCCTACTCTATTTTAATATTTGTTAGAACATAATACATAGCAAGGGTGTCAACAACATTCAAAAATAAACGTTTGTATCTGTCTCTTTATGTTTTGGTACTTCATGTAGCAGCGTTTCATTGTTTAGTCAGGAAAGGTGGGGAGTAGATACGGAAATAAAGTGTGGAGAGATGTGGTGATAAAGACACACGAACAAGGAAGAAAGGGATCGCTTATAGTGTAAGTGTATTTTCTCCGATTTGGCGCGCGTGATGACAGTCTACTAAACAGTTTCAAAGACAATTTGAAAACCAAATCAAACTTTCAATAAAGGGCGATTTCAAGTTAGAAGAAGAAACAAAGAAGAGTTTACGATAACTTGTTTTTCGTATGGCGATTTTACAGTTGACTTGACACATTGAAACTCTCTGCATCTTTTAACTACTTATCAAAATAAAATGAGAATCCAAAATGATAAAATAAGGTACCAACAGTTTATAAGAGACTCATTATAGTGTTAAAGCTAAGACTTAGATAGAATACTCTGGCAAAAACTATAATAAAATATAGAAGAATTGTGATTTAATGAATTAGACGGTTCAAGATTGGTTTTAGTTGCTTAATATTAAAAACAAATTGATCAAAATTTGCTTCAATGAACAGCAAATGTCAACTATGAAAATTTTAAATAGAAGAATATAGCATCATCACCAGAACTAGAACATAAATTGACACAAGTCTAAAATACAAGTATTACATGTTAAAAATGTGTTACAAAACAGAGATACCATAAAGCAAGAACAAGACAAAGTTTGAAGTTCAATTATTTTGTAAATAAAAATTACAAAATTATAAAATTTGAAATTTAAATAAAGTTATTATGTGTTATTGCTACAAAGATTTTGAAGAATATAATATAAAGTGGACATAAACAAGATTTTAAATCAAATATGTTAGGTTAAAAATTATTAAATTTTAAAGTGATGTATAAAAACTAAGTCTTATCACATTCCAAGTCCCATTACTCTTTCGATATCAGCAATCGAAAGCTGCTGGGTTCTATTCTTCCGACATGTTTCAGTATTTAATATACCATAGTAATGGATGGGAACAAGTTAACATCTCGCAGTCGTATCCACACCACGTGACTCTCAAACGACTTGTGCACATAACTATGGTATATTAAATACCGAAACATGTCGGAAGAATATAATTCACCATCTTTCGATTGCTGATATCACGAGGAGTAATGGGACTTGGAATATATGGATTAGATTTTAAAACATTACTTAAAATTTCATCATTTTTAACCTAAAATATTTGACTTAAAACCATTTTATGTTTCACTCTATATTATATTCTTCAAAATCATTGCAACAATAACACATACTTTATTTAAATTTCAAATGGGAGATGTTAACCTATAAATTCTAATTTTATAATTTTTATTTATAAAATAATTGAACTTAAAACTTTGTCTTGTCCTTACTTTATGGTATCTTTGTTTTGTAACACATTTTTAACATGTAATACTTGTATTTTAGACTTGTCGTCAACTTATGTTTTTGTTCTGGTGATGATGCTATATTAATATATTTACAGATTTCATATTTTACAATTTGTTGTTCATTAGAAGCAAAGTTTAATACATCTTTTTGAATTTTAATGTCACTTAATATATAAACCAATCTTGAAACTGTCTAATTCATTAAATCACAATTTTTCTATATTTTGTTATAGATTTTTCCAGAGAATTTTATCTAAGTCTTAACTTTAATTAATACTACACCTTACTTTAAATTACTTTAGAATGTTTTCTAAAATATCACTTGAATGTGCTTCTTAAGGCCTTATTCTCTTACTATGATACTAGAAATCAAAAGTTCATCGCCACCCTCACAAAGTACACCACCTATCCCTATCTTGAGCTCGTTCTATCCAGTTACCTCATTACACTCTATTTCTTTCAGGTCCATTCTAATGTTATGCTCCCATCTGCGTTTGGGTCTTCCCAGTGGTTTCTTTCCATAGCGTTTGCCAGTTGTGAAGAGTACAAGGTACGTAACTCATCATTGTAAAATTCTTCCCCTCCTCAGTAGCCTCATCCTTTTTTAGACAAAATATCTTCCTAGTCATCTTGTTTTCAAACAACCTAAATTTGTTTTGGTCGTGTTCTTAAGGCCTAGTGCGCAAACAAGTAAGAAACAGACTCTCAACCATAAGGAGGTTTCTCTGAACTCATTTGCCAGCTTGAGTCCTTCAACACTTGATTCGCTAGTGTCACTGCTAGGTGATCATAGGACTAACCACAGCGATCCTAGTGTTGAAGAACTGAAGCTGCTAACAGGAGCGTAACCATTTTAACCTGGAGGTTGAGTTTCAGGTATATTATTTGTCTGTGGCCGGGTGTCAATAAAATATAGTAATGTACTCTTTGAATTCACGTGTAGCAAGAAAATCTTAAATTGTGATTAATTGATCTCGTATCCCTGTAATTCACAATCTGCAAGGGGTAGAATTGAGATTACTCTGCTTTTTTTGTCATTGTTAAGTGAAAGTATGAATGTATGTTTCAAAAACTATGCTTATGAGATTACACAATAAAATAACAAATAATGTGAGAGAATATATTTTTATAAATTATAAGTAGTTTTATAGTGATAAAATTAAATATTTTATTCTATAAATGCTATCATGCTGTTTTTTTTATGCTTGAAAATTTTATTTTACCCAATTTTATGGGACATAAGACCGTTATGCTGAATTAAAATAATGTTAAATCTAAAGGTTTAATTTATTAATGCCAATAAGTAATAAATGCAAACTATATTCTGAAATATATATATATATATATATATATATATATATATATATATATATATATATACATCATGATGCTTGTTCTGACTGTACCAAGTGTGGAGAGTGCTAGGTGTCCTTATGACAAGGGTGTTTTTATAATGAATTGCCATTCTCATTTCCTTACAGAATATGTTGTTAGCAATGGAAGAATAAACGTTTCTACTACTTCAAGTGCTTCACCACCCGGTGCTATTCTCAAAAATATATAATATATTATATTCTTATATATAGGTTGTGAGTGAATACAGCCTAAAAATACTAGGGGATGCAGGAGGGTCCAAAGAAGACCAACTTTTAATAAGAAGATCAGGGTGACCTGGCGGTCTAGGGGTAAGGTATCAGACTTCTGTGCTGGGGTCCGGGGTTAAATCCTCGGTCCCGGCACAGATTTATCTGATTACCAAACCCTTCCTTCACCTCTGACAAGACATCTTGTGAATGTGGGAATGCCAGGCCTCCACCGTGGTTCGGATCCCACGTTAAACTGTAGGTCCTCCATTTAATCTCACAATCATCCTACCATTACACATTAGCGCAAGTGCGTATAACCCGAATGGATAGTAAGACGCGGTGCTAAATAATAATAATAAATAATAATAATAATAATAATAATAATAATAATAATTATAATTGTGACTTAAAATATCGGGTAGATATAACCTGATTCTACTTTACATCTAAATTGTCCAACATCACATTCATAAATATTAGAGGGATCCGAGCACCTCGTCCCTAGACTGTCACTCATTAATTTCTCCAAACGATCTTTGAGCCCCAAACATCCACAGAGCCGTTAGCAGAGCTATATTGTCTTCTGACTGATTAATAATTGTATCACGTGGCTGCTACAATATAGACCAGTTTTTCAAAGTTTTACTGATGGAGGACTATCAAATGAAAGCTCACTGGGGGGTCACCACGGTCCAGGGAGCTAGGTGAGGTGGGTGTTTAAAATATATGCAGAAACAAAATATTTCTAGGCAATTCCATTTTAATACTATAAATAATAAAAAAAATTAATTTATTGAATGAAATGCTGATCATAAGTATCATATAATTTAAAAGAATTAGTAGGCCCCAAAGACACAGCACTTTGATTGTTTTCGACACTATACAGCTCATAATTCTGCACAAATAATTATTCAAATTTGTTGATTTAAGGTTGGTACAGCTTTCCTTTTCTATGTAACTTTAATATTTTCATTTCAAATTTTTGTATAAGATGTGAACAACATTCATTTTCATTACGAAAATTTCTGGGATCCTACGAACCACTTGATAGGCCACCGTGGACCATAATTTGAAAACCACTGATCTAGATAAACCTTCTTACAGTTCAGTAGCACGGCTAAGTCTACTTTAACATAGCAGGTGCTTTATCTTATTGGTATATTCTCATTATACTTTTGAAAATGGAACGACTGCTTTCCACCCAGACACACTGCTTTGCAGTTAAATAACATAGGGAAGTCTAGCAGGTGGTGCAGAGATAGCGAGAGAAAGAGAGAGAGAGAGAGAGAGAGATAGAGTCATTGCTACGAGATGGAATGCTTGCGTTTGCAGTTAGATAAAACCCTTTACAGTACAGTAACACAGTGAAGTCTAACTTCAATATAGCAGGCGCTTGTGACTACATTTTACAATTGTTTGTGGATTTTTAGAGCATGTTAGAAAGGAGATTTGCTTAGTCTCGTATGATTATCGTCAAAGTAGGTAAAAAAACTTCCTCGATGGAGAGGCGTGGGAGGAAATTAAGTCATGTCACTAGGTATAGCCCATGCACAATATGTTGGGACCTTTTTAGATGAAGGAAAAATAACCAAGGGCAGTTTTGTATAAATCCAGCACGTAGATTTAAATTAGTATCAGTGAACTGTTTTACATGATCAAATAATAATGTACGTTGATTTTTCTAAGATAAATTTATTTAAGGATAGTTAAATTACGAAAATTAATAAAAAAAACTGAATTTCTTGGAATTTACCTTGAATATTGAGTTAAAAATATATACCTGTGAATAGTTGTACTGTACATTATAAATAAGAGTAGAGTTTTAATTTTACAATTTTATTAATAATTTTAAGGTTAGTTTACAAATAAATTATTTTTGAAAGATTGAAATTTATAAAATTATTTTAAGAGTTTTAATACATATGTTACCATCCAAACCCGATTCCAAGACAAACTAGATTGGAATAGGCCGAATTGATACATCCTAAGAGCCTCAGGGTGTAATAGTTTAACCTACTCTAAATTGTTTAATCCTGAAATTTTGGCCTAGCTCATAGGATACATTAGTATAACCTACAATTTTACTAGGCCAAACCAGGTTTAGGTTAGGTTAGGTTAGCTGACAACATTTGAGTGTGAACTGTGAATGATGAAACCTATCCAAGGTCGATTCATCGTAAGAGTTAAGAAGAATGAAAAACTAGTACTGCCTAAAAACATCAGGCTATATAAGTTTATCCTAAAAGTGGTAGGATGTATTAATTCGGCCTAGTCCGATCTAGTTTGTCCTGGAATCGGATTTGGACGGTAACATATACATAGATAATGTTTATTGTAATAACCAGATTATTCTATTTATTTGAATGAGGAAAACTTACTTTAGGGTAGTTTACTAAAAACCTATTTTTGAAAGTTTCTTCCCAGTTATAATACACAATCTGAAAGAGTTTGTGGGATTGTGTTTGTTAAAGCTACGAACTAAACCATGTTGGATATATCTCGGTGGGGAAGAAAATATATTTGAACCACTTGGGATCAGACTTGGAACCCTTAGACTATTAGTCAGTCTACCTAACCATTTAGCCACGAGAATGGCATGAGCCTACAGTCAATAACAAAGGTCTTTTCATGAAAACACCCAGTCATTTCCCTCCATCCCTCCGGCATACCAGTTTATTGATCACATTCTGAAGGGGTGGGTATGTCTGGTAAGGGTGAGAATGAGATGGGTGCTGTTAGATACAAATTTACAAGCAAATATTACTAACTTCTCCTTTTGAATCGATTTTCCCCACCCCTCATCGATGTGGCATTCAGAAATGAACCACACCTTCTTGATAAATACTTGGAGATTGTTTTAAACACGGTTAAAGAGTAAACATGTCAACGAGTCGGGTGTTTGACTCTTGACGAGATAAAAGCTTCTGCCAATCATCTGTTATTAGTTGGTTCACAATCACTAATAAAAGGGTAGACTTTCGGGGTCGTCTTATAGTCGTATCACTGATGCCCTATACACACTGGCGATATTTATTTACTTGAAGAAGTAGATAAACATTATTTTAAATAATATATCAACTATAACACAATAACAATCGAAATATAAATATATATCTCGAGCTCAGTTTGGCATTGTTTTTTCATTCTAGTTTTTTTACATAATCGCATCTTACTTACTACCTGTTCAGGCTATCCACATATATAATAATTCGATCTAATGGGGTAGGGATGAGAACGAAAGCATTTCATACGTAATATATCCACATTTGCGTGGAAAGAGAGTGGGAAAACGAATAGTAAAACCACCCTACCGGGATTTGAACCCCGATGTCTCTGTATCAGCAGGAAAGTCTAGCATGACCATTCGGTCACTGAAGCAAACACAAACAAAAATAAAATTCCTTTCATAAAATGGTTGGGGTTTGCATAATTTAAAAGTTTATTGGATAGTTTGAACCATTCTGAAATATATTTTATTTATTTATTTATATTTATTCTACATTTAAATAAAACCACTTACACTTAAACTTATTTTCTATATAAAGTTATTACATTGTATTATTAAATATACAGAGAGATCACTGTTAATTTTACTAATGAAACACAACTTCTAGGAATGCGTTAAAAATTATGATAGTTGGTACCTGCACTACTACCAAATCAGGCGCCAGTTTGAGAAGAACATTTTATTTGTAATATCCTGAATATTTAGAGAACGACAGGTTGATTTGTCTTCTTTTCCTTGGGGTCAACAAGATGATGAAACTGAGTCGTTGGCCTAACCATCAACAAGGGGAAACAAACAATCTTCGAGTATTCTCTTCACAGTTTGAATTTGCCACGTTCCCATGGCTGCAAATTTAAACAAGGTGAAGAAGTGTAAGAAGATAATGACGAATAAATAGCGGTCCAACCGAGGTATTAAGTAGGGTTGGACCGAGCAAATAAGTGAGTCTTGTTTAAAAATCCTGCAGGACTCGGGTGAACCTTGTGACGCTCGGGGAGGACTTTATTTATAATATAGTACTAATACTATTTGTTAATCATTCAATATATATCTCATTATAATTTACTTAATCAAGTATAGTGTGTTAAATATACTAATCCTTCCATTATATCAACGATGTAAGGCATAATTCATGATATATTAAATATAGGAATTCACAACGAATAAAAGTATAATCCTTTAGTAACTACCCTATACTTTCAATATATTAATGGCCAAAAATAAGTTATAAAAATGAAGTAAAAAGTTTTAATGATAGTTTAGCTAATAATCGCCTGGGTGGTTGTTGGTAAACACGATAATGGTTGACTTGTAGTAAATTCGGTACTGAAAATATATGAAATATTCGTAGGACAACGAGAACTGATAAACCCTCGTTACATTTATAACCTTATTATTTTATCTCAATTTTGACAGGAACAGAGTAGGCCTATTCATTTTGGCCTATGACTATATTAAAATATATATATTATTTATTATTACTGTCATAAAATTATTTTACCCACAGCAATCCAACCTGTTTCTAGCATTAGCTACCCAAAAATATTCTACTTTGAAAGTCTTCTACATTTGTGTTAAATAAACAACTAAAACAAGTCTTTGTGTTGAGTGATTCAATAGACAATATAAATATCTTGGGAACTGTGGTTCGATCCTAAACAATACTAAAAATAAATCAATACTTTTTTTATAAGAAATGATGTTCCCACGTGAGGAAGTCTCATTGCTTGGTATTAACCGTGTATTTAAAGTTAATCTAACTGTTTATAAGCCTCTGATAAAGTAATTTGCTTAAAAAGTGCATGATATAATCCACTAGGATATAAAAAAAGTTAAAAATCCAAACTCTCATGTCCTATCCAACCCTATCACAAAGATCCAGAATCTCATGTCTCTCTAACCCTAGATCCAAGATCCAGAATATCATGTCCTATTTTAGTTTTTCTTTCATTCTTCCAGCACAACTTCTCGAACACGAATGAAATCATTCTTTATATATATAACTATAGATTTTTAATCCATAGGTCATGACCACATTTAGGTCGTAATGGGTATCTGGTGGGGTCTCAATGATTGTGTAAGCTATGGTTTATTATAAACTATTTTAAATGACCATAAAGGCTAGGCTAAGATTCATAGTTCAAGTTGAAATAGAATATATTAAAAGGTTTAAAGTTGTTTAGGAAACCGAACCCGGGCGCTCCCGCTTTGCGCACCAATACTCCACCAAGCCATCCTGACTCGTCTTGTAGCCAGGGCCATAATGACAAGCTGTTGTTTTGAGTCTAGTTGGGGTAGTTTTAGTTTAGTTTATTTAGACATAGTTAAAATAAAACATTAGTACTACAATCAGTCAATACAATTTAGATAAACAACAAAACCATTCTTAGAATAATAACCTTAACATAACAAATATATTCATCTAAGTGAAAAGGGACAACCTGAACATTATCCTAGACCTAACCCCAGTACCTATTTAAAAAAACTGGGGCGTGCTACCCTTCTTAACTCTATTCTCCTATTTCACAATTCCTTTTTATTTATAAACTACATCGATGTTAGCGCCTAAACCTAATGTCCATATATTACAGTCTACCATTTATTGTTCAACTAGTTGGTTCACCCCGGGTATATTACGCCCCCGGTACCCCACCCCACTGGATATCCCGCCGCTACCGGATCCGGTGGTTCCGGGTCAGAAAGAGCCCCAACGGGGCTGGGCATCCCCTTATTCACCACCTGGGGAGGTGCCCTATCAAGATCTCGCTCCGCCTACCTTCCCCACAAAGCCAGCACCATGGACCTAAACCTAACTTATATACTAATTACTATAAAATAGTACATTTAATAATAAAAAATAAAAATAAATAAAAAAGTAAAAGAGAGCTTAACCTAACTTATCCTATTCACTTCCTCAAGGCTGCAGTCTTTTCCTGGTCCTCTCATACAGACGACTGTTGCCAGCCGACGGAGAGGGTCGCCGACGGTCCGGAAGCCCGTTCGCTCGAACCCTACTACACACTTGTCTCCAAGTGTGGGGATCCACTGAGCAGAGGGGTGAATTCCGCCGTCAACTCATTCTTCCATCATGGCTCTACCCAACTGGAACTGCGGCTCCCCACGGTTCATCGAAGGTTCCCAACTCCGGAATCCAGTGGATACCTCACTCAGCTGGGCTCCAGATATCCAGGAGTCTCATCTTGGTCCACCCTACAGCCTACCGTCTCTATCCATATATTTATTCAATACATTTCCGCTACCAGTTATGGTCTTCAAAGTCCTCCATGTCTGTCCCGTCACCACTACTGGTACTAGTCTAATCGCTGCTACTGGTCGTCCCTAACAGTTCCCTAATCGTTACATCTAGATTTACGTCCTGTCTCCTGTCACGTCGTCTCCTCTTTAAGTCTTTCACGTACCTGTCCCTCTCCCTTCGTGACGCGTCATCCGTAATTCTGTCAAGAAGTCCCCACCTGTTCACATCCCGAACTACATGGTACACAGTACTAGCCTGCAGAGGCACCTGCAGATCCGCCCTTGCTTCTAGTGTTTGGGGCATTCTAATACGACATGCTCAGGCGTGGCCTTCTCTCCACAATCGCATTTGTCACTATCAGTCATTCCCCTACTAAAAAGTGCCGCTCTGTATGGCCCATGGCCAGTTATGTAATGCACCATTCCCGTTGATAGCTCCAAGTAATCCATCCTCATCCGTTCTCTTACATCAGGAAAGATCCGGTAGGTCCTCCTGCCCGTGTCACTTGCGTCCCAGTCGCTTTGCCACTCATCCAGGAGAGCCTCCCGGACCTGTCCCTTTGTACTCACCCCCACTCTGGTCAGTTTTCCCACCTTAATAAGATCACCCTTCCTGAGCCAATACAGAGCAGCTCTTTTCCGCACCTCCAAGTCCAACGGCCAGATACCCAGGGCCACGCACGAGTCAGTTGCCACCGTCCTAAAGGCGCCAGAGAGCCTAAGAAGTACACTCCTTTGCATGCCTCTCACTCTTACTCTCTGTACCACTCGCTTTAATCTATGCGCCCAGACACTGGCTCCATAGCCCACGATGGAGACTAGCAGAGCCTGGTGATAAAGCCTTATGCACCTCATAGGTAGCATAAACTTCTTATTTCCTATACCTATGATCTTAATCATCACTCTTAATGCCCGAACACATGCGTTCTCCACGTGCGCAGTGAAGTTCCTCTTCTCGTCAAGAGTGACGCCTAGGTATCTGGTATTCCTACTACGTCGTATACTCCGTCCGCCCATTTTTATCATCGGATCCCTTTTCAACTCTCCCCTAAATAGCACATAGGTCGTCTTTGCTGGCGCCAAGCTTAACTTCACACGCTTACACCAAGAGTTAAGCCCTGCAAGCACCGCCCCACTCTTAGTCTCTAGTTCCATCCTTGTCCCTGCCTCCACTATCAGGAGAACATCATCAGCAAAGGCGACCACTCCCGCCGTTCCAGGGAGAGCTTCCACTTCCGATAACCCAGGCTCGAGCCCTAAGTCCCAGAAAATCGGCCCACTGACCGATCCCTGTGGACATCCCTTGGTTAGTTTCTTACTTATCTTCATTCCTGGACATCTCAGGGTAGCATACCGATCTCTACAGTAGACCCTAAAGACCCTGTAGAGATCTCCCGGACACTGTATTTCCCTTAATCTCTCAAACAACGCCAGCCACCACAGATTGTCGAACGCTCCCGAGATGTCCACAAAGATACCTACAACGTATTTCCCCTTACACCTATCAACCAGGTTCATAGCCTCACAGATAGCGTCCTCAGTCGATCTGCCCCTCCTAAAGCCGTATTGCTGCCTGTGCATACCCACCTCTCTCCTGTGTTTCGTCAATTTATCGCAGATCACTCTTTCTTGCAGCTTACCACATGTATTCATTAAACATATGGGCCTGTACGACTTCGGGTACGGGTCTTTCTCATCGCCCTTACTGAGAATGACTATCTCACTCTGCTTCCACACGTTGGGCACTTTGCCCTGAGTGGTACACTCATTCAACAGTCCCGTAATGAAGGGCGCTATCTGCTCACTGATTTCCTGAATCACCTCGACCCTGATACCATCGGGTCCAGGCGCCTTCTTTCTTTTCATTTGGGCTATGTACCTGGTAACCTCTGCCTGTGTTATCGGATCCGTCCTCGCCCTATTTAGATAGGGCTCCATCATTTCACACCTCATGTTCATCTGCTCGTCATTGTCCAGTCCATCGTCATCAGGAAGCAAGGTATCTACAAGTAGCCTCGTGGACTCTTCCCATCCCACAGTCATGCCCCCTTCTGGCCTTCTAAGCGTCGAGATCATGGCTGGGGGCCTTATCTTCTCGGTTGCCATCTGAAAAGGTATCCCCCAGGCGTTATTTCTTAGTTCTTCCTGAACATAACGCTCCCAGCCTTCCCTCTTCGCCAGAGCTAGGGCAGACTCGTATTCCTCCTTCTTTATCCTATAAGTCACCAGAAGCACCTCCTTCTTCATCGGCTCTACCTCAGCCTGGTACCACCGTCGAGCCTTTCTTGCTACTCCCCGAAGCCTCCCGAGCCTGTCACTCCAGAACCTGTTGACTGTACTCCTTCCTCCTCTTATTACCGGAATGGCAACCCTCAAGGCTCTCTGTATAGCTCTTGTCAGCTCTTTCGCCTTCTCATTGACATTACCGCCCTCTATCAACTCCGGCAAGACTAGTTCCTTCCGAAGTCTGTTCCAGTCCGCTTTCTTCAGGTTATACCTCAGCCTAGATATTCTATCAGTCTGTACCCTTCCTCCTACATACTCAAAGGTGATCAGGTTATGGTCACTCACTGTCATCCCATCAAGTACCTTCCAGTTTTGGATCATGCCAGCCGCCTCTTGGTTGCACAGCGTTACATCGATGTTTGATCTGGCACCAGCAGGTCTCACATATGTCGATGGTTCCCCATACAAGTTTATCACCTCTAACTGGTTAGCTACTATTACCTCAACCAGCTTTTCACCTCTCTTATAGGCTCTGTGTCCTCCTAACTTCCCATCCGCTCCCCTGATGTCGTCGCTAAACCATAGAGGTGATCTCGCGTTTGCATCCGCCTCCACAACCAAGGGATTACCTCTAAAGGTTCTTACCATGTCCTCTAGCTGCTCCAGATAAGGTTCAATCTCCTCCCTATACTGGAAGTACATGTTTACGAGGATGAACACGCCTGCGTCTGCTCTGATTTCGACGCACGTGACCTTTTCATGACAGTACTGATCAATCCTTGTTACCGTGACTTCCTTATTCACCACTGCTATTAGACTCATTGCCCTCTCACCACCATGTATCAGCCTCGCTGTCGGAGGTAGCTGTGATTCCACAATGTTGCCACCCCTAGTCATATATGGTTCCTGGAGACATACTATGTACAGACTCATCTCTTCCATCACTAACTTTATTTCGTCCATCACGGTCGCACTCCGCATAGCGTTCAACTGCCCAATTTTTATTTTTCCGTTTCTCTCACCCATCAGGGATTATGCGTATACACATAACACTTGGGCCAAGCTTCCTTCGAATCGAACGCTACACGACCGTTTGCTTGAACAAAATGCTTATACCACTCTTCAGTATCAAGTACCTCTTTTCTTCTCACAAAAACCTTCTCAACTTTCTCACGTAGTGACTTCAAATCAGTCGGGAGGTTCTTTACCTTTAGCTGTATTCTGTCAAGGGCCGCCGGTGTGGGGAAGGCGATGGGCATCCCCTTCTCGTGCCCAGTCCTAACGAGGTGCCTCATTGCCAAGTGTAGGGTCTGTTTCTCCTCCAACCTGGAAAGTTGGAGGGTCTCCTCAAAGTTGGTATACACCTGCCCAAGATCCATCGTTTCAGACCGATCAATTAGGTCATTTTCCTCTACCGCCACTGCGTCCCCTTTTCCTAAATTGTCGGGTCCCTCTCCACCACTCACATCTCTTTCCTCCTTCCCTTCTTCCTTCCCATTTCGTCCATCCTTCCCTCCTCCATCCACTTTCCTTCCATTTATCAACACCGGCCCCTTTACCCAGAACTTCATTTTCTGGATGTTCCATTTGCTTCATTTCCCCTTCAGCTCACTCGTGGTAGATGATGGTTCCAACACACCTACACCTTGTTTCTCGTCTTCTGCCGAACCTTTCTTCCCCTCCAATTTCTCCTTGGGCTCCTCTCGGACAGCCTCTTTCCTTCCCCCAGCAATCCTCTACATATTACGCTTATGTTCTTTAGAACCGGGGGATTTATGTTCGGATTATGCAGCTGCGACACCAGCGTGGAAGAAGCGCTGCCGAATCACCGTGGAACCAAACCTACCATCCCAAAACTCATTTCCAGGCCAACTATTACCGTCCCAAGCGTATGTTTGTAACCAGGTAGTGGTCCTCAGTCTCAAAGACCTCATAAGGGGCTCTTTTCGTAACAATCACCCCGCACGCCCATTTTCTTTAGGGTTACCAGGTGATCTCGAAAATAATCACTCGCACCTTCCATCCAGAGTAACTCCAGAATCGCAACGGTACCTCCTCCCGAGCAATAACTCATATGCGATTCGTATAAGCACTCTCTCAGCACCTCATAGAACACCTCGTTCTGATGGTCCGAGCCGCTCCAAACCCCTAAGCCAAAACCCACCACCTGTAGATGCACACTCTTACCAACCTCCTCCGATACACGGTACGCTTCCGAGAACATCATCTCAAGGATAATTCTTACTCTTTTCCTGTACACATCCTCGTATATGGCCGCACCTTGTCTTGCAGGGATCATTTTCACATTGTTCTCCTTATTTGTCTGGAAATAGTTCCTGATGAATCTCATAACAATCTCATCATTGTGTGGTGGCTCATAAAGAGCCTATCACCTCTCCCCATCCTCCTGAGGTTTGGCCCCACCAAACCTAAAATCACCCCACTACTTACCACCCCCGCCTTCACAGGTACACCCATGTTTCTTCTTTCCCCTTTATTGATAAACTGCGTTGTCGACGTCACCCCGAGTATCCCAGACGCCACAATCTCATAGTTCCTCAGACATGAAATGTCAGCGTCCCGACTAGCCGTGACCTGACTGTACCCACTAGACCTATATCCTGCATTCGTACAGTATATCTCATTGACACCATAGCTGTACTTGCATCTCTGTTTTAGCAACCTTCTTACAAACCCTTCCACTGTAATTTCTCTATAGAAGGCCCTCATCTCAGCTGGTCCGTCTTTAGACAAGAATCCCAGCAACGCCTCCATAAATCCATACGTCCAACTATGTATTATCATGCGTGTGGATAATATATGGTTCCTGGCATGCTCGACTTTTATCTCACCTCTTTCCAGCATTTTCTCCATGTCAACTGTGGGCATAGGAATTTTACACTTCCCAGGTTCCTCCAGAATTCCTCACACACTTCACTCCCACTCTCATCTTTATCATTGATTTCCTCCTTCGGATCCCTAGCTCCCCATTCCTGCACATTTTCTTTTCTGCACTTGAATCTGTTCGACTCACACCCCCATTCCCAATTTCCTTTCGTTTCACACTTACCTTTCCAACTCTCCTATATTCCTCCGCTCTCTTATAGTTCCTCCTTACCCTTGAAGGAGAACTTCTCTTCCGTCCTGCTACCGTTCCCTTGCTTCCATACCTACATCTACCCCCCACCATATCGTCCCCCTTAAGTCTATCCAGTATATTGGTCAGAGCCGCAATCAAGTCCTTAATGTCATTATTCATTATACTGAGTATCTTGCACTTGTCTGTCTAGGAGGAGCTGATATGTTGGACACTCCCTTCCATTTGGGACCTACACTTATCCTTCCCGCGACTGTGACAGGGGATACATCTCTTCACTTTTTCTTTGCACTCCCTTCTCTCATGCCCAGTTTGCCCACAAATTCCACACACTGACTCTTTCTTGGGGCAGAACTTAAACTTATGCCCCAAATCCATACACCTGTGACACCTGGTTACTACCAAGAAGTCCTTAACCGATACGCTGGTGAAGCGAAGGTAAACCCTACTATTAACCAGCTGGTTCCTGACTCGGGGAGAAACTTCCACTACATATTTGTCACCTTCCGTTCCCTTCTCCCCGTTCTAAAGAGGGGCTTAAAGCCCTCCAAGAACTCCTCCCTAGCGATCTTTCCCTCCAAGTTCTGCGAGTAGATCGCCTCTTTCAGCTCCTCCACCTCCATGTCTACTGGTACGTCAAAAATCGTCAAAAGTGGTCTTCTCCTCCTCGGTGCCTCACACTTGAGCCCTTCAAGTGTTTGGACACCTGCCCTTACCTTGTCAGTGTCGGCCTCAGTCTCAGTCTCCACCACCACAGACCTACCAGCCGGCCGGATGGACCGGATTCGTATCCTATCCTTTGCCGGGTTCAGTGATGACATCAACTTAGCCTGGATTGCCTTGGTGTCCTCACCCTTGTTAGATGTTATGAATACTTTGGAGCACTTATTCACCTGCTCCCTCTCAATTCTCTGCACTGGAGCCATTCTGGCCCCCGAAACCGCCGAGGACACCGCTGAGGGTCCCGCCACCACCATCTGCGCGAAAGTTGGCTTCCCCAATTGTGGTAACACTTCCACCGCCATCTTCTTTGCTTCATCCCGCAGCCGCTTGTTTTCAGTAGTTAACTGCCGAATCTGCCCCTGCTGGTCCGCCACCACCAGCAGATCCTTAGAACCTTTTGCCTAATCTTAAGGATCATCCTCTCGTTGACCTTATTATTTAGTAGCTCCACATAGATCTCCTCCATGCTATTCGCACTTCCCTGCGCTGCTTCTGTTTGTTCCCCCTCTTCCCCTGGTATTGTCCTCTTCTCATCTTCTTTCCCTTTCCTCTTCTCTTTGGTGTTTCTTTCTTTATTATATTCCTCCTGCATCTTCATACTTCCACTTACTTCCTTCTCCTTTTGCATTTCCCGCTTCCGCCTCTCTTCCTCCTGCACCTATTCAATTCTTCATTTTCCGACCCTCCTGATTCGGAACCCTCTTCTTCTCCTCTTCTCTCTACCTCTTTCCTTCTACCCTCCTCCCCCTCCTGCCTCACCCTCTTCTCTTCCTCGCTATCTGATTCACCTGTACCTGAGTCCTCAGGGGCCTCCCCCTGCACCTTCCTCTTCTTCTTTCCCTTCTCTTCCCATTTCCTTCCCTCTCTTGTTTGACTCACCTTCTTCTTCCCAACTCCCTCAAACTCATCTGCGAGTGTGGGCTCGCGGCATGCCTTAAATTTCCCTTCCTTGGACATTCCGTGGGATCAGATGACGATACTTTCAGTCATAATCCAAATTTCCCCCGAAGCACTCTTTACCAGTTTTCCCCACAAATGCCACTTGGCTTTAGCTTATCAGGGTACCCTCAGCCCAGCAGCACTCTAGGACCCCCAATCACTGCTTTAGAACAAGAAGTTTAACCAGTTTTCCCGAAAAACAACTCTTTTGAATTTTTCCCAATTCCGCCACTTAATTTGGATAGTTGGGGTAGCTGGTGAAAGCGTAAGATTCGGATGGACATCTCGAGGTTTTGCAAATCTCTCTTCCAAGTAGTTGAATGTTCCTCACTAGAAGTGCGCTGCTGTAGTTTTGGCAGGAGACACACAAACCCCTCCCGCCTCTATACCACCCCCTTTTCAGAGTGTCCATACATTCCACACGCAGCCACCCTTCAACCCCCACCCCCCAATCTTTTCAACTTTGTTACTTGCTACTCAACAAAAGACAAGCTATCACCGTTTTACTCTCCAAGGAGTGATGCCGAGTTTTGAGCCACAATCTCGGGGTTTATAGAATGACGTTCAAAGTCAAAGGACAAGGGCTCGAATCCTTGTCAAAGTATAATGTTTCTGAGTTACTTTTAGAAATCATTATCTACAGCCAATTGTGAAATTTTTTTAGTTTTTTTATTACTGTAGAGCTAAATAAAAATATATTTTATTCCCTATATTTAAAAAAAAATAGCAATTTATTTTTGTTTTTTCAGTGGAATAGTTTTTACGGTCACTACTTACGCTAATTATTTAAATACATGGTATAAGGAGGTTATAATTAAAATAAGTGCACCACAATTCGTTTGTACAGACGGTAGAAAAACCAAAGTGAAAACCATACATTGTTCTAGGTGATTGCCTGATAAAAAAAAGGGAAATCTCTTTAAAAAAATTAATGAGTTAGAAAAAGGTGGTTAAAGTTGGCAAAAAATTGAAATTTAAAAATTTTTTATTTCAAATAAATATAATTTACATACTTTATGCCTACTTCACTTCACAAATAGGCCTTACTGTTAACTTTTTTGGACAACATACTAACAAGAACATTGTACTCTATGATCTAAAAAATATCAGATTTAAATAAAGTTCGCTAATACATTTTTCCGTTAAAAACCATTAATTTATTATTATAATATGATTATAACCCATCCAAAACCAAGTCTTTTTTTTATTGCTACGCTCAGAACACCGTTTATTAACGGCTTAATCTGATTGAGTATAGATGAAAAAGGTAGCTAAGAGGGAGTGAACCCGCATTTGCATGGAGTAAAGATGGGAAAACCAGAGTGATATAACACTTGTGGAAAACCGTTAAAGGTATATTATCTGCGTGAAATTAGGATGGTTTTCCCGTTAAGTATATATATATATATATATATACACTTAACGGGAAAACCATCCTAATTTCACGCAGATAATATTCGAACCTTGACCTCCCCATCAATGGCGATCAAACCAACAGTAAGCAACGGCTGTTGGTAACTAAACTTTGTAAACTAATATTTACTTTGTCTCGACGCCTTGGAGTGAAAATATTGTGATCGTCAAAAATTCGAAATCGAGATTTCGATAATTGTTGACGTTTCATAACCCCTGAAACAAAAAAAAAAAGTGGTTTCCACAATGCCGTCTGTCTGACTGTTTGTACCTTGGTTTGAGCTAGAACTTTGTATCCGGGGTTTAAGTAAGGACCCCTCCCCTCCCAGAGGGTTTTTTGGAATCAGATATCTAACCCTAAATTTAATGCTAGTTTATTGAAAGGCAAAGATAGAATAAATCTATTTTCTCGAAAGTCACTCTAATTATTTTGATCCAATTTGATATCTAAACACAGTTTATCATTATAAACAAGATGGACATTTTCATTTTCTCATGAACATGACTTTACATAGGGGAGATTTTCAAATTTTCATCATTTCTCCGCAACTATTTGAGACTCGTAATAACTTATAATTTTAAAGTTGTAGTACTATAAAATGTATTTTTTTTTACATAAACCAATAAGTTTAGAGCTTTAAACAAATATAATATATATATATATATATACTTTTTAATCAAGGGTGTAGTGGAGCGGGAACGTGGGTGGACGCCGTTCTGGGACTGCTTTTCGTGGAAAAATATTAAAAATATTTGTTTTAGTAAAGTTTTATACTTTGCAATTCCAAGTTAACTAATTGATTTTATATCAATATTAGGTTAAAACTTTTTTCATACTATTAATCAATAAATTATGATGTAATTTACGGTACTCTATGCAAATTCCTGGAATTCTAGGGAAGTGCGTTAAGTAAGTTTCTGTCTTAGTAATCATTAAAAGATGCTCCAAATATCTTCTAGATGCAAGCCTTTCGCCTACGGCGGCCTGTAGATACACGTTTAACACAAAAACCGAACCATTCATAAACAGATAGAATCTTTTACATGTTTAAGACAACCATTGTCTAAAACCACCTACACGTTTTTAAAAGTTGTTTTAGTATATATATTTCTTAAAGAAAATACACACTATAGTAGGATATTGATGGGAAGAAAGATTTATAAAATATATTAATCTTCTTTACGGGTATTGTAATGATATTGATTCAGATCAATCTAAAATATATAAAAAGTCATGGATGAAGGTAATTTTTCTTTAAAGTAACATATGTAGAGTATCCTTTTATGATTCATCCATGAAGAAACACGCGCTTCTCAGAAATAATGCGAAAAGGATTTTACCAGTAAAATATATTTTTATACCATTCTTCCTGTTAAAGGAACAACTCCGCAGTATTTGGCAAAGACGCCAATTCCCTATACCAATAAGAAGCTAGCTTTCACAACACCTGTTGCCAGGACTCTTTCTATTAGTTAGTTTCTACACTGTTGACGAGGGGAGAAAGATGCAAGGGGTATGTCATATATAAACCGTTTGTGCGTATCAGCCGGGCATCCCTAATAGCGACACACAAGCAGCGACGCCCAAACATCCACACCAGGCTCCGTCCACACGCACAAGTCAGTCAGAGCCACACACTGGCAGTCACAGTCTAACACATTATAAAATAACTAATATTAATATCACAAGTGTGCTTTGATATAAAGTATTTAATTGGAATATGTATAAGTAATTAACATATGTCATTTAAATAAACCGTGTGAGAATAAACAGCCATCAACAGATCTCTTTCTTTAATTTTATCAATATACCCATTTAATTAGGGCTCGACCATGGAGCAACTAACAGCTGGTTAAACGGTATCTTTTCCGTACAGTGAAGATAGGCGCTCGACCACGGAGCTATAGACAAACTAAACATCGTCACAGAATTATTATATCTGGGAATTAATCCGTAGTGTTTCAATCGACGCCCAAAACGCGGCTCGATTATTTCAATAGTGTTTACAGTATCTAAGATTCCATTTTACCCTATTAGGTGGCTGCGTGGTCTAACGTGCTATTCTCGCAGTAGACTAAGCTGCCGATGACTGGGAGAACGATGTTCAAATCTCAGTTTAGTGTATTAGGGTAGTTTTTCCAATTGGGGTTTTCACCATCCCTGCGCGCAAATAGGGGTACACTTCCTCTAAATATAACCTCGCGAGTCCCTAAAACTATTAGCGTAATTGTTACATAAGCTTATAACCCTAATGGGTAGTATGATGCAGTGATAAAAAAATAAAAAATATTCCATTTTACTTATTACTAGTGTTGTTTTATAGGTATTGATAATATCAACCAAAAGTAGAAAAAGAAGCGTTTCTAGATGTCAGATAAAGTTCTTACAATGTAAAATTAGACTGTACTACCAGACCAGACAACAAATATACAGCAACTAGGACCAGGGAATTGGACATTTCAAAACAGTTTTATTTAATGACGTAACATTGTGCACACGATTGAAAGGACCTTCGTGACGTCATTTCAGCCCCTTCCAGATATATGTTGTTCTGTATTTTGAGTGGAAATGGCTAGATAGTAGATATGTGAGGTCAAGATTATAATTAGACTATGATTTTAATAACTTTTTAAATAAAAAATAATTTTAAGACACAGACTATACTACTCTCAAATTAATCCAATCACGGGAAAATGACCTATAATAAATAGATTTAGGAAAAGAGTAGAGCTTATCTGGCTATTGGTAGGTAAAATCCTCAAAATGGAAAAACTTTTCAGCCATTTTTTACTTTTTTTGGTGTGGTTGTGTGGCAACTATTCTCTTTACACCACAGCTATATTCTTCAATCCTTGCTCTCTCTCTCTCTTCTCTGAACGCTTTCTTCACGTTTCTCCGTCTCTCCTTCTAGCTTCCGCCAGTATACATACATCCACTGCCGTTTCAAAATCCCTCAGCTAAAAGTTCCCAACACCACCGCAGCGCATCGCTGTTCATCGTATTCCCCACTTCATTACACTTCGTAGGCTTAAACTAATGGAAATTGATAGCCTTAGTGATATCTAAATCATGTGAGCGAAAAAAGGGACGTAAGAGGGCTAGGAGTGGGGAGGAGGGAGGAGGGAGGGGGGAAGAAAACTAGGGGTTCCCCGATTTATGGGGAATCAGCGTGCGCTTCTAGAAGAGACTTCATTCAACCCACTACAACTCTTAGAGGGAACTCTAATACAAGAAAGAAGGAAGAGGAGAGGTAGGGGGAGAAAACTGTTCTGAGAAAAGGAAAATGGGAAGGGAAATTGTCCATTCTTTCCACCTTAACCCTATCAACATTAACACCGTTATAAAGTGACTCTTTTTCCGCGGGATTTTATTAAGAAACTGGTTGGTGCATGCTTGGTAAAATATCAATAATATAAATCTGATATGAAGGAATTTGTAGTAAACATAAATATAGTATTTTTGCAGCTAGCATTGATAAATATTAGCTGGATTTTTATAACCTAAATTGACATTAAAAAAATGCTAAAAATGACCATTTTTTAAAAATACTCGGAAATAATGAACATGTAGGCCTGTATTTTAAACAAACCCTTTACAAATTGATAATAAAATATAACTCTATGCGTGTTAAAAACATTCTAGAAATTATACTCTTTCATCTCGTCAAACATGAACATTGATTTTCGAACATCTACTTTAGAAGCAATAGCTACCCTCTCATGCAGAACTATTGTATACTAGTTAGAGTACCCTACATTGAATGGGAATTTTCCTAACACTCAAGTAAAGAGTGGACTAAGATTTTTTAAGCCTACTTTAGCTTGTCAGTCTATTAACTGTAGGCTACGATGACAAATCTTATGTTTGAGTACTTGTGAATAAATTTCAGACATTATAATAAAATTTAATTCTTGGTGTGGTAGAAAAATTTAATTTTAAATTCAGGTAGAAGGACCACTCCAAATATCTAAATAACCATAAAAATGGGAAATTTAACTGTCAAAACCTCGATATTATTCAATATAAAAGTCTAAAGATTATAAAAGATTTAAATCGAGAAAATATGATTAATTTTACCGAGAAATGTCAGTAAATGCTAGAATTTACCAACAAGACATGGTAAAAGCTCTTAATGTAAATATTTTATACGATATTTTGGACTTTTAGCCTACCACAATTTAGGATTTTGGGCTCCAGACTGAAAGAAAAAACTTATTGACCAAGGAACCTCATTTTATTGGTACAGGAATCAAGAAAATGATTTTCTTAAGTACTTTGAGGAAGAGGTCTAATGTTCTGATATTCCCGGATTGATGAGCAAATTTAATATCACATATGATGAAGATGAATGGAGGCTTTTTATAGATTCATCGAAAAGGAGGCTTAAGGATGTCCTTCTTCATCACGGAAGCCAGTATGCATCTGTACCAGTTGGACACTCGGTGTATTTAAAAGAACGCTATGTAAACCTGGCTTTCATCGTCAACAAAATAAAATATGCCGACCATGGTTGGACCCTTTGCGGTGATTTGAAAGTTATCTCCATGCTTCTTGGTCAACAAGGCGGATATACAAGGCTCACATGTTTCATTTGTGAGTGGGACAGCCGTGATAACACTCAACATTGGGTCAAAAAAGAATGGCCGAAAAGACAAAATCTTGAACCAGGCACCAAGAATGTGATTCGGAACAGCTTAATTGATCCAAAAAAAGTATTGTTACCCCCTCTGCATATAAAATTAGGTGTAATGAAGCAGTTTGTCAAGGCTATTCCAAAAGATGGCGATTGTTTCAAATACCTGTGCAAAAAATTTCCAGGTTTATCCGAAGCCAAGTTGAAAGAGGGAATATTTGTTGGTCCAGATATCCGCAAGCTTATGAAGGATAAATAATTTTAAACTAGCATGACAACAAAGGAAAAAGAAGCTTGGATTGCCTTCAAAGATGTCATCAGTAAATATCTGGTTAATTACAAAGATCCTGACTATAAATCAATTGTTATGAATATGCTGGACAAATTTCAAGCGTTGGGTTGTTCCACGAGTGTCAAAATACATTTCTTTCACTCATATGTGGACTTTTCCCCCGAAAATTTAGGATCAGTCAGCGAAGAACAGGGTGAAAGGTTCCACCAAGACATCAAAGATATGGAGCACAAATATCAAGGAAGATGGGACAAGAACATGCTCGCCGGCCACTGTTGGATTTTAAACACGAGATAGGCTTGAGATTGAACATAAAATAAGAACGTCAAAAAGAAGTTTCAAAGGAAAAAGAGTATGTACTTAAATAGAAACTTTTTTTGTTTTGTTTTTTGCTCTGTTTAAAATTTCTTTCAAACTTTCATGTACACATACATAATAATTGCTCCTCTTGGTCAATCGTCTATTTTATGTAAGTTACCTCAATAAAAACAAATTAAAATAGTATGTTGGTCATTTTCTTTTAGAAACTTCACCATAATTTGATGTAAAAATCTTAAACTCAAGGGAACTTTTTGTTTTTCTCTCGTCCAGAGGCGGATCATGCGATCTGGCAACAGTGGTTTTCATCCTTTTACACCTATACAAATTTATCGATTGTTAAAAAATCAATTTTACTCACCAAGAATCGATTATTTTACATAGATTTAAATGGATAAAAACCACTGTTTCCAGATATTACATTCAAAATTGCTCGAGAGAATTCCTTTTCAAATAGGATTTTAGCTAAAATATCGATATCGATTTTACAAAAAATCCAGACGTGATGGAAAAAAATGGAGGTCATTTTCGAAATCAGCACACAAAATAACTCAAACCTCAGCGAAAACTTCTCTTGTATTTTTAAAAAACTTCAATTTCGCATGGCTGTGATTATTTATTTGTTTTTATATTGTTTTCTTTATTTTAAATTAATTAAAGTGACAGATGGGTTTATGGAAATTTTTGTTTTGTTAAGTGGCTCTCCTACTCTTTTTAGGCGGTCTTTAAGAGTATTACATGAGAAATGAGGAATTATATTTATTTATGTATCAAAGTATTTAAAATAAAAAAAATTCAAACATGGTTATATAGCTTATGTTGTAACCCCCCCTTCATATGATCTGATAGGTTCATATAACAATAAATAAAAGGTAGGTTAGTTACAAGAGAGTTTATTTTATTCTACAAACAACTCGCAGACATACAAGAGCGAGGCACTCTAGGAAAGTCGAGTGACTGGCCGATATGGGCCGAAATAAACAATAAATAAAGGGGCAAGACCCCAAGTCGTTAAGAGAAAACAGAACAATTAATACCAACGTAGTCATAATTACATTGACCCTCGCAGAAGGCGACTAACCTAGCAGGAAAGTTAAATACAAGTAATATATATATATGTCTACACGACCTGGTGATGGTAACACTACATTGACAAAAGTATAAAGTTTTATAATAGGCCGCCATTATAAGGCGCGACAGAGAAAATGATTAACCTAAACCTAACCTGTTACAATAGTTCCTAATCAAATTAGTTCAATCTAAATTATTATTATTATAATGACCAATGTGCTGGGTGCACGGGCTCGCGCCCCCCGAGTTGAATAACAATTACAATCGTAACAAACCTTTAACCTTTAGCAAGCAGAATAATTATTTTAAGTAAGTTACACGTTAAACAGAAATTATTAGCGCCCCAAGATGGCGACATGCTAAAGTTCCATTAGCGCCCTAAGATGGCGCCATGTCAAAGTTCCAACCCGTCCGTGAGGCGGACACAACGTTAAGTACCAAGAAAAAGCTAGAGCATAAACCATAATGGCTGACAGGCAAATCCTGCAGTCTCAGAGAAATATAGCTATTAGTAATCATGATTTATATTTAAAGTCGAAACTTAAATTTTGAACAAATTAACCCAAACATAATTTAGAATACGTCGAACAGCAACCTACGCCTAAATCTAAGACAAGTGTCTCACCTAATCGAGTGCAGAGAAATGAGTGACATCACTACACAGTCCAGCCGTTATATACTGTACAAAGTCAATCACGTGTTCACAAACGGCGGGAATCACACTAGGGTGAAGGGAGAGGGGTGTACGTCGCTTCGGGAGAAGTCTCGACGATTCTCGTGATAATTTCAAATCACGCGCCGGTGGATGAGTCTTGTTTCACTCGAACACAACCGTCAGCGCATACGGGTTAGCGCATCTCGATGTTCTATTGTCCGAGTCTTGCTCTAATCGGGCCTCGAGCCACGGGCGGTCAGTAAGCCGCGTGATGTTGAGTGGAGTTGAGTGTGCGTGTTTCATGAAGTCGAGATCCAGCCCAGTCAAAGGGGACCAGATCAGGTGAGCTAGATCGTCCATGTTAGCATTATGTCTGTGACAACGTCACAATGTCCCCCCTTGGACGGAGAAGAAGGACGTCCTTAGCCTTTGGTGAAGACACGGGGAGGCGCCTTCCCCGATGTTCACCGCTGACTAGAGGGTGGGCGGCGGCTCCGGTACCCTCCGAGGCCATGTTAGGTGGCCAGATGCAGGTTCGGGAGATGACGAATAACTGGACTCCGGGGGTAGACCTCTGCTTCACACGCTCACTCCAACACACCGTCATCCCGGGTTGACAGGGAGACAGCATATGCTCGTAAGGTGGCCCGCTTTAACCACCAGGGAAGCTTCATCGCCACGCCCAGCCGGGCGATCATTGACTGCCGATGAGTGTACAGGAACAAAGGAGGGGAAGGAAAGGGCAGGGCAGAAAAGGGGGGGGGACGGAAGGCCGAATAGGTGAAGTCTCTGAGAACAAAAGTTTACACGTGAACACCACATCCAATTGTAAAGTTTATCAGTTAGCGCAGCCATCCTTGAAAGTTACTGTGGCAGTTTCGTAGCACTAACATTGTCTACCAGCACGAGTCACAGAGATACCCACAACTCTGTTTAGCGACGACTTTCCATGAATGAGGAAAGGTGGGTTTGCCGCTTCACACGCACTTAGAGGTAGTCCGGTCGGTGGGGCGAACGTTCTGCACCATGTACTTTGGACCCGACACACGCTTTATTATAAACAGTCCAACACAAGTTTCTGCTCAAAGCCATACCTAGGCCCTACAGTACTACAAATTTTTCCTAACAATACCAGGGGGTGGTACCCCTTCCCTTATATAAATTATATATACAACAATATAGAATACCTAAAATCATGCACTTAAGAACGCATAGTTAAATCACAAAGGTACATTTAAGTAAACAGACGACACACAGCACGGGGTCAATTGACTCATTTCCCTGCAGCCTTTAGGTGGCTGACATGTGCTCTACGTGTCAAAGATGGGTCGGATACTTCTTTTAACAATACCGAAACAGGTGTAAGAAATCTTTCAATTGACCAGGGACCACTCCACTTATACGCCATCTTCGCCGAAGACTTGTCAGCAGCTGAGCTAAGAGGAAAACACTTGCACACAACAACGTCCCCAAGTTTAAATGGGACAGGGATACGCCCTCGGTTATAGGTGGCGGCAACCTTCCTTTGGGACTTCAGGAGGTTAGAAAAAGCTACCTCACATTTCTTTTCATAAGAACAATCACCTGCTTCATTAAGGAGCGGGTCAATATCCCAGTTAAACAATAACGGGTGGTTCAGGTCCCTATTGAGGAGGATAGAGGAAGGAGTGGCTTTGACTGACTCATGGAAAGCGGCGTTAAAAGCAATGTTCAAAACGTCTAAGTCCTGGTCCCAGTGGGTGTGATCCAGGTGGTGAAAGATCGTCAAGGCAACGTTTAGGTTACGATTAAACCTTTCTACATGGTTCGGCGATGGGTTGTACGGGCTAGTGGTAACGTGTCTTATCCCCCACGAAAAACACATATCTCCGAAAGCTTTAGAACGGAAACACGGTCCGTTATCACTTACTATGACCCTTGGGGTCCCTAAAATCGCCCAAACACGCCTGCACAGAGCATTAACAGTCGTCCTTGCCTTCATGTTCCTTAGGGGGATGAGTATGACGAATTTAGAGAAGGCGTCCATGGCGACGAGTATAGAGGTGTTCCCTTGGGTAGAGCGGGTAAGGGGGCCGACGAAATCAACAAAAACTTTCTCCCACGGTTGCTTAGCAACATCCGCGGAGTGAAACCCTATTTTAGAATTACGCGCCGGTTTGGCCAATTGACACGGCTCACATTTGCGCACCCAATCTCTAACGTCTCTAGGCATTAAGGGCCAAAAAAATTCCTTAGAAATCTTACGTTCGGTCTTAAGGACACCGCAATGGCCGCCAAAAAGGGAGTCGTGGAAATATTTAAGTAACATAGGCCTAAGTTTCTCTGGCACAAAATATCTTATCCTACCCTTGACACGAACTACTAAGAGGTCTTTAAAGATCTCGTAGTTCCCAATCCTCTCTCCACGCTTGATCCTGTCAACGATCTGTCTACAACACGGATCCATCAACTGATGGTCTTTGATTGAGATAAAGGATTCGGGAATCGTATGGATAACAAATAACGAGCCATCCTCCTTACATTCTCCTACAGGTTCCTTATCCTCACACATCCTAGACAAAGCGTCAGCGACAACATTAAGCTTCCCAGCAACGTGATGGGTCGTAAACTTGAACCTGGATAGCTTCCAAACCCACCGTCCAATTTTCCCTAGTTGTTTCGGGTGATTCCACATCCAGCTGAGGGCCATGTTGTCAGTGTACAACTCAAACTGGCGAAGCTCTAGATAGTCTGCGAACTTGTCGATGCCGAAGATACAGCTGAGACATTCCTTTTCATATATACTATACTTTCTTTCGGCAGGGCTCAAAGTTCTGCTGGCGAAAGCTACAGGTCTACTTCCCTCGGAAGTCGTTTGAGAGAGAACCGCTCCTAGCGCTACAGAGGAGGCATCAACATGTAGTTGGAAAGGCAGAGAAAAGTCAGGCATGCGTAGCACGGCTGGCGACACTAGGTGGCGCTTAAGCGCAACAAAAGCCTGCTGTTGGGCAGAACCCCAAATAAAGGTGGCACCCCTTTTCTTCAAGGAGTTAAGGGGGTTGGCTAGGTCAGAGAAGTTCGGGATGAACCTAGCGTAGTAGGCGCACATACCTAGAAACCTTAATACCCCTTTTATGTTTTTTGGGGCGGGAAAATCCAAGATAGGCTTAACCCGATCCGGGTCAACGAGCAGGTTACCCTCAGAAATGATATAGCCAAGATATGGGATAGACCTCTTCGCCCATGTGACTTTCTCCGGGTTTACAGTCAACCCAGCCTCGCGCAGGCGCCTCAACACTACCTCAACATGACGCAAATGGTCATCAAAAGATTTGCTGTAAACGCAGATATCATCAAGGTAGTTAAACACGAATTTGTATTTCAGGTCCGCCAAAATATGGTCTAAGACTCTACTCAACGCTTGCCCCCCGCAACTTATCCCTAACGGCACTCGGTTGAATTCGTAGACTTGCCAGGGGGTGATAAACGCGGTGAATTTCTTAGACGACTCTGAGAGAGCACATTGCAGAAAGCTCGCATTAAGGTCAATCAAGCTGTAATATTTGGCTCCGCCAAGATGTTGGAAGGCGGACTCTATGCTAGGCATGGGGTATGGGTCGAACACAATTTTTTTATTAAGCTTTCTATAATCGACAATCAAGCGATGCCCATGACCTTTCCTGGGAATAATGAACGCAGGACTTGCGTATGGGGATTTGGAGGGACGAATAACCTCCTTTTGTTCCAGGTCCATGATAAGATTTCTAAATATCTCGAGTTTGGGGGGTGCACAGGAGTAGGGACCAGATCTAACAGGAATGTGGTCCTGCGCCACAATGTCGTACGGCAAAATGTCGCACTTGCCCCATCTGTCAGTGATGACGTCAGGGAATCGAGCTATCAAACGATCTATCGCTTCACGTTCCTCGACAATGGGGAACAACCTGCGAGGATGGTGCCCAACACAAAACGGAATAAACAAACTAGGTTCAAAACTAAAAGATATTCCTAAGCGTCTCAGGTCAAGTTTGACTCCAGTCTCGAACATGAAGTCAGTCCCTAGAATAACATCAAAGGGAAGTTCTGGCATAACAAAGAATGGACGTTTCCAGGCAAATCCTTCTATCTTAATAGAGAGCACTACTTTACAATCGACCAAGATAGTCTGCCCATTAGCCACGGCGTAAACCTTAGGACCTATCGACCTATAATCGATTTTTGTTTTACCCTCTAGCTGGCGCAAAAACTCACGGCATATAAATGAGTGACTGGCTCCTGTATCTAAAAGAGCAACACAATAATTTTGGGCTACCTGGATCTGAACTACAGGAGTAGGAGCACGTGGTTTAATACAAGTGGGCACGACCGGACCACGACTACGAGCGCGCCCTATAAGTTTTCCGATCTACACTGTCTCTGTACGTGACCCAATCTTCTACACCGAAAACATCTCATGCGCGAGAGGTCGCGGGGCGCACGGTCGTCAGAACCCGAAGGCCTGAAGTTGTCCCTAGGAGTGCTAGCATCGCGATCGCCCGGTAGTACAGGCGCTAATGACAAGGCTGTATTCATAGGTTCGGGAGTTGAACCCGTGCGTCTGCGGTTTAATGCCGCCGGCGCATGCACACTTAAATACTCCTGTTCGGCGAGCAGGGAGTTTTCAATCGAAGATGCTAGAGAGAAAAGTTCAAGTACCGTACAGGGCTTACATGTAAATACAAAATGTCGCCGGGTGAGGGGCGACACATTCTCAAGAATAATATCAACGATCTCACTTTCCCCCAGACCACTATTGAGAACTTGAGCTGCCTCTGTGATAGATAAAATAAAATCTCTCAACGATTCGTGGGGATATTGAAACCTGTGAATAACTTCCTTACATAACCTTTCTCTAGCCCTACTGGGTAACAGCGCTTCTAAAATGAGGTCAGTAAGTGATCTCCAAGATAAACCATTTTGAATCCCACGGGAGAACAGCTGGGTTAAAAAACCAGAAGTTTTGGCCAAACACAGAATCAAAAATTCACTATCACTCGCTAACTTTAGACAATATGCTCTGTTGATCTCAACCATAAATTTAAACAGATTAGCGTGATCTTGACCGTCGCAAACAGGGGTCCGATTCAAAATCTCCATAAGTACTTTGTTCTGACATTTAACTAGCGAAGGGGGTGGAGGAGGAGCGGTAGGCGCTAAAGGGGGTGGATTCCCATCCTCAACCCTGTCCATGCCCGAGTCAGTCTCAGCCTCCCCAGTCCCGCTAATCTCCCCACATAGCTTAGATCTGAGCTCACCCACAGTAGCATTGGGAGGGAAGGAGACGCCCCTTGAAGTCAGCTCAGCTGTCAACTCGTCCCGGCTCAGGCGGTAGACAGCAGTCTTAGATGTGGTCAAAGTGGACATGGCAGTTGCAGGAGTGGTCTCCATGGTCACGGAGTCATGAAACATAAACAAACAAGAATCAATACAATATCAATCATCCAACAATACTGCAGACGGGCGGACCCTATTTTCTCTCCTAACTATACCTAATACCCTATTAAGTGCCCCACTCAACTCTGCGAGAGCAGAGTGGCGCAGCTTCTCTCTTGTAACCCCCCCTTCATATGATCTGATAGGTTCATATAACAATAAATAAAAGGTAGGTTAGTTACAAGAGAGTTTATTTTATTCTACAAACAACTCGCAGACATACAAGAGCGAGGCACTCTAGGAAAGTCGAGTGACTGGCCGATATGGGCCGAAATAAACAATAAATAAAGGGGCAAGACCCCAAGTCGTTAAGAGAAAACAGAACAATTAATACCAACGTAGTCATAATTACATTGACCCTCGCAGAAGGCGACTAACCTAGCAGGAAAGTTAAATACAAGTAATATATATATATGTCTACACGACCTGGTGATGGTAACACTACATTGACAAAAGTATAAAGTTTTATAATAGGCCGCCATTATAAGGCGCGACAGAGAAAATGATTAACCTAAACCTAACCTGTTACAATAGTTCCTAATCAAATTAGTTCAATCTAAATTATTATTATTATAATGACCAATGTGCTGGGTGCACGGGCTCGCGCCCCCCGAGTTGAATAACAATTACAATCGTAACAAACCTTTAACCTTTAGCAAGCAGAATAATTATTTTAAGTAAGTTACACGTTAAACAGAAATTATTAGCGCCCCAAGATGGCGACATGCTAAAGTTCCATTAGCGCCCTAAGATGGCGCCATGTCAAAGTTCCAACCCGTCCGTGAGGCGGACACAACGTTAAGTACCAAGAAAAAGCTAGAGCATAAACCATAATGGCTGACAGGCAAATCCTGCAGTCTCAGAGAAATATAGCTATTAGTAATCATGATTTATATTTAAAGTCGAAACTTAAATTTTGAACAAATTAACCCAAACATAATTTAGAATACGTCGAACAGCAACCTACGCCTAAATCTAAGACAAGTGTCTCACCTAATCGAGTGCAGAGAAATGAGTGACATCACTACACAGTCCAGCCGTTATATACTGTACAAAGTCAATCACGTGTTCACAAACGGCGGGAATCACACTAGGGTGAAGGGAGAGGGGTGTACGTCGCTTCGGGAGAAGTCTCGACGATTCTCGTGATAATTTCAAATCACGCGCCGGTGGATGAGTCTTGTTTCACTCGAACACAACCGTCAGCGCATACGGGTTAGCGCATCTCGATGTTCTATTGTCCGAGTCTTGCTCTAATCGGGCCTCGAGCCACGGGCGGTCAGTAAGCCGCGTGATGTTGAGTGGAGTTGAGTGTGCGTGTTTCATGAAGTCGAGATCCAGCCCAGTCAAAGGGGACCAGATCAGGTGAGCTAGATCGTCCATGTTAGCATTATGTCTGTGACAACGTCACAATGTCAAGTATTTTATGTATAGATGGACAACAATTTTAAAGTAGTTTAAGTTTAAATTTTCTCTAAACATATGCCATTAGAAAATATTGATTTATTTAGTTCAAATATAGAAGAAAAGTATCTAATTTATATCACTTTTGACGTGATTTTAGTAATATGAGTTGGCAACACTGGAGTGTAACACTAAAGTGAGTGGCCACATAGTGCTACAGTAGTGTGATAGAGAATCCACTACTGAACCATTCAAGACACTTTATAAAAAAGAAATAACATTTCTTCAAATAATATTGTTTTTACTATCTCTTAAATTCTCTTGGGAAATGTTAATTTAAGAATTTGATGTATTTTCAGTTAATTAATAGTTTGCAATATTATTTCCTATGAACTGATTTTAATGAGAGTGAGGATTTTTATACAGCACCACGTCCTACTACCTGTTCAAGTTATACGCCTATGTACTAATTATAATTATCTAGTGATTATGAAGGCTTAATTCAGAGGAAGTGTACCCAAATTTGTGGGGAGAGAGGGTGGATATCATTTAGGAAAAACCACCCTCAAATTACCTGACCGGGATCGAACACCGATATCCCTGTGTTTAGCAGTATAGTCCAACACGAGATTAGTGCGTTAGACCACGTGGCCACCGACGCGGGTAATTTATTTAAAAAATGTCTATTGAATAAGTTAATTGAAGATATAATCATAATTTATTTTTAATCAGACTCACACTACTGTGCTGGCCCACTCAACTTCGTTCTTCTATACGGGCCTCTTGAGAGCACTAATAAAAAATAAATAAAGTTCAAATACATATATACTCTATCCTCTGACGATATAGGCCTAGGTGTTGATATTATTTTATGTTAGTGTGATCTTCATTTGTACGTGGGCCAGGATATGAACCTTAACTAGTCTTGTTGGCCAGTATCGGGGTCCGAATATTGACCAGGTGGATTGCAAATGATGTTTATCAAATTGTTTTACACCCTTCACGCCACGCAACTTGAGGTATATTCTTTTAAATCTCACCTTTCTACGCAGGTAGTGTAAATACGCTTATAGCCTTGAATGATTGTACGCCTAGTACAAAAAGAGAAGATTTGACGGTGTATATTTACACTGGGACGATTCCATTCTCCTCCATTTTCTCGAACAAATGCATGAACGCTTCCTCCTACCTCCCTCTTACATTTTATACTACGTCTTCTGGCAATTTTTAAAAGAAGGAAAAACAAAATAAAAATAAAGAAAAGTCGGAAATTGCCGTTCTGTGTTTTAGCTCTCTAATAAATCCGAAAGGGTTTTTTACAACCTTCTTAATGGTCAACTCACTTTGCTTTACGCTCTTCTCTTTTATGGAACTGTTGAAAAAGAGGTGAGTGTGATTGTTTTTAACAGGAATATGCAATCCTCGGCCGTCCTCAGGAGCGTTTAGAATGTGCGCATCAAAGACCGAACAATTGTTTGATTGTTTTTAGGAATAAACAATTCTCGGCCGTTCTCAGGAGAGTTTAGAATGTGCGCATCAAAGACCGAACAACTGTTTGATTGTTTTTAGGAATAAGCAATTCTCGGCCGTTCTCAGGAGAGTTTAGAATGTGCGCATCAAAGACCGAACAACTGTTTGATTGTTTTTAACAGGAATAAGCAACCCTCGGCCGTTCTCAGGAGCGTTTAGAATGTGAGCATTAAAGACCAAACAACAACAAACTCTTTGAAATAGCCAAGTAAGTATATTACAGATGTGTTGAAACGTAGTAGCTATGTTGGTCATCGGCAAGACTTTGGAACCCTGGCTCGACTACAGGTGTGGCTAGCAAAGTAAATTTTAATTTTGACAGTTAGGAAAGTTACTACCGTATATCTACTTCCGAGTATTCATACGTCAGGTAATCTGCAGATTTCACTTTTTTTTATTTACTATAAAAATGACATTGCATCCAACCTTAATTCAAACTTCAACCTTCCCATCACCATTAATTACAAGAGTGACGCTTTAAGACCGTGTGACCACCAATGCCGGTGATTCATTTAGGAAATAAGAGTGAATCACCTATATAAATATTTTTTTCATCCCCGCCTCTTAATATAGTCTAGGCCATGTACATAAATGATAATTACTCTAATGGAATAGCTATGAGTAAGGAAACATTTTACAAGTACTTTACGTTAATTTGCGTGGAAGGGGGTGGGAAATTATTTAAGGGTAAAAGGAAAGGGGGTAAAGTCACATTCCATGCATTTTTCAGGACAGCACGTTTTATAACTCAAAACTCACAAAGTTCTCAGCAAATATTTTTCATTTTAGATTAATTAAAAATAACGGTTACATCTTTTAACCATCCAAGTGCATTAGAAAAATCTATGATTTTCTCTTAAAAAGGGAAGCAATTACTAAATTTTAAGTTGAAATTTTACTTAACACCTTTTCCCTCTTTACCCTTAATTTAGAAACAAAAACACCCTAAATAAACCCAAATTGGAATCAAATCCCAACCTCCCCTTCATCAGCAGGCCATTATAATGCGAGAATAATGCCTTAGACCATTCAGTCATTGACGTGGGTAACACACCCATGTAATACGAATGTTCGTCCTTTAAACTCTACATTTATTCTAGAATTGCAAACCTAAACGGTGCGAGCCCATTACCCCCCCCCCCTTCCCCCATCATACAAAGGGGTGCAGTAATCGTGAAGTCGAGTCAATAACCACCCCAGCACCTCATCTCCTCCCTCCTACGTTCACCATTATTTAGAAGCACAAGCGAACACATTGTTAACGCTTTGCTGGTCACTTTCGGTCACTAAACTGTGTCGTAACAGTAAAGATTGTCGTTGGAGCAATCAAATTACGTTAGTGAGACCCCTATCGCACAACCTTAACTATTGGAGGGTACATTGGATAATAGGGTAACAACGACCTGAATGCATGTAGAGAATAGGGCCTTTAACTAGTTCTATAATCTTAACGAATCTTGGATAGCTGCACATTAAATACACCCTAGGTGATGGTTGCTGCGATGAACGCAGTTTATCGTCCTAAAATATATTCAAAACTTTTTAGTGGCAAATGTTCTATAGAATGATGTTTTATACGATTTTATATAAGTTACACTCGTCCAATTATATCAACTTTCAATGGATTTTGAGATTTTGGTGTCTAACTTTAATCAAAACGTAAACTATATACTGTACTGTATTTTCTCTTAACTCCAGAATGGAAACCCTTAGAACAACCATACTACCATATTTATAGTTATTTGTTGCTCCATATCAATTAAGTGAGGATCGGTTTGCTATGATTTTTAAACAAAGATAAATCTTTTATTTACCGATGTACAATATTACACAAATCAGGGTTTTCTTGCTAAAGTAAACAAAGTTTGAGTGTACAGATGAAAAAATGCTCACACAAAAGAAAAGCTGAAAATTCATTAGGAAAATTGGGTTTTCCTTGGAGGCTAGTGTTTTGGCCAAAATCCTCGACCCCTAACATTTAAAATAATTATTCGTTTGTCAAAATAGATTTAAACATTTACTTGTAATTTCAATGATCGTAAATTGTTTGATTTCAGGTCTCATACAATGTTTTTTTCCCTTTGCTTTATCGGACTATCCACATTCAACTACCTTATTAGTAGAGATAAAGAAAGTAGAATTCAAAGTAAATGTACCAGAAATGGTGTGGAGGAAGAGTGGTAAGCCACAGTTAGAAAAATAACATAAACGTAAAAGGAGTTTGTACTCCGACCTCAGTAGTGGGTGAAATGACAGTTCCAGCGCACTTTCTCCCATAAGGTTTAACATTGATCCTCACTGCACCCCGTGTAAGTGATCCTCACCGCAACCCGTGAAGTGATCCTCACCGCACCCCGTATAAGTGATCCTCACCGTATCCGTGTAAGGATAATTACTTTCTCCTTACACGCACCCCGTGTAAGGAGAATTACTTTCTCCTGGATGTTCGATGTTAGTATCTCCTGGTGGTGAGTCTTGGTGTGATCCTCTTCGCACCCCGTGTAGGGAGAATTACTTTCTCCTGGATGTCCGATGTTAGTATCTCCTGGTGGTGAGTCTTGGTGTGATCCTCACCGCACCTCTTGTAGGGAGAATTACTTTCTCCTGGATGTCCGATGTTAGTATCTCCTGGTGGTGATTCTTGGGAATGCAGTCACTCAGATTTTTGACGTTTGGATGTGTGGGACCGGTGGTGTTGGGTGTTTTGTGTAGTGGTCAAATAGAGCGACCATGGTGACTAGATAACTTTGCTATGTAGTTTATTCCTTTGGGTCACGGAACGATGGAGCATGAGAAATAAATGTGAGATAAATATTGTTGGTGTGTAGATACATTTAATTTACAATATCCGTCCCACTCTCGGCTATATATTTCTTATCGTGTCTGAAATTGTGTTTTTGGTAGCTTAGATCAGGCTTTCTCAGTCCCACGCCCCAGTGTAAGGAGGATCACTTTCTACCTGTAGACGCTTGACGAGGTGGGTCAACCTGTGGGTTCCTTTTCCAAAGTGCTGATTACGTCCTCCCCTACCACCACCCCCTCCCCCTCGTAGGTAGTAGCTAGATGGCCCTGTCATCCCCGCATTTCTATTGGGCAAGACAGGTTACGTGACCCCTCCTCCTGTTCTGTGATTGGTGGTTGTTTTTCCCCCTCCTGGCTCTCTGATTGGCTGCTTCCTTCCCCCACTCCCTGACCTACTTTTCCCACTCATTTCCCCTCCCCTAGCAACCCCGGACATGTTGGTTCTTGATTATTAATTATTAATGATTGTTAATTAACTATCGTTAATTGATTATTGTTAATTAATTAATTGGTAGGTTAGAGGCGTTGGAGTTTTTATTGGTGGGATAGAGGTGTTTTTATTCATCGATTAGGGTGCTGTAGTTTATTTGATGAAGCATAAAGCCACCCGTGGCTCGCGCTTCATGGTAGGATTGAGGTGTTGGAGTTTTAGGGCGCTGTAATTTGGGGGAGCCTTAGGTCTCGGCACGAACCTCGCGCTATGGTTGTCGGCGGTAAAATGAACATTGGTTCCTCCGGCACAAGGCTCTGTCCAGCACGAACCTCTCCTGACGAGCGTTCGTGGTAGAGTGTGATAAATGTTTCCCCTACCTTTCACTTCCCCCCAACCCTGGCGCCAGGTTGGCGGGTCGACAAGTCAGGACAAGAATAGATCGTGTGGGTTTTCCCAATGACGTAATCATCGCGTGTTATGTCGCAACCCTGGCGTCAGGTTGGTGGGTCGTCAAGACAATTTGAGACAAGAATAGACCGTGACCTCAGCAACCTGGGTTTTTTTCCTATGACGTAATCATTGTTTGTTATGTCACAACTCTAGCTGACATATGCACAATCAGGGGCCACGGAATCCGGGTGTAGACGTTAATACGCAAAACATAAGTTTTATAATATTTATTCCCACAACACTTAAAAAAGAAATTTAATATCTGCAAAAATATTTAACTTTTACAAAAAAATCACAAACAATACACTTATGATTATCTTGAAATTATGTTGTTACGTTTTAAATATGAAAATATATATGCTGGCATAATATATATATAACATTTACGCTAAACAAATTTTCCGCTTCGCAAAAAAATATTTTAATATAATATATTTAACATATACAAAAACCCACCTCAGTGGCGTAGTTGATTAACGCGCTTGGTGTATTGAGCTCGGTTGCTGAGGACTGAGGAGATCGAGGTTCGAATCTCGGTCGGGTGAACTGAGCGTGGTTTTCCACTCGATGATCATGGTTTCTTCTTCAACAAGTTTATGAAGAAAGGTATGCATAACATTTTCACCGCTATAGACGACAGGAGGTTTCACACATTTACCTTCGGAATCGACTATTAAATATGCAAATCCTGATGGTGTATGCTTCGCAATTTTTGTAGTTGATGAGTGATCAGGGTGTGCATATTGCGCTTATAAGCTATATGAGCTTGTATTTATAGGATAGGAGGGAGGTGTGGGTGTAGCCGTTAAAACACGGACATAACAGTTTTACAATATTTATTTAAATCGTGAACAAAAGTATAAACACAGTGTAAAGTATACTGTGAATATATATATATATATATATATATATATATATATATATATATCTAAGTTAAATAAGGTTTGCTGTAAAAAATCAGCGATTATTAAAAATCTGCCTGTTTATTTTATATTTATATAAATTAAACTGAGCTTATAGTCGCATCACTTGGTTTTAAATGTTACTAAAGGAATAACCCAAATGCTTTACAGGTATTTAATTTGAGGAAGTAAAACCTCTTTGGTAGCAAATTCGTTCTCTTTCCTAATTTTCTTAATATATATATATATATACACTATATTTAGTTTATATATATATGTACACTATAATTGTTTATATATACATATATGTGTATATATGTATATATATATACATACATATATATACTATAATATATATACACTATAATTTAGTTTATATATACATATATATATATATATACTTATGTATGCATATATACTTATATATACTATTATATATATACTATAATTTAGTATATATATTACTCATATATATGTATATTTACTTATATATACATATATACTTATATATACATGTATACTTATATATACATATATACTTATATATATATATTATAATATATATATACTATAATTTAGTTTAGTAAACTTAATTCAATATCTTGTCCATAACATAAAGCATACCAATCATAATATTCTAAACACAAGAGATAAAAGGTATAAATTTGAAATATCTAAATTGTGGTTTTTTATGATTATGAATGGACATTTAATTTTAATGATTTTGAACTCAATTATTTTCTAATATTTTAAATAAAAAAACATTAAAATATATTAAATAAACTATTATCAGTTTTAATAAAAATATATTGAGCATTTTACAAAGAACTAGATTGGATGTTTGCACAAAGATAAAAAAATAATTTCCCAATAATTTAACAAGTGTTTTATAAATTTAACAAAATGTACCATTGATACGATAATTTTAAACAAATTTGAACGTTTATAGAAAATTTTTAATATGCATAGTATTTCATGTATAGTTTTACTAAGAAATTTAATAAAATATCAACACACTTTTACCATCTAGGGTTTTATTTTAAAAAACAGTTTAAAGTCCAATAAAAATAGTCTATTTGTCATTAAAATATTCTACTTGTGAAATGTTTTGAAAATATTAAGTTTCCGAATCAAATTTCTAATGCGAACGCAAGATCTTCCCGTACATGACGTAGTTTCTATTTTACTAATGTTTTCAGTAGAGGAAAAAGCATTCATTTCTCCAAACCACCACTCCAAGTAGTCATTTTTTGAAATCAGCTCCTCATAGCTTGGCATTTTGCGGACCAACAATTTATTTTCTTTGATACTATTCCTTGGATGATTGGTTTTATCTTCATGAGCTTGAATTTTGGTTCTATCGAAAAGGTGCGGGTTCATGACTTTATTACTTTTGTTGAGACCAGTTTCCAAATATTTCTTAAATGTTATGATCATGTTTATACCTTCTGTTAAATGGAATGTTTTAAATTTTGAAATATTAGATAATTTGTTTACTTTAGACCTCTGTACAACTGGTGGGGCAACATAAGTTTCATACTTGCAGACTTCCTCATCTGAGGAAAAAGCATTAATTTTTCCTATCCACTCCTCCAAGTGGTCATTTTTTGAAATCAGCTCCTCATAGCTTGGGATTTTGTGGACCAACAATTTATATTCCTTGATATTTTTCCGTTGATGGATAGTGGCATCTTTAATAGCTTGATTTGATCTTCTATCATAAAGATGAGGGTTCATGATTGTATTAATTTTGTTGAGACCAGTTTTCAAATAGTTTTCAAATGTCATTATTATTTCTGGATCCTCTGCCAAATGTAAGGTTTTCAATTTTGACTTGTCGGCTAGGTTTTTGAATTGATGTGCCTGAACAACTGTTTGTGTTTGTGTGTGTTGAGTCGTTGCCATGATGTTCTTGGCCAACTCCTTTCGTGGACTCTCGGCCACGGCCATTTCCTGCCCTGAATAACACAATATCAGAGCTTAGAATTAATAACTTTGCTATTAATACAATCCAAACAGACATGGATTAAAAGCCGGGAACTTTGATATTCCAAGAAAAAGTTCAATGAAGATCACTTAAAATTGTATTATTTGATTATAATGGACCGTGAGGTCTGGTTTCAAATCCTTGTTTATGACATGACTTAAAAACGAATAAATATTGTACTAGTTAAAATATCGCTACATCGTTATTTGTGTCATTTCTTTGATCATCCTCAGATTCCCAAACTATTAATTAGTACTAATAATGGACGGTAGAGCACACTAAGATCTAAAATTGAAATGATGACTATTGTTACTACAAGGTTTTATCAATTGGGACTTCCAGGAAATTGTTGTTTCATTTAATCATACTCGTCTTAACTATAAATTATCAATAAAGTAAAAATATATTGGTTTGTGAGATTTCTACAGAAAATACTTGTGCTTATTAACTGAATACCTTGACCAGGTGGCAGAGTGTTTTTAGTGATGTTCTCCCGTAAGTTTGTGGGTCACCTTTTCTCCTGATATATTTGGTGATGGTTTCCCGTAAGTTTGTGGGTCACCTTTTTCTCCTGATATATTTGGTGATGGTTTCCCGTAAGTTTGTGGGTCACCTTTTCTCCTGATATATTTGGTGATGGTTTTCCGTAATGGCACGGATAATCTTATCTAAAATTATTGTGCGTAATACTTTCTCTTATATCTCTCTTAAATCTCAGCTTCTTTCAGTAAACCTTAATCGTCATTCACTATGAAGTAAATATAATTGGTATTTGTTGCCAGGAGACGACATAATGTGATTCATACATTGTAGTGTTAGTTTCCTTGAATACAAATTGTTGAACCGTTCATTATTTAACTAGCTACCCAGTTTGTACGCATATAATTATATTAATTACGTTATTGGGGCCAGGATATGGAATGTATAGTTGATAAGAAATGTAGCCTTATTAAAGTGGAGCTAGAGTGGTAAAATATTTAGTAAAACCTAACTTCAATAATCCAGCCGGGATTTTATTCACAACCCTGCTGGTACTGGCAAACTAAACTAAATGAGGTTGATATTTTGATCACGTTTCTATAGGCGCTTGTAGTTTATAACAATTATTAAAATATTTTTGACCATTCAACATTTATTTTAGAATGTTTTATCTCGAATATATCTTTATCTCTTTCACCTCAGGTTAACTAAATTTTCTCTATTTTTGTTTCATTTTACACTCTTTATTTGTTTTATCAATCTCTTCATTTACTTATTTAGTTATATTTTCAATTTATCTATATATCTCGCTCCTATTTTAAATCTCTTGCATCTACCTCTTTCCGTTTCGTTTATTCTATATTTATTGGTCATATCATTCTTCCATTAGTGCTGTCACGTTTTCATTCTTAGTAATTATAGTTTCTTTACGCTTTTAGGCCAACTGTAATTCCTACTTTACTTCTTATTACAATATTTCTTTCTTTTTATTTTAGCACTGCATTTTACTACCCATTTGGGCTATACGCTAATGGTTTTAAGAATTAGGAAGACTATATTTAGAGTAAGTGTACCCGCATTTACGTAGAGGGACTGTGGAAACCAACCTCAGTACACCCGACCAAGATTCAAACCTTGATCTCTTAGTCATCAACAGTGTAGTAACTTATACTTCGATAATGAAACCTTAAACCATGCGGCCACTGAAGCGGGTCATATCACTATATTTGTCTTTGTATGACATTTAAAAAAAGGTTCTCAGACTTTCGATGTTTGCAAGAACTCGTCAACAAATCACACCGACCAGTAGATAAATTAAATCTTGTCTTAGTGGGGGTGGATACTACCGCTATTCACCTCCAGAAGACAATGAGGTTACTAGGCGACAGCCTTCTATGCTTGCGTCAAGAGTTAAATCATCGGTCACGGCACAGATTTTTAAACCCATCCTTCAGCTCTAACAAGAATTGTATTGTGAGGAATGCCTGACCTCTACAGCGGTCCGGATTCACCATTTTCATCTCACGTAAGACGCTGTGATAAATCTGTGTATCACCTCACAACGCTGCGGGTACAAGTACGCTACTTGCTTATCACAACATATAAAGATATAGCAGGTACTTGCGGTATTTTCCATTCTCCTCTATGCAAATGCAGGCGCACTTCCCAATTCCTAATCTATTAGCGTAATTAGTATAGCAACCGCTTAAAACGATAATTACAAAATCTGACTTCGTCCCATCTTTAGTAGTATAGTCTATTGCTAGAGTAGCGCCTTAAACCATGTGGTTATTCTTTATGTTAAGAATTTGCTGTTACGTGCAATGTTAAGCTAAATACCTGTTTTCATATTCGTTATATAGATTTAATTACCGAGGATTAGCCATTTAATTTATTTGTACTTAGTTCGCTCTTACATCGGACGAGAGACTTATTAACATTGAGCACTCCGAAGTTGTGCGGCGTTATCGCCTATTAAGGGGTAACTAACTAATCGTGCCATTGATTCAACCGAACGGGTAGTAAGACGCGTAGTTTACTTAACTGGTTAGTTTTGTCAGAGGTGAAGGAAGGGGGTTTGACAATGTGTGCACGTGTGTGTGACACTAGGTAATTACGATTGAGTTTCCATTTGGTCTTTCGCTTTTACATACAGTTTATTATAAATATTAGAAACTCATTGTCTTTTACATTATTTATCTGAAATAAAATAAGCATAGTAAGACTCTGTGCTAGATTTTTTAAAAGGGGACAGTTGAGCATTGCTCGTGAACATACATGTAGATAATAATTTGTTATTAGAACCGAACGGGTAGTAAGTTTTTAAAAGGGCCAATTGAGCGTTGTAATTGGAACACGTCCACTTTCAGCTAGTGTCCGAGCTTGAGTGACTTTCAACGCTATTTTCACTGAGGGGGGAAGCGGGTGATGTGACACTCTGGCGAAGGCAACGACTCCTTGAGGTTCATCACCCCCAGTATGAACAACCCCAGCTCTGGGGGTAGGGTGGGGAGGGAGAATTCCCGTACTCATGACCTCAGAAAAGTGAAAGGGTGAGTTGGTCATAAGAAGGTAGCGTGCCCCTGCTGGAGATGGTTACGTCATTTGCTAGCCGGCAGCCGGGGGAGAAAGACTCTAAAATCGTGGAGTGCGAGCCGCGGGTGGCTTTATGCTTCATCAAATAAACTACAGCGCCCTAATCGATGAATAAAAACACCTCTATCTCACCAATAAAAACTCCAACGCCTCTATCCTACCAATTAATTAATTGACAATAATCAATTAACGATAATTAATTAACAATCATTAATAATCAAGAACCAACATGTCCGGGGTATTGTTGACTGTAGGAGAGGGGGAAATGAGGGGGGAGGAGGGGGAAAAAGTAGGTCAGGGGGTGGGGGAAGGAAACAGCCAATCAGAGAGCTAGGAGGAGGAAAAAACAACCAATCACAGAACAGGAGGAGGGGTCACATGACCTGTTTCAGCCAATAGAAATGCGGGGATGACAGGGTCATCTAGCTACTACCTACGAGGGGGAGGGGTGGTGGTAGGGGAGGACGTAATCAGCACTTTGGAAAAGGAACCCACAGGTTGACCCACCTCGTCAAGCGTCTACAGGGAGAAAGTGATCCTCCTTACACTGGGGCGTGGGACTAAGAAAGCCTGATCTAAGCTACCAAAAACACAATTTCAGACACGATAAGAAATATTTAGCCGAGAGTGGGACGGATATTGTAAATTAAATGTATCTACACACCAACAATATTTATCTCACATTTATTCCTCATGCTCCATCGTTCCGTGACCTAAAGGAATAAACTACATAGCAAAGTTATCTAGTCACCATGGTCGCTCTATTTGACCAACTACACAACACACCCAACACCACCGGTCCCACACATCCAAACGTCAAAAATCTGAGTGACTGCGTTCCCAAGACTCACCACCAGGAGATACTAACATCGGACATCCAGGAGAAAGTAATTCTCTCTACACGGGGTGCGGTGAGGATCACACCACCAGGAGACACTAACATCGAACATCCACGAGAAAGTAATTCTCCTTACATGGGGTGCGGTGAGGATCACTTCACGGGGTGTGGTGAGGATCAATGTTAAACCTTATGGGAGAAAGTGCGCTGGAACTGTCATTTCACCCACTACTGACCTCCCTGTCGGAGGCAAACCAGACTAGACGGCAAGCCCACTATAACGGGTCAGGTCAACAATATTGCAGGTTCAAGTTAACTTTGTTATTTGCTACTAATTGAAAAGTTTATTACTAAAAAATGTACCGCCATGTCTTATTACGTGTTCAGATCATACGCAAATATTATTATTGAACTAATGGGCTAGTGATGAATAAGGATGTATTTTAGAGATAATCTTACTGCATTTGCGTGGGAGGAGAGTAGAAAACCTTTTAGGATAAACAACCCTCAGTAGAGACGACCGGGATTCAAATCCTGATCTCCCCCGTCATCACTAGGCCACCTGTAACAATAGAGGCACGTCTTAGACTGAAGCAGGTGAAAAGTTTCATTTGTACAGTATTTACATCCATTTGTCTTGTAAATGATTGTATTCTATCAGGTTGATAATAGAAGTCCATTTACATAGCTTTTCAAAGCTACACAAAAACACCATTTACAAAGTGGATAACTATGTAACAGTTTTTTTTAGCAACTTTTCTACTGTTAGGAAAAATGCAAACCTACTATGAATAGACTATTATGTGTTCAGGCTCTCTGCGTATTTACAATAATGGTGTAGGGATAGAGACTATAAATTTATAGGAAGTGTGAGTGAGTTTGATTAGAGATTGAATGAGTATAACCATTATTTGGGGAAAAAATTTGTTCCAGCGCACCCAGCCCGGATTCTTACCCAGCCCTTCCAATCACTGGATAATCATACAAGACGAAGTTGACGCCTTTGTGCACTTGTCTAACAGTATTGATCTAAGTTTTATAATTAAAGAGTATTTGTCATTTGAGGAATCATGGTTTAGTGCATTAGAATTTCACATACACTGTGGCAAGGGTCAAAGTTCAAATCTTACTAGGGTTAATTGAGGGTGGGCTCTCTATATATTATTTGTAATTGTGGTTTTTCCATCTCATCTCTTAACTAGCATGGGTGCATTTTAACGATACTTTTGTTTTAGCACTACGACTTTTGACGCTATACACACATGTACTAATTTAACTAATGTATTAGGTATTAAGAAGGTTAAATTAAGTGGAAGTAAATTCAAATTTTTGTGTAGGAAGAGTAGAAAACCATTTGAGGGGGTCAGGGTAAAAACATGACAGGCCTCGTGGATTTAGATGAGATACATTGACTACCCTGAACATCTATAAAGTCCTGAAATATATATCCAAAAAATAAAATAAAATATTCGTTAATATAATCTATCCTCAAGGTCCTGACTAACTTTAAAAACAACTTGTAGTTCAAGAAGTTACCAGAAATCACTTCAAACACATTCTTTCAATAAATGAGGAGTATCATTTTTTTTAACCCAATATCCTCATCTAGGAAATACCACTCTCAGTACACCCGACCGGTATTCGAACCCCAATATCCCGGTCATAAGCAGTGAGAGAGTAACGCCTTGAACCTCGCAGAGTAAATCCAGTAAGAAAATGTTAAAATAACTTTGGTTTGATTTAATTACAAACTTTTTTCTACCCTTTTTGTACTTTTTACGTCTTTTAGCCTCTTTACCCTTAAATAATATCCTTTATGCCCATATCTCCCTTTTAAGCCATTTAATCCCACACTTTTAACCTATTTTACTTACGCTTTTTAATTTTTTTAAAAATTTTTTTTATTTTAAAATTGCATTTTTGGCACTTTTACACCTTTTTAAACATTTTTACCCTAAAATATTTCTCCTGGTCAACGACAAGTACTTAAATGCTATTTTATAATAAAGAAAGCAACGTGCTCATTTATTATACGTTTAGATTATTTACACACAAAGAAAACACAATTTTGTTCAATAGGTTTTGTTTTAGAATGGTAAAAATTAGGCAACAATGTTATACGAGTAACGTAATTTAACACGTTTTTAAAACAAGCACAGTATTGTGTCAACAGTTCAAGTTGAACGGTCCCGATTCTATTTAAAACCATCGAAAACTTTTGTCGTAAAAAATACAGGAGCTATTTCATGTCATGTGTGCACTTATATGTACTCTAAATTGGTAATATTGGGCCTTATTACACACATATAGAGGTGCTAAAAATATTGGTCACATGGCCTAAATCATGGTATTTTAGCCATCATATTGGAAAATGGCTGACATATTGCTTAATATTCGGCCTAATGTCTCTCCGTACCTATCCATCCGATTTTAATAATTTTCTATCTCATTTTATTCCTTTTTTAATAATAAATAATTATTGTTCTCACACTTTTTTGACGAACTTTGCAGTTTTTTTACAAAAATATAAAAGCTAAAAAAACTGTCTTTATTCTTAGTTTAGTGTATCTCTGTACTCATTTACCCAATTTTAATGTTTTAGAGCTCGTTTTACTCAGTTTTATAGAGTAAATAAAATTTTCTCCTACACTTTTTTTAATAAACCAACTAGTTTTGGAATACAATAATGTAAAATAGAAATTTTTAAAAAATGTATCTTTTTAAAGTAAATTGGGATTCCCTAGTGATACAAATATGTTTCTTATAAAGACAAAGAAATGTTAACTTAAAAATTATCTAAAAAAGCTGGTGTAATATTAAAAGTAATAATTGCCTCTGATTATTATATGATTAGAATTATTTATAAAGGTCTTTTACCTGGTCCAAATAACTGTTTTTGCATTTACAAAAATCGCAGAACATTATTTCTAATCGTCGGACAAACATTTTCTCTAAAGAACTTTCGGCATTTACAGTGTTTAGTGAAATCTACAAGCTCCAATGAATAATCTATTATTTGTGGGATTAAAATACTTCCTCCATGTAATCATACTCTAATGGATTGAGCTTAGAAGACACCTCTAAAGTGTGAAAACCATTTGTAGCACTGAAAGTAGATTCTTTTTATGTTAAGATGGATTGTTATAGAAGTAGGAACCAAGTCTTGAAAGTGCCATATTTTTTGTGGTGATATTGATGGAAGTGCAATTTATCAATATTATTCTGCTCTCATTTCCATGTCCTCGTTCAGTGGCTCCTTACCAAAATCAAATAACAGGCCTGCAGCACAAGATTCTGTTGCTTTCAATACTGTTATTTTTGTACTGACTCTACTTGTAGTGTTACAGCCTACCAGAGAATGAATTACTGGCAAAGTTGTCAAAACAGTGTATGGTATCTTGTTTTCAGTAACAAGGGAGTGGAGTGGAATGTATCACGATGTTCTTAACACCCCGAAGGTGACCCAAAGTTCTTCAATTCCAGCATGTTTTCACTTAGTTGGTAGTGATACAGTGCACTAACGACGACATCAGTATCTGTAGAACAAATAACAACTTTTCTCACATTTGAAGTTAGGGTCATGTGAGAAATATGAGTTATAATCATGTTATCTGATTCTTCATGTCAGATTCCAAACTAAAATATTCTTCGATGATTCCATTTTTTATAGTCAAGCATTTTCCTTGATCTTCCATGAGTATTCTACCTAGATAAATTATAAGGAAGGAGCTATTAGCAGAATATTATTCACAGGATATCCATTCACTGAAGTATGACTGCAACAATTGTTTGGTTTTTAGGTGAGTCCCAGTTAGCATCAGTATACACAGGAAGTGGTGTGCTGTCATGTAGCCCTCAATATTATGCAGGCTGTTTCATTGAACGTCTAGACCTTTCAAAAACTTTTATACTATTTTCTTCATAAATATAAAAAATTATGTCTACACGCTCACTTCTCTGAGAAGCTTGGCAAATAGTTTTCCAAACACTCCCTGTATAGTCTTCATATGCTTTAAGGTTCAATAATTCAACTTGTACTTTTCTTGCCATTTCCATAAGGTCTACAGCACTTGCTTTGCAAGGTGATTGTAAAATTTCAGTAACTGGTTGCTTGTGGAATTCAGATTCCAGTAGATGAACCAGCTGTGATTTTTCTGGTTTTGTTAAACAACGTTCTTGGTCAAAAGTATGGATGTAGAGGTTAGTTCCTAGGCCAGAAGTTTACTTAGATAATATCCTCGATACCTTGCAATATCAATTACCCACAAAGAGTGAGCAGTTTCCTTTCCCACATTAACTACAAAACTATTAAATTATCTGGAATGTTTTTTTTTACCTTCTTGATAGGCTGCATAGGACCAAGTGACTTCTCTTCAAACTTTTTCCTCCTGAACAGTGAGTGGGCCTTTTCTCCAATTGGTATGAAAGTTAAAAAGATGCGTGCTTGATGGACGATCAATTTTCTGCTTAATAATGGCATTTTTAAGTTATATTCTCCTGTTTTAACTCGTAGTATCAAAGAGATTTCCTTGTTTCTCCATAAAAGTAATGCTTCTTCTAACACATTGCTCATCAGCATTGATAGTGTTTTTTGAAAACTCATGATGCAAAGAGTATTCATCTTCATACAGAATATCACAATAATCACGCAAAACTTGTGCTACCTGGGTTTTTAATATTTGAAAATATTATGTAGGACCACTGCTTCCTTTATCCTCTTAACTCCAAAGATTCTTCATTGACCTTTTGCCGGTTTGTTTTAATTTTACTCTAGTGCTTGATCCATAGCTACAAAACTAAATCTTCGCTGTGTGTTTTTCACAACATAGTGCCCAGCTTTGAACTTCGCATTAAATTTAAGGAACATTCTATGGAAGATGTAAATAATCCTCTAAGAAATCACTCTACCATTGAGAATAATTAGTCTTATCAAATCCAAAGAAGAGAGGAATTTCACGCACTAGGGCACTAATATTTAAGCCCCAATTTACTTATCTCTGGGCTAGTATCAGATCTCTTAGTGCAGGAAACAAAGTTCTCAGAGACTTGTATCAATACCGAATGTCTCATCGTCCCTATACTTTCCTTTACAAGCATTTTATATATATTTCATAATACTTGGCATTTGCCATTTAACGGTTTCTGCATGGATTCTTATTCCTTTAATATTCTTAATCTTTGTACACTCTATTAAACTTTTAGCTTCTTTGACTGTGTTTTCGGGCACATCCTTATTTTCAACGAATACCTTGAGCAATAAGCGTTTCGAAGCCTCGGCGAGCATGGAAAACCCTTTCTTAGCATGTGAATAATGTGTTTAAGCATTTAAACTGTCAACAATATTTGGGCCATAGGTCTCAGTTTGAATGAAAAGGATTTCCACTCCATTTCTTGCAAAGTATTTCCTTTAAAACAAGCCATAATATATTTCACTATATTAAAATCTCCTAAGCCCATAAATAAGTTCAAAAAATCTCTTGGCCTCAGGATTTGTATTTATCTAGCTATCGCTTACACACTTTCATCAGCCCACAGGGATCCTGTTTTCTAATTTACCGTACTCAGACAGTCTTGTTAGTTTTATATAGATGTATATATTGCACTAAATTCAGTTGCAAGGTGTGGCAGTATTATGGTAAAAGCTGTTATGGTCTATGGAATATCCACATTTGATAGCATACTATTCAATGCATTCCAGGTAGGGATATCAAATTTATCAGAGTCATTCTCTAAATTTGTGCGGTATCTGCAAAGATTCCTCACCATATCCTGTTCTCTTACTGATGATTCTTGCAATATAGGATCAGGTTACTGTGCAATTAGAAAATCTTTGTCGGTTTCTTCTCTTAGTGCTGGCATTTTAAAGTATTTAAGCTCTTGGCATGAAGGAGACTCTGAAAGGAACGCGTTCCTTTGTCCTTTAAACTTTTCTGTACACTAGTACCCATTTTACATTAAGTTTTTAGTTTAATTTTGAAATACAACCAACACTGTGTGATGACTGCCTCAAATTCCAGAAACAGTTTTTCCTTGGTAATCGAAACTGTCCATTGCTGCTCTAATTGGTATGTTTGGATTTAGCTTGTTTGGAAGCGGTATATCTGTTCCCCCTGTGTATCTCAGAACTATTGAGGCAAGCATCTCGTTATGTCCCTCCAGCACATCATAGCTCAACTCATCCCAAGACAATTCACTTTCTTGATTAACAACATGGATCGAGTCATTTCATTAATTGCTTGCGCCAATTCATCATGGAGAGGTGTATTCTTAGAGCCATTATGTATCAGCTAAAATAGCAGTTGAAAAATGGAATGGCATTTTAGCTGTACTTGCTCATACTTCTGTTATGAGGGAAAAGTTTTGGAGCAATATTTTGACCAGGACTTTGGTACATTTTTCTTTATCTTTGTAAAAGATTGACATATATTTGTTTCATTACTGTCTGTATTTTCTAAACCAAAATCACAACATTGAGTTCCATTGTGTAATATGTTAGCACATTTCTTGATAAAATAAGCATCACATATTTCTTCTGCAAGCTTAGTTGCAGTTATTCGATTGGAATATACCATCTGTCATACACGAGAATCCTTTGCATGAATAAAACTAAGACCATTACCCAGCTCCTCTCTAAGTAAGGTTTTCAAATTGTGATTTGATATATGCTTCTCATTTGGCGAATATTTTCATTGAATTCATTGCGTACGTATGGAATTGAATATCCTCTAGATTAAAATTGAAGTGTAGCAAAAAAAAAAGTTTTAAATAATTTTCTACGTCCTCTGATTGGCTCTGAATAAGCATTTTTGTCTCCGGAATATCTTTCACTATCCCTTTAATAATTCAAGACATACTTCTTCATGCAACTTTTACGACAGTGAATGTATGCAGAAAGCACGCTGTTTACATCTTCCAGCTTATAAGTTCTTTGAAAAACACCATCAAGATAAAAACGAAAGGACTTATTTAGTTGTTCTGCACACAATTCATCACAAATAAGGTACAATTTGGGGTCTCATTTAAGTTTTGCTTGGTTACACACTACACATGTTTTCAATTGAAGCTCGCTAGATTACGTTCTACTGCTTTGGCACTGTTGTTAGTTGCTCGCACCACTCTCCTCAAAGCGCGATTATTCAACGTAGTTTTCTTGTTCCTCTTCAGCTCCTTTGCCTATAAGTTTGTAAGGTCTGTAGCAACTCATGTGATATTTTATGCTTCTTTTATCTTCAACACTTCTTAATAACCCATCCCCAATTTGCTTGGATGCACTTTTAATATTCTTAATGCCATTTTCCATGAATGCAACGTTATCTTCCGCTTCTCTTTTTATATAAAATACATATATTGATGTCCATTTCAATCCTGCACCTCTTCTTCGGGTTAAGGAGCTCCACTCTATCACTCATGTTGGTTCAATTTAACTTCATTCGATTATATGCAACAATATAAAACGTAAAAATGAAATGGGCATAATCTTTATTAATTTGCAAATACACAATAAAAATACCTTAAAATATCTCAATAACTACCGGATTTAGCGAAAAAAAAAATTATAACAAAGTTCATTTTCCATATAAAACAGAGAAAATGATCTTAAAACATTAAAATGGTATCAATGAGTACGGAGATACGCTTAACTGAAGGGATACACAATTTTTTTCTTTTTTTTTGTGGGTGTTTTTGTTCAAAAACTACTAGTTTCATCAAGAAGAGTGTAAGAACAATATTCATTTATCTTTAAAAAAGGAGTAGGATGAGAATTAAAATATTAAAATCAGATCAATGAGTAAGGAGATACAGTGAGCCAAAATTAAGAAATATGACGGCCAAACGACCATGATTTGGGCCATGTGAGAAATCTTTTTAGCATTCCTATTTGTGTGTAATAAGCCCCAGCAATCAAATTTAGGGCACATATAAGTGCACACGTGGCATAAACTATCTCCTAGACTATAAGGAATAGCTGGAAAAAATATGAACACTTAAATAACTTTAAGTGTAAAAAGTAATTTTTAAGTAATTTTAAAAACAAAGTTAAATATAAATTAGCATCTTGTCTATCTGTAAGGTAAAAATTATCTGTATATTCCATTATGTGTAGCTTATAAATTATAAGTAGGAAATATATTTATCTGTCCAATAGACTACCACCGCCCTTCAGGGTAAACGAGTGTACATTAATAAGAATACTAGAAAACTATTAGTTGTTTTATGTTTTTACTTTTTATATCAAGAGAAAGTATTGTAACAGGGAATATTTTTGACCAATGGATTTAAATGATTCTTTATGTTTGATGTGTGTCCGAACGAAAAAAAGTTGATTTTACCATTCTGTCTGTATGTCTTTGTCCACAAATCTAAAACAGTTTCATGGATTTGGTTTAAACTGGATTTTTAAGTGTTATGGGCAATAACTCTGGCTATAATTGTGATTTTGACCTTATCCCTCAAATTAAAGGTAGACTAGTAAAGACTATATTTTTTCTAATTTAAAATTTTTCGAAAAAGGCTAAAATAATGTTGTATAAAATGGATAATGACTATTTAACCTCCTACATAGCACCTTATACTTGGTTTTTTGGTAAAAGTTCCTTAAAGGGTAGTTTACTGAGGAGTGTTTTTAAAAAATTAGAAATCTTTTTAAATAGCTTTATCCAAGGATTTTGTTTAAAATGCTTATCTGGGGAGGGTTTGACATGACAAATAAAGCTGTATACTTGTTTATACAGGGGATAATTAATGTAGGGGTGGTTATTTATGACTTAAAAAATAGATTATTTAAGAAAATGGTTTTAATGATTTGATTCAATATGGGTATATTGTATATGTTTTATATTTTAACTAATTACACATATATATAATTATATATATGTAATTATTTGATTTTCTAAAAAAAATTTTTTATTGTTGTTTACTGGAGATTGACTTTTGTAAACAGGGTATTTTACATGATATACAAAATTAGAAGTTTTTTGAAATCAACATTTAAGTTTGAGTTTAAACTGAGTCTCTAGAAATATTTTGTTCACGATAAATAGGAATACGTTTTCAATTTTACAAATAAAACATTATTTTAAGGTAGCTAACATATTACTTTGAAAGTTTAAAATTTGTAGTTTTTTTGGAATAGTTTGGTTTAAATAAATAAATATACTGTATAGCCACATAATAAATTTTTATTGTGATAAACCAGTTAATATTGTATTTGTTTTCAATAATACAATTTTACTAAGAACATTTTACTGAAGATCTATTTTTGAAATTATCTTCCAAGACATAATACACATCATAACAATTCTTTCACTAATGTGTAGTTCAATTTATGTAACTTGTGTTCGTTATTTTGCCACCTAACCAGGAATTGTTTGTCCTATTTTAAACGTCGTGGGACTGTATTTATTTTTACCTCAAACTATTCATAATCTAGAGCTATCAAGATACTGGTGTATTTATTTCATATTGTATGCATTGTTAAAGCTTTAACTTAAACCATTTGTGTTGAAAATTCCGCTAAAGTCGTTAATAGCTCCTTTGCTAGACCTACATACAAACCTAAATTAAACAAAGGTGTGTACATTTTATTGAGACCAAGTGTGATGTGATTTTGTACGTGTGTATGTCCCTGAAAAGGCTTCTGACAGAACACTGGAAAAGGAACAAGTTAAAAATTGGGGGAGGAATAAAATAAGCCATTTGTATGATCCCTATCCTCAGAGAAAACCTGGTCCAGTTGATGTATGGTATATGTACCCATTTGGGCCTACAGCCCATGATCTCTCTTCTCGCGCCCCTCCTTATAGTAGCATGGATCGTAGGGGGGAATAGCCCCAAGCGGAGCTGGGTGCAAACAGCCATCATATTAGGGTGGGGTGGGGAGGAAGACAAAATGAGAAGTCAGGAGCACTTTTATTTTGCAACATTCACAGTGAAAACCAAGGGGTTAAACATGTTTGAAAAAAAAAAGGTTTTTATAAAAAAGAAACATTGGCAGTTTTAAAAATTGACCATATTCTTTACAAAAACAAAACAAATTGGTAGCTTACTCTTAAAATTGAACCAATGTCCTATTAAAAATTTGTTTATTTAGACTGTTACTATGCGTATACCTATGGTGAACCTTTAATTCCATATATATGTTACATGAAAAGTAGATTCTCCAGTAAGAGTCAACTCGGCCTAGGTTAAGTCGACTCTTACTGGTCTTTTTAGTAAAAGTTGATTAAAAGTGAAAAGTGATGAATTTCGATCAACATTTACTAGTCAGAGTTGACTGTACTGTACCTAAGGAAAGTATACTCTTACTACCTTGAGTTAGTAAAAGTTGACTAACCTAACCTAACCTAACCTAAAACACACTGAAACTAATTAATCACACACACACTGAATCCTTGGTCACTGTTGCAAACTACAACAAATGGACGACTGATCAAAGAAAACAACAGTAAACAAATAGAGCTGGGATATTCAAAACAAAGATGTGCGCGCGAAGTTGCATGTGGAGAGCAACATCTGGACGAGTGATAAAAGAAAACAACAGTAAACAAATAGAGCTGGGATATTCAAAACAAAGATGTGCGCGCGAAGTTGCATGTGGAGAGCAACACCTGGACGAGTGATCAAAGAAAACAACGGTAAACAAATAGAGCTGGGATATTCAAAACAAAGATGTGCGTGCGAAGTTGCATGTGGAGAGCAACATCTGGACGAGTGATCAAAGAAAACAACAGTAAACAAATAGAGCTGGGATATTCAAAACAAAGATGTGCGCGTGAAGTTGCATGTGGAGAGCAACATCTGGACGAGTGATCAAAGAAAACAACAGTAGACAAATAGAGCTGGGATATTCAAAACAAAGATGTGCGCACGAAGTTGCATGTGGAGAGCAACTTCTGGACGAGTGATCAAAGAAAACAACAGTAAACAAATAGAGCTGGGATATTCAAAACAAAGATGTGCGCGTGAAGTTGCATGTGGAGAGCAACATCTGGACGAGTGATCAAAGAAAACAACAGTAAACAAATAGAGCTGGGATATTCAAAACAGTTGCATCTGGAGAGCAACAGCGCGGAATCAACTTTTACTAAACCACAGCAGGCATAGTTAACTCTTCCTAGGAAAAGTTGATCTGTTTATTCTCTGTTTATTCTCAATCAACCTTTACTGATACTTTTAGTAAGAGTCGACTTTACCTAGGCCAAGTCAACTCTCCCTAAAAATCTACTTTTTCTGTAACATATATATGTAATTAAATGTTCACAATATATATATATATACTCAATGATGTATTAAAATCTCCTTTCAATGAAACATCAACACCTCCAGCATCAGTGGACACGCGGACTAGATGTCAATCTCATCTAGTTTAGTTTTTCGGTTACATAGATTTCGGGTTTAGAGTCCCAGACTAGTGTACTGAGAGGAAGAATTGAAGTGTTATTAAGTTTTAAGGAAAAAAGAAAGCATTGTTTGATGGATTCAACAGTTCTTAGCTTAAAAAAACACTCTTGACTGAATTCGTTAATGAAATGCCACCCACAGGACTGTTAAAGAAAGAGAGGGGTAAAAAGTGGTGGTAATGGTGTGGGAGTAATAAATGTTTCTACTTGTAGTTTGGCGAAGCAACGTGGTGAGGGTCTCCTGCTGTGAATCCAATTCAATTTTACGGGGAGATACGATTGAATGACATGCACAAAATAGAGTGAGCGTTTAGTTGGGGTTTTTTTTGGGGGGGGGAGGGTTAGGGGGAGTAGGTTTCGGTTGCATTTCGATTTGGTTGTGGGCTACGCCCTTGTTAAACTTAGGATAAAATACGTTAGTGGTTGTGTCCCAATATATATATATATACATTTTTTATTTGAGGAGGTATTTAACGTACACTTTCTGAACCGACTGATTATATTAGAACACAAGAATTTTTATGATCGAGAGCAAAAGGTCCTATTAATTTTGCTGGGAAAGTTATTATTGCCACAATCCACATAGGAACGACGTCTCTACTTCACTTCCGAAAGAGGTTGTGCTAAAGATTTTTATCGCTTGAGAAAAATCCGCCGACCCCGGATGAGTTTGAACCAACAAACAAAAAGCCTTTAACACCCTAGCAAGCTGTTAATGGACTAAATTTAAAGTACTAACTTAATTTAAAGAAAACACCATATACACGTCACTAGACTATAGGTTTCAGGTAAGAAGTAGGGTAACGTTTAATAAATAACATTTTATTAAAATTAGATTATTATTTATATCCCTCACATATTATTCGAATAAATAAATTACACTATACAATCGTACTAACTTTTTCAAATAGTGTAATAAACCTTTGAAAAATAATTTCAAATAATATTTATTTCTAAACTAACCTCAAATGATAAATATTTGTAAAGATATAATTATATTCTTATTCATCGTGAAAAACTGTTCCCTGTTACAGATAGGTAGCCTTTCAACACTTAATCTTATAGAGCAGTGGTTCTCAAACTGGGATACGCCTACCTCCAGGGGTACGCTGGCATCTTTTAGGGGGTACGCGAGCCGCTCTCAAGGGAAAGTTGATAAAATAACAAGGGACTTATGGAAAACCCACATTGTTGGCAGTTACTGGTATCTGGTTATTTCCTACCCTCTTTACCCCTGTATTTACTCTCAGCTGGTAACCGATTTCTGAGAATTTTCAACCATCTACTTGACACCTTCTACATTAGCAGTTTATGATGTCTTTCTCAACAACTTATCTCTGTGAGCGTGGTTTTTCATAAATGGTTTACCTAAAAAACAATTACCGTAATAGGCTAAGTTTGGAGCCCAACCTCCGCTTGAAAGTTTCAACTATACAATCAGACATTAAAAAAAGGTGTGCCGAACCATGCAGCCACACTCCTTTCACTGAAAAACTTTGGGACTCATAATATATCAGCTCCAGAATTACAATTAAGAATTTTGATTTGAAAATATTGTATACATCTTAACTTATTTCTTTATTTTTGAACGAATTTGTGAATAAATTGTGTAAAACTATTCTATAGACTTTTTACAGTCAAATTATGTCTTTTTAACTGATCACAACGATTCTCAATAAGAGATAATGTTGAGTCTATGGCTGTAGGATTATCTCTAAATAGCTTTGTCACATTAGAAATATTTTGATAACGGATATTTTTTCCCGATAGATTAAATAAATCAATATTTTACCATGTGGTCATATTTTTAAAACCTGTCATTCGGAAATCTTTTATCTCGAGGCTACATAATACTTTTAGAGGTACAATCTTAAAATGGTTTGAAAACCGCTTTTATAGGGTATTATATATACCATTATCGAAATATTTCATATTTTTAAAAACTTTTTCATAAGTAAACAAATCTTGAATTAATGTATTTATAAAATAGAGATCTATTACCATCAAGTAAAATGGTTAAAGACTAATTTAAAGCTCTTTTAATATCAATTTTGTCAAAAATCAATCCTCAGTAAACTACAATTAAGTGAATTTTTTAAAAGAATAACAAAACATAATATAATTACTAATAATTTCAAAGACTTAAGTGATACTCATTTTCAACCAAATTTCTAGATTCAATGTAGTATTTACTACAAATTAAAAATAAAGGTAACCTGGTGACCTAGGGGTAAGCTGAGCTGGGGTCCGGGGTTCAATCCTCGGTCCCAGCACAGATTTATCTGATTACCAAACCCTTCCTTCACCTCTGACAAGACGTGTATTAATCACAACTTGTGAATGTATGGAATGCCAGGCCTCCCCCGTGGTTCGGATTCCACGTTAAACTGTATGTCCTCCATTTCATCTCACAATCATCCTACTTAACATTAGTGTAAGTGCGTATAACCTGAACAGGTAGTAAGACACGGTGCTAATAATAATAATAATAATAATAATAATAATAATAATAATAATAATAATTTAAATAATAATTAATCAGTAAACAACCTTTAAACTAATTTCCTTCCATAAAAACATACACAATTTTGTTTGTTATGTCAAACATTCCTCATACATACATTCATTTAAAAGAATTAAAAAAATTATAGCACCACGTCTTACAATCTGTTCGGTCTATACGCTTAAGGCCCTGCCTACCCTCTCTGGCGGTGTGTTGAGCTTTCAGCTCTAAAATAGATGGCGTTGCTAACGTTATACAAACTGGTGGATTCCAGCCATAAGGTTGGCAGAACTACTAGTTTGTTTAAGGCCATGCCTACCCATAAATGCACGGTTCTAAACAAAAGAATTTAGAACAAAATATATTTAATAATTCAACCTTGTTGTTTTTTATTTATTTTAGTAACATATCTGGGCATCTTTCATAATTCTTATGGAATTTTCAAACCATGCTAAAAATAGTTATTGAAATATTTTCATTAAAATGTTTCCATTTCAATGCATTTTAAATGGGAAAACAAAAATTATTAATGGATTTATTTATTTTCTTTGTACAATTAAGCTAGAGTATTTGTTTATAACATACTATTTAATGAATAATTTCTTTTTCTTTTTAGACATATTTTTTAATTTGGGTTAGCTTCAATAATCACGATGATATTGAGCTCTAACGACTCCCAAGTCGACTCTCTAGTCAAAATACATGGTTTTAAATACAACTTTTCCTTCTGCAACTAGTTATCATAGCTGATAATAGGTGCCGTTAGTATGATCATTACCCATTTACAAGCTAGTATCATTTTGCAAGCGTTGGCTAACCTGCTGTATCGGAATGCAGGCGGCAATGGAGGGTTAAACTAATCTCTGTGACCTTCTTGAGTCAAAGAAACATTAATACCATGTACGTTAGGATAAGAAGGGCCAATGTCCAATTATGAAAATTTGCGTAATTAAATATAAACAATTAAACATCTTAATATATTCAGTAGCTAAAATACTCACAAAGTCTTCCTGCTGTGTGAATAAATATAGTTGGTCCCTACTTACTTCAATGAGAGTATTACTCTAGTGATACATTATTTTCAAAGAAAAAGCGACATGCTTCTCCATACACAAAGTTTTATGACATTAGCCCTTATTTAACTGAGACAGTAAAACATGTAAAATTCTTCACTCTTATCTTATATGCTTTCTTGAGTTTTCTCATTCTTTAGCACTACACGTTGTAATAATAAGTGTTAATATTCAAAGTAAATGAAAACTACTGTTCATTGAATTTTTAATCCACTATTATAATAAATAAAAATAAACATTCCTGCTCATATCAAACATAGTTATTTTAAATAAAGTTTGGTCTAAATGTAATTTGGAGACGTTCTCAGTATAATTTTATATACTAGTTTTTATTTTACGGTCTAGGATTTGACTCTCATTGGACTTTGGAATAAGTTATTTTTCAAAAAGTTAATGAACGAAGTTTTTGGTAGTCAAGATGTGAAAATGTTAATTTTATTTTATTAGCGTGTTAAATGTGATTACTTTTAATTTAAACCTGTTGCATTCTCGCAGTTTGTGCGCTCGTTTTGGAAGAAATGTATCGAATCCCGAACAATAAGTACCCACGGTGATTACTTTTTATATAATTAACAATATGTGACCTTTTTGCTTTCGAACAAAATCCAATGGATTGTATAAATTTTGAGGTGGAGAAGTATTTACAAAATATTATTTTATATCCTTGTGAATAACAAGTTTATGAAGAAAGGGCGCACAAATCAAAGATATAATTGATTATTTAACTTCTTGTAGTAAAGGGTAAGTTTTTTTAATGGTATGCATATTACTGGCGCTTAGGCTATCTGTATCTACTAATTTAAGTACAATGGATGAGCAGCGATACTATTTTATTTACTGTAGAAATAATATCAAAATTAAGATACAAATAAATACTTCTATATAACAATGCAGCGATTATTCTGATATTTAAAGTTTTTTTTTTTTTAAAGAAAAGCTCTTAGCTGAAAGTAAATGTTACTAACACTCTGTAACGCACTTATTGTATGTTCAAAATCTCTTGTGCCTTGACCGAGTTCGTATCACGCTAGTACTAAGTAATTTCAACCTAACAGGGAATCGAACTAGTCAAGTTATTGAGCTGATTAATTTACGCACTCAGTGCTCAGTCATAGCACTTTAGCAATATTGACCACGACATGAAGCCGATGATAAGTAAATATATATTTAAAACCATTAAAATTAATGAACTTTTGTGTTCCCTATGCCATAAAGTAAGTAAGTATTTGATACCCGACCGCCTCTGTTGTATAGTGGTCAGATTTACTGGCTTCAGATACTGAAGTCCCGAGTTCGATCCCCAGTGCCCCTAATTCTGTCTGTGAAGCAGTGGGTCTGAAACGGAACCAAAATCAACCTCGTGCGGACAAATGAGGAGATAATTGAATGAATAAGTAGCGCTTCAGTCTAGAAAACTGAGATAGAAGTCTGGAGGGCTCGTTGTGCTAACCACATGGCACCCTCATCTTGAAAATGTTGGCCCTATCTTTGCCAACATACGGCAGCCTCTCGATTGGTATAGCCTGCTTGCAGGCTGACACCATGGAGATATTACTCAAGTTAAACTCTACTAATAGGATAAAAAAATTATTCCCAAAAACATTTATTTCTGGAAAATTGTGTAAATCCTATAGATGTTTGAAAACTGTAAACACCGTATTAAATAACAGATACCCACTTCAGTGGCTGAGTGGTCTAAGGTGTCACTAGTGTTAAATTGGCCTGCTGATAGCGGAGCACTTGGGGTGCAAATCCTGGTTGAGTCTATTGAGGGTAGTTTTTCCTAAATTGTTTCCCCATCTTCCAAAATAAAAATGCTGGTAGATAACCTCTCAAATGCTTCTTTCCTCATTACCACCCAATTAGATTATCATATATGCGTATAACATGAACAGGTAGTATGACGTGGTAATATCAGTAATAAAAATAACATATATTTATAGTCAAAATTGTTATAGTCTTCGAAATGAAACTGCTTTTAAAATATGTTATTGCCTCCTTAGCCTTTAAATTTTAAAAATTAGCCAAAGCACAGTGGCCAAATTTAGCACATTAAATTTTAGTTATTTTTTATTTTACCTGCTTACTAATAAACTCAAATAAATGGTACGACAAAATCGTAGGCTACATACTCAATCGTATAGGTTATTTATTATAGTTAGTGACAAAACCTTCAAAAATAAGTTATCTCTAATTTTACCTTAAATACATTTTTCTCTGATAAATAAGTGTACATTATTATTTATCACTACCCTCACCAGATATTTATTTGAAAAAATTTCAATAGTGGTACAACAGCATTAACCTGGAGTCACGTGACACTTTGATATGCTAATTACTCAAAATGGGTACGGGTACAAAACGGTACAGAACTAGTACAAAACTTTGGCATGAAAAAATTCAAAAGTGGTACAACAGCATTAACCTGGAGTCACCACTTTTATATGCTAATTACTCAAAATGGGTACAGGTACAAAACTTATGTGTTACAAAACGGTACAAAACTAGTACAAAACTTTGGCATCAAAAAATTCAAAAGTGGTACAACAGCATTAACCTGGAGTCACCACTTTGATATGCTAATTACTGAAAATGAGTACGGATACAAAACTTATTTGTGTTACAAAACGGTACAAAACTATTACAAAACTTTGGCATCAAAAAAAGTTAAAAATCAAAAGGGGTACAACCGCATTTACCTGGAGTACGTGGAGTACTCACTTTGATATGCTAATTACTCAAAACGGGTACGGGTACAATACTTTTTTTTCTGGTACAAAACGGTACAAAACTAGTACAAAACTTTGGCATCAAAAAATTCAAAAGTGGTACAGCAGCATTAACCTTGAGTCACCACTTTGATATGCTAATTACTCAAAATGGGTACGGATACAAAACTTTGGCATCAAAAAAAGTTCAAAATTCAAAAGTAGTACAACTGCATTAACCTAAAGTCACCACTTTGATATGCTAATTACTCAAAATGGGTACGGGTACAAAATGGTACAAAACTAGTACAAAACTTTGGTATAAAAAAATTCAAAAGTGGTACATCAGCATTAACCTGGAGTCACCACGTTGATATGCTAATTACTCAAAATGGTACAAAACTAGTACTAAACTTTGGCATTAAAAGGTTCTAAATTCAAAAGTGGTACTACAGGTTAGTGGACGTCTAGCTGACTGGAATGAATAAGCTAATTTTTCTGCTCGAGAGTGTGATTGTATCTTGACGTTATGTCTCCCCACGTTTAGTCAAACTTGGTCGCCTACACACTTTACGGTACGGCACTACACTTCTTATCTCTCTCAATTCTTGGAAAAAAGTTTGCTTGCTGCCTTTACTGATTACCGGTCGTGGTCGCCAGTCTCCCAATTGTTTAAACAAACCAGTAGTTCTGCCAACCTGATGGCTGGAATCCACCAGTTTGTATAACGTTAGCAACGCCATCTATTTTAGAGCTGAAAGCTCAACACGCCGCCAGGGAGGGTAGGCAGGGCCTTAAACAATTGGGAGACTGGCGACCGCGACCAGTAATCAGTAAAGGCAGCAAGCAAACTTTTTCCAAGAACTGATAGAGATAAGAAATGTGGTACCGGACCGTAAAGTGTGTAGGCGAACAAGTTTGACTAAAAGTGGGGAGACATAACGTCAAGATACAATCACACTCTCGAGCAGAAAAATTAGCTTATCCATTCCAGCCAGATAGACGTCCATTAACCTGAAGTACCACTTTTGAATTTTGAACGTTTTGATGCCAAAGTTTTGTACTAGTTTTGTACCGTTTTGTACCACAAATAAGTTTTGTACCCGTACCCATTTTGAGTAATTAGCATATCAAAGTGGTGACTCCAGGTTAATGCTGTTGTACCACTTTTGAATTATGAACTTTTTTTTTATGCCAAAGTTTTGTACTAGTTTTGTACAGTTTTGTACCAGAAAGAAAAGTTTTGTACCCGTACCCGTTTTGAGTAATTAGTATATCAAAGTAGTGACTCCAGATTAATGCTGTGCTGTTGTACCACTTTTGAGTATTGAACTTTTTTTTATGCCAAAGTTTTGTACTAGTTTTGTACCGTTTTGTACCACAAAGAAAAAGTTTTGTACCCGTACCCATTTTGAGTAATTATTATATCAAAGTGGTGACTCCAGGTTAATGCTGTTGTATCACTTTTGAATTTTTTTTCAAATAAATATCTGGTGAGGATAGTGATAAATAATAATATATACTTATTTATCAGAGAAAAAATTATTTAAGGTAAAATTAGAGATAACTTATTTTTGAAGATTTTGTCACTAACTATAATAACCTATACGAGAGAGTATGTAGCTTACGATTTTGTCGTACCATTTATTTGAGTTTATTAGTAAGCAGGTAAAATAAAAAATAACTAGAATTCAATTTGCTAAATTTGGCCACTGTGCTTTGGTTAATTTTTAAAATTTAAAGGCTAAAGAGGCAATAAAATATTTTAAAAGCAGTTTCATTTCAAAGACTAGAACAATTTTGACTATAAATATATCTGTTATTTTTATTACTGATATCACCACGTCATACTACCTGTTCATGTTATACGCATATATACCCGCCTCGGTAGCATAGTTGGCTAACGCGCTTGTCGTGTTTAGCTCAACTGCTGAGGATGGGTAGATCGAGGTTTGAATCTCGGTCGGATGAACTGGGGGTGGTTTTTCCTGAATGGTTTTCCACTCTACCTCCACGAAAATGCGGGTTCACTTCCTTTAATTAAGCCTTCCCAATTCCTAATCCATTAGCGTAGGCCTAATTAGTACTTAAAGCGTATAACCCGAACGGGTAGTAAGACGCGGTGCTAAGTATTATTATTATTATTATTATAAGCATATATGATAATCTAATTGGGTAGTAATGAGGAAAGAAGCATTTGAGAGGTTAACTACCAGCAATTTTATTTTGGTAGATGGGGAATCAATTTAGGGAAAACTATTCTTAATAGATTCGACCAGGATTTGCACCCCAAGTGCTCCGCTATCAGCAGGCCAAATTAACACTGTAGTGACCACTCAGCCACTGAAGTGGGTACCTGTTATTTAATACGGTGTTTACAGTTTTTAAACATCTATAGGATTTACACAATTTTCCAGAAATAAGTGTTTTTGGGAATAATTTTTTATCCTATTGGTAGAGTTTAACTTGAGTAATATCTCCATGGTGTCAGGCTGCAAGCAGCTATACCAATCGAGAGGCTGCCGTATGTTGGCGAAGAGAGTGCCAACATTTTCAAGCTGAAAGTGCCATGTGGTCCAATGAGCCCTCCAGACTTCTATCTCAGTTTTCTAGACTGAAGCGCTACTTATTCATTCAATAATCTCCTCATTTGTCCCCATGAGGTTTATTTTGGTTCCGTTTCAGACCAACTGCTTCACAGACAGAATTAGGGCACTGGGGATCGAACCTGGGACTTCAGGATCTAAAGCCAGTAAATATGATCACTATACAACAGAGGCGGTCGGGTATCAACTACTTACTTACTTACTTTATGGCTTAGGGAACACAAAAGTTCATTAACTTTAATGGTTTTAAATATATTTTTCTTATCATCCGCTCCATGTCGTGGTCAATATTGCTAAAGTGCTATGACTAAGCAATGATTGCGTAAATTAATCAGCTCTAGTAGCTTGACTAGTTCGATTCCCTGTTAGGTTGAAATTACTTAGTATTAGCGTGATACGAACTCGGCCAAGGCACAAGAGATTTTGAACATACAATAAGTACGTTACAGAGTGTTAGTAACATTTACTTTCAGCTAAGAGCTTTTTTTTTAAGTACTTGAAATATCAGAATAATCGCTACATTGTTATATATAAATATCTATTTGTGTCTTAATTTTGATATTATTTCTACAGTAAGTATCGCTACTCATCCATTGTACTTAAATTAGTAGATACAGATAGCCTAAGCGCCAGTAATATGCATACCATTAAAATAAACTTACCCTTTCGACAAGCAGTTAAATAATCAATTATATCTTTGAGTTTCTTTGTGCACCATTACTTACATCGACCCATGCTTCATAAACTTGTTATTCACAAGGATATAAAATAATATTTTGTAAATACTTCTCCACCTCAAAATTTATACAATCCATTGGATTTTGTTCGAAAGCAAAAAGGTCACATATTGTTAATTATATAAAATGTAATCACAGTGGATACTTATTGTTCGAGACTCGATACATTTCTTCCGAAACGAGCGCACAGACTGCGAGAATGCAACAGGTTCAAATTAAAAGTAATCACATTTAACAATCTAATAAAATAAAATAAACATTTTCACACCTTGATTACCAAAAACTTCGTTCATTAACTTTTTGAAAAATAACTTATTCCAAAGTCCAATCAGAGTCAAATCCTAGACCGTAAAATAAAATTATACTGAGAACGTCTCCAAATTACATTTAGACCAAATTTTAATTAAAATAACTATGTTTGATATGAGCAGGAATGTTTATTTTTATTTATTATAATAGTGGATTAAAAATTCAATGTACAGTAGTTTTCATATACTCTGAATATTAACACTTATTATTACAACGTGTAGTGCTCAAGAATGAAAAAACCCAAGAAAGAATGTAAGATAAGAGTGAAGAATTTTACATGTTTTACTGCCTCAGATAAATAAGGGCTAATGTCATAAAACTTTGTGTGTGGAAAAGCATGTGGTTTTTTCTTTGAAAATAATGTATTACTAGAGTAATACTCTCATTGAAGTAAGTAGGGACCAACTATATTTATTCACACAGCAGAAATTCTTTGTGAGTATTTTAGTTACTGAATATATTAAGATGTTTATATTTAATTACGCAAATTTTCATAATTGGACATTGGCCCTTATTATCCTAATGCACATGGTATTAATGTTTCTTTGACTCAAGAAGGTCACAGAGATTAGTTTAACCCTCCACTGCCGCCTGCATTCCGATACAGCAGGTTAGCCAACGCTTGCAAAACGATACTATCTTGTAAATGGGTAATGTTCATACTAACGGCACCTATTATCAGCTAAGACAACTAGTTGAAGAAGGAAAAGTTGTATTTAAAACCATGTATTTTGACTAGAGTGTCGACTTGGGAGTCATTAGAGCTCAATATCATCGTGATTATTGAAACTAAACCAAATTAAAAAATATGTCTAAAAAGAAAAAGAAATTATTCATTAAATAGTGTGTTATAAACAAACACTCTAGCTTAATTGCACAAAGAAAATAAATAAATCAATTAATAATTTTTGTTTTCCCATTTAAAATGCATTGAAATGGAAACATTTTAATGAAAATATTTCAATAACTATTTTTAGCATGATTTTAAAATTCCATAAGAATTATGAAAGATGCTCAGATATGTTACTAAAATAATAAAAAAAACAATGTTGAATTATTAAATTTTTTTTAAAAACAATTTTTTGTTTAGAACCGTGCATTTATGGGTAGGCAGAGCCTTAAGCACTAATTACGCTAGTGGGTTAGGAATTGAGAGGGTTGAATTTAGAGGAAGTGAACCCACATTTGCATAGGATGAAAGTGGAGAACCATTGAGGAAACCCCTCTCCCAGCTCCCCCGACCGAGATTCAAACCTCAATATCCCCGTCCTCGGCAATATAGTTAAACAAGAAACTAGCACGTAAGCCAGCTACGCCACCGAGGCGGATTACACTTTTTTTTAAATTGTTGAAAAGGGTTTTTTAAAATATTTCAAATCTTCAGAAATCTTTTATCACTTAACAACCATTTAATGAACTTTTACAAAAACAGTGCAAGTGTAAAATATAAACTGTCAATTTAAAAACTCCCTAGATATAAATTTAAAACATAATTGTTAAAGCCATTTTAGATAAATTTGCAATTAAAAAACCATTCATCAGTAAACTATCCTTAATTTGAGGACTAGGGTCGGAATATTTTTGAAAAAAGTCTCATGGTATCACCTGATAAATTCTAGATATCAAGTTTGAACCAAATTCATCAAACCGTTTTAGGTCTGTGGCCAAGGACATACATACATACAGGAGTAAAATCCATTTTTTACTTTATCGCTATCTTATAGGTAGAGAAAGTATTGTGATCGTAAAAAAAATCGATCTCAAGATTTTGATGTATGTCGCCGTTTCATGACCCCTTTAATCCGATTTTTGTATCTTTTTATTTCCGTCTGTATGTCTGTACCTTGGACTAGAGCCTAAACTATTCTACCGATCGGCTAAAACATGGTATCTAGGGTTACATAGGGTTGCCCCAATGGGTTTTTTGGAATTGGCTATACAACCCTAAATCTATGCGTAGTTTACTGAAGGGCAAAAAGAAAAACTATAGATTTTCTCAAAATCGGTTATAAAGATTTCGATTAAATTTAATTTCTAAGCATGGATCAATATTAAAAACAAAATGGTTACTCTTATTTTTCAGCAAAATGACTTTAAGGTTTCTAGTTTGATGCATAAATTCTCATTTTTTATCACATTTCCGAAACTAATGGAGATATAAAATTACTTATCATTGCAAATATGTAAATATATTTATAATACAAATATTTTACTTGGAACATATTATTATAAAACCAATAATTTTCAAGTTAAATGAAAATATATATATATATATATAATTTATAAGCTTTTAGAACATTAAAGGTCAAGTATTGCGACCGTAAAAAAAATTAAACCCGAGATGTTGATTCATGTCAACGTTTCATAGCCCCCTGAAACCTAAAAAGGTTTTTTTGCGTTGCCATCTGTCTGTGTGTTTATATAAACCTAAACTTAAGAATAGTTTAGTAAAAGGCAAAAAGAGAAAAAAAATCAATTTTCTCAAAATCATCTCTAACCATTTTGATTAAAATTCGTATTTAGGCGTTGATTAATATTATAAACAAAATGGTTATTTTCATTTTACTATGAAAATGACTTTAAAGGTACCTTACAGAAGCGGAAATGTCCATATCTCCGACACTATTTATTATATTAAATAAATTATCATTGCAAAATTATAGTACTATTAAAAATAAAATAAACTTTTATTTGAAATATATATACTAATATAAAGCCACATGGCTGACTCACTCACTGACATTAATGTTTACCCACTTACAGATTAGCTAGAAACTTGGTATTGACCCTTGTGGACCCAATATTGACCTTTTTATTTTGGTACAAATATACAAGTGAGGACTTTAATCCTTTGAAAAGAAAATCATAAAAGTCAAGTCCAGGAGTCAAAAAATGTTGAACGTAATTATAACGCAATTTTGCTTGAGTTTGCTAGTGTATATTATTTTGTTTCACAAATAGCCTATTATGAGTTTTGAGTAAATATCTCCATTTTTAAACATTGGAGTGAGAAAGTCCGTGTGGAGTTCCGTACCATTTATTTGGGTTCGGACACGTATAAAACGTATAGATTCATCATAATCTTGTGGTAAAAAAATATTCACGGTTACAATACTTTCTCTTGATAAGAGAAAGTAAAATACACACATTTCAGGACCTTTATTGTTCTCCTTGTCTTATTATTTGTCCGAGATATTGACAAATGTGAATGTGTTACCTACTATCGGGGCAGGTATAAGAAAAGTTGAGCTTAGAAAGAATGTACCGGTACAGTACTTTAATTTGTGCGGAGGATGAGTGTTAAAACCATAATAACACCTTCAGAACGCCTGGCGGGGTGTCCACATCCCGACCTTAACGTCAGTAGCAAATCAGATTAGATGAGTTTGAAGTTTAGTCCACGTTTCCAGTGACTTGGAGATCATAGGACAGTCTATTTAATGCTTGTATCATATGAATGCAGTATAGAAAAAAAAATCACATCTAATCTCCAGTGTTGGCAATGTCGGAGCAGAAAACAGGTTTAGATTTGTGTTTCAAGGTCGGACAAATGCTGAGCAAATTTCGTAGTGTAATAATTACTTTGTGGTTGATCTATGTGTTTGTGTTACACAAGCCCAAACGTTCCAGCTCACCTGGGTTATATATATATATCAAAATACTTGAAAATGTAGTATTAAAAATAGAGTGAGCATATTTTTTTTATTGGCCTATTAATTTAAACTACTAATCTAATTTAAAACAAAATGTCACTTTATAATTTAGCAATATAAATATATATATTTTACCATACTACAGACAACCCTCCCAGTTCAAACAACTCAACAAACTATCCTAGATTGCTGTTATTATTAACATGTTGGCAGAATTTTTTTCCCCCCACGTTTATCCACGCCTCTGACAATGTTGTCGGCCCTGCGTGGATTGTTGGTTCTAAACGGGGGAGGGGTGCAAGCTAGGGAGCGAGAGAAAGAGGTAAGGGGAATCCCGTCACGCCGGAAATCAAGACTAATGCGGACACGGAACAGCACTATTCGGTGCTGGCCCCCAAGGGAATCCAAAATGGTGGGTAGCTAGCTACCCCACTCTTCCTCCAACCTCTCTGCTCCCTAAAGCTTAGACCTCACTTGAGTGCTTTCTAGCGACTTGTTTTATATGGGAGCCAATGACACCCCTTCCAGGCGGGTGTGGTGTAAAAAAAAAGTCACCTGAATTCCTTTTTATTTCAACTTTTTTTTAGCAATGTCATAGGTCACATGGATCATCCCCCACCCCCTTCTACCCGAGGGAGAATTATCCTTCTAGGAATAAACTTAAAAAACATGGATCAGATAAAGTGCCATCAATCCAAAATGTTGGTCGTCATTTTAGTTCTTACCGGAGGCTGACTAGTCTGAGAGGCCAGCTACAGGCTTGAGAGACGCTAGTTTGACATCGGGTGGTGCCTAAAATGATTTGGTTTTTGTGTATTTTTCCTGCTACAAAAAAAGTTTTAAAAATATATTACTCTTAAGTTTAAGTTTAAATTTTTATTATTAGCATACTTTACCCACTAGTTTCGTGTTGAACTAGACTAATGAGGACGGGGTGATCAAGGTTCGAATCTCGCTCGAGTAAACTGAAGGTGTGTTTTCCTAAATGGTTTTCCACTCTCCCTCCACGCAAATGCGTGCTCACTTCCTCTATATTCAACGTTCCCAATTCCTAGCTCATTAGCGAAACTAGTACTAACTAAGCGCAGTAGTATTATTATTAGTATTATTATTAGCACCCTTTAATACCACTGCACTACAATAGTTTTAAACCATCCAAGAGATTAGGAGGAGAATAATATACTCTTTTGCTCTCTTAGAAGAAAGATCAGCTTTAAAAAAACATATTCTCGCTACACCACGTCTTAGTACCCTTTCGTGTTATATCCATATTATAATCCGAAACATTTTCTCAGTCGGTATCGTGTCTCTCTACTGAGATAAAGGTCCCGGGTTCGATTCCCGGCATGGTTGAGACCTTTATCATTGATGAAATGTGGGTTTACCCTTTCACAGTGATGAATTAACGACTGGGGACTGGATGTTGTGCTTGTCCTAGTCTTAAGTTAGACTATAAGGCATATGAAGCTACGACAGCTTTAGCCAGCCGGTAGTGGAGCACATATAGCTTGAATAAAAAACTGACACAGTCCACTGGCTGGAAACAGTAATGCACGAAAAGTATATAAATATATGATTATATTAATGGAGTTGGTATATAAAGGAAATATACTCACATTTACATGGAATGAAAGTGGTAAACCATCTTAGAATAATCATCAGTTCCCCCTCCCCCCATATTTTACTAAATGGAGAACCGACTAATAGGGTACATTGATATTGGGGAGGGGTGGGTGGGTAAGGGAAACAAGACCCCATTTACGAAATATTTTACAAATTGATTGAAAGATTAAGAGAGTCTCTAACAAATAAATTAAAACATTGAGAATAACTTTTACAAATCAATTAATACATCGAGAATTTCTTATTACTGCACTGAATACAACAGTCCTAATGGAATTGAATTCTACAAAAATATTCCCCTCGCAAGAGTATAGCCAAGGTCCAAGGACAGGGAAGGGCGTTTTTGGATGAATTTGTAATTAAATGGAAACTAAATACGTATTATGTCCTTGTTTCTAAATCAAGGTTGGGGTAGAACGGGAATTAATTCCCTTAAATAAGCCTAAATATTAAATATAATTAAAATATAGCTGAAAAAAGTACTTTAACTGCATAAATACACTTATATTATTATTATTTCTGCGTCTTACTACCTGTTCGGGTATACGCACACGCTAATAGTGATGGTAGGGTGATTGTGAGAAGAAATGGGACCCGAACCATGATGGGAGCCTGGCATTCTACACATTCACAAATTGTGATTAATACACGTCTTGTCAGAGGTGAAGGAAGGGTTTGGCAATCAGATAAATCTGTGCCGGGACCGAGGATTGAGCCCCGGACCCCCAACACAGAAGTCTAAAACGTTACCCCTAGACCACCAAGTCACTAAAATATTCTATTGGCACCCGCCTTTTAAATATGAAATTATTTCACGCCTAACTACAATACAGCTGACATAAATTCTAGTGATGGCATTGTCCTAATGTATCTAAAGGGGACGAACTTGACAGTGGGGAGGGAAGGAAGATATATCTTTGTCCCCCTCCAATAATCAGAAGGTTGTGACGCAAGGGTTTAAACCCCGACCTCCTGGACAAACGAGGTGAAGTAATATTGACATTTAGAACACGTGGCCAACAACGTGGATCCTAACCAAACATTTTAAACAAATCCTATACTTCACTACTAATTTACTAGTTATTAAAAATAAAAGATGTTTAATATAAGAAGATAATACTAAAGAGTTGAACTTAAAGTAAATTACAACCCATATGAAGAGACTGGACAAACAAATTAAAAAAAATAATACCTCTAATACTGAGCTCAACCATTGGACTCCAAGCGAAGAGATCAAGCAAGCTATCACTATATACCCCTTCTGCTACAAGGCCTAAATATATATACCTGTCTGGGTTGTACACAATTAAATACACCAATGGAGTAGAAATGAGGAAGGTAGTATATAAAAGAAATGTACAATCATCAGCATGGAGAGAAAGAGTGAGAAATTTAGTTATTAGGAGAAACATAACCTCTGTTCACCCAGACAAGATTCGTCACCGGTAATGTTATATGTGGGTTAAAACTCTAATCACATGATATTTAAATTCCCGTACCCAAACTCCTGAGATATGATCGGCCCTCCCCTCACTATAACAGCTCTACTATGAGTAATTCCCCCTTCTAGGATGCTTGTTTACCTCCTGATACCCTACTTCAACTCTTTACACCTGAGCGCTACCTCCCCTCACTATAACAACTAAACAAAGAGGCTGCTTGTTTACCTCCTTCACAGGTTGATATGAGAACCACAGTGTGGGAAACAAACTCTAGTGCACCCGACCAAGGCCACATCTTGACCCCCATATAACTGGAAAACTAGTTTAAACGAGTGTCTGACGCCCGTGACCACACTTACTGTCAAGATGTTAATGGGGCCCATCATCTTTGTAACTATCTTTTGACTGTCCGTCGGGGCTACATTTATAATTAGACTAGTGGGCTAGGATAGAGAAAAGTAGAGTTTAGAGTAAATGTACCATAATATGCGGGGAAGGAGGTTGAGAAACCATTTAGGAAGAACATATTAGTGCTTATGACAGGGGTTACAACTCCAACTCCACCATCGTCGGCAAACTAGACCAGACAAAATTGACGCCTTATTTCGCATAGGCACCAGTCTGGGTCTTTGTAATTAGAAAGAGGAACAATAGGGTTTATAGTAACCATAGCTACCTCTTATTTATTGGGGACAGAAATAAAGCGGTCCGTAAATATTATGTAAGGAGGTGGAGAGGTAGGTTGGGAGAGGGAAGATATGTTTGCAGTTGCTCGTGACAAATCGAGCATTTTTATAACATTAAATCTCTCATGAAGTAATTCATAATGTTTTAATACACAATTCGGGTTGTAGCTATTATACAATTTCTAAGACGCTAATAAACTACGTGCCTTGACATTGGCGAGGAATAAAAAAATACCTGATTGATAAAAACTTTAAAAGTAGGGGGTTGGGGGGTACTGACATCCCCTCCCTTCATTATGTGCCTGGGAATATTCTGTTTTCACTCTTCATTAGAGAAAAAATAGTGATCGGTTACCAATTAATATAAAATGTTTGACATAGTAGCTGATTTTTTAATGGCATTAAGAATGTCCGAACCCACCTCGGTGGCGTAGTTGGCTAACGCGCTAGTCGTGTTGAGCTCGACTGCTGAGGACGGGGAGATCGAGGTTCGAATCTCGGTCGGGTAAACTGGGGGTGGTTTATCCTAAATGGTTTTCCACTCTCCCTCCACGCAAATGCGGGGTCGCTTCCTCTAAATCAACCTTCCCAATTCCTAATCCATTAGCGTAATTAGTACTTAAAGCGTATAACCCGAATGGGTAGTAATACGCGGTGCTAAATAATAATAATAATAATAATAATAATAATAATAATAATAATAATAAAAATAATGTCCTAACTGAGCGGATTACTGAGGGGGGACGTGTCCCTTATTTTAACGACGCCCGTGATAGTAACCAATTATTATAGTGGTGGCGTAAACCCTTAAGAGCCAACCTCACAGCCGATTAACCGTGCTATAAGAGAGACGATTACACTGGGACAAGTATCGACGTGCAATTTCCTGAATCCGTCACTTGACGACCGGGCAATCGTGATCCTCTCAACAGTGTTTTTAATTTAAAGATATTCGTTTCGGTAATCGCATGGTCTAAGTCATCACTATTCAAGTAGACTAGACTGCCGATGATGGGGAGATTGAGGTTCGAATCTTGGATGGGTGTAATGAGGTGGTTTTCCCAAAATGATTTTCCACGCAAATGCAGAAACACTTCCTCTAAATATAATATTCCTCATCCCTATTCCATTAGCGTGATTAGAACACAGGCATATAAACCAAAAGGGTAAAAAGAAGTGGTACTAGTAATAAAAAGAGAGGTATGAATATATTCACTTTACCTCATCTGCCTGCCTCAAATGGTGTATATAGGTGTATTAGTCAGAGTTCATATAGTAAGTAACACAATTGCTCATCTTGCGTTTTTATAACATAATATAATGCATACCTTATAACAATATACTGTAATAATTGATTCTATAGGTTTTCCGACATGATTTCCAGCAGTTTATTATTTTGAGGTAGGCCTGTCAGTTTCGGATTCAATTCTAGGTTTATGCCACTAGATTATACTAATGTATTCTCAAAAGTTTATAACAAAGAAGAAAATTTAATTGAATTTGGGAAGTTGGATTGTGTGAAAGTGTTATGATGAAAAAAAAACCAGGAACAATAACCTAAAACCGAGTTCTTAATTTATTGTGCTAATTTCTTCATAAACTCTTAACTTTTAACCAAAATAAAAAAAAAAATCAATACAATCAGATATAGTGGAGAAAATCAAATTTGATAACTCACTTCTAAAAGAAACCATAATTTAAACTAAACATTGGAAGTTTTTATGCTGCGTTTTCGTAAAAGAAAATGTGTGTGCTGTTAGGTGGAGTGACAATTCTGTGGTTTCTTTGTCACTGGTGAAGCGTTATTCTACTGCAGAGCATAATCGAATTAATATTCTTTAGCCTAGTGTAGTAAGATAATACAGCCCCTACATGGAAGGAGAAGACCAATTTGATTCAAATATTTCCACAGAATAGCTATAAGAGGGGAAAAATTGTACCACTCTGTCCTACTTTTGACTATTAAATGTGCGATAAACTAATAATATATATCATCTATCCCATTTATATGGCTTCAACTTTGATACTTGTGATGTTTGTCAGTCCAGATATATTCTATAACTTACGGATAAGGTAAAAAGCTGAAAACTGGAACACTAATTACTTAAGTGTTGTAGTTACCTAACAAATTATTAAAACTTACATTTTTGTTTTCTTAACTATGCCATAATCTAAATCAGATATGGGCAAACTTTTCTTCCCCAAGGGCCACATGGACATCTGTAAGGTCTCTAGAATGTGACAAAAATCTAAATTTACTAAAAATGAAAAATATTTTCATACATATATTAGTCATATAACTATTTAACTTTTGGCACACAAAGAAAGTAGCAGATAAAATCTAATATGTCATAGCAAATAAATTTAAATATTTCATGTTTCATGTAGCTTCTTAACCTACCTAAATGTTGTAAATGTTGTTTAATAACTATTCGTAGGTAACCTGATGGTCAGAGGTAAGGTGTCATACCTCTGTGCTGGGGACCTGGGGTTCAATCCTCACTTCCAGCACAGATTTATCTGATTACCAAACCCTTCCTTCCCCTCTGACAAGACGTGTATTAATCACATCATGTGAATGTGTGAAATGCCAGGCCTCCACTGTGGTAGGTCCTCCATTTCATCTCACAATCACCCTACCATTACACATTAACGTAAGAGCGTATAACCTGAACGGGTAGTAAGACGTAGTGCTAATAATAATAATTATTACATAATAATAATTATTATGTAATAATAATAATAATTATTATTATTATATATTTATATATTATATATATAATAATTAATATTAATATATACAAATAATAATAATAATTATTATTATAACTATTCAACCTGTTTTCATTAATGGGATGTATACAACTGTCCAAAATCCTTCAGTTGACACAAACCGGCGACGCAGGCCACATGCGGCCCTTAGGCTCTTGCTGATCTAGATCATGGCCTTCTCGCAGTTAAGAAAAACTAATCAATATATTTTGTTACAATATCCCCTTGGAAACCGGATCCATCGGGTCTGTCTCATGGTCTATACTTAAAATTGGAATAGCACGTATAAAATACCATCCAAACCATTTTCCCAGGAAAATGAGATACGCGTATTTATTAGTAATATTATATTGTACCCAGATATGAATTTTAATCAAAATCGTTAAAGCCAATTAAGATAAAATTGTTTTTTTCTCTTTTAACCCTTAAGTAAACTATTCTTAGTTTTTAGGCGTAGATCTTTAGTTTAAAAAAAAATTGTGTGACTCTATGAAACCCCAAGACACCAAGTCAATATTATCAATGTGCATAATTTCAGCTTTCTAGGTCATTTAGGGTATTCTTGATTATGTGGAAAGACCAAAACAATAGAAAATTATATGTAGAGAAACATGACTAAGCGGTGTGTATTTTAATTAATTAAAATAAAATTCATTAATTTTAATGCCTACATTTTTTATTTTAATTAACCTATCCCATCGATTTATATAATTTTAGCACACTATTATAATTTGGCAAAAGTTTGGAAACCTTTATTGTACAACATTACAACTAGTGTGAAATCTTATGAGGAATCCGTGAAGGGACATGCGATGTGGACTTCCAGTGTCAAAAGGTTTTCCACCCCTGGGCTGAACACTCACTCAAAGACAGAGATGTGTAGTCAACATAATGTATTGAGAGGAGAAAGAGAAATATAGCGGCCTTCGAGGAGGGAATTACAACGTGAAGATACAACGTTTTTAGGTGGGTGTTTGATTGAAAAATATCATGGCACAAATTTAGAGGATAGAATATTCTTGTGGCACAAAGTCAGCTCTAAATATTGGCACTGGCTTCATAATTTGTGCCGTTATGAGTGCTGACAGCAGCACCCACTGCTTTTGGTGTTTTCACGAAAACTACAGTGGCACAAACTAGGAGGATAAGTAAGATATTCTTATGGCACAAATTCAGCACAAAGTATCGACATAGGTTTCAGAATTTGTTCCGTTATGGGTGCTGGTATGTGAAGTTGGCTGCGCCCAAAGTTTTTTTTGTATTTTCACCAAAACTATGGCAGCACAAATTATGATGCTAGGCTACTCTTGTGGCACAAATTCGGCACTAAATATTGGTATAGGTCTTATAATTTGTGCCGTTTATGGTGCTGCCAACTTCACGGACCTCTTTTGAAGACATAGTATATAATTGTATTATATTTCAAATACTAATACTAATTTATTTTACATATTATTATCCGTTTATAGTTCCGTCGTTGAGCAATTGGTTCGTAATGTATTAACTTATTGGTTACTTGATCCCTTTTTATCTGGACCCACCATGACATTTTCTATATGGCTCTTTCGTGTCGACCGCTTTTCTGTCGTACACCTGTACCTCCTATACTTGAGTTTGTTGACTGGTTGTACCTACTCGTATTGACCACTTGTACCACCTAGACTTATATATGTTTGTTTACATTTTGTAGACCACTTTGCGTATAACCCGAACGGGTAGTAAGACGCGGTGCTAGTAATAATAATAATAATAATGTAGACCACTTTTCTGTCGACCACATGTACCAACTCATGTCGACCACTTGTACCTTTTAGCATTTTAAAGGTTTGTCAACCCCCTTATTGTCGACCTGTTTGCATGGTGCCATGTAATGGTAGGGTGATTGTGAGATGAAATGGAGGACCTACAGCTTAACGTGGAATCCGAACCACGGTGGAGGCCTGGCATTCCCCACCTTCACAAGATGTCTTGTAAGAGGTGAAGGAAGGGTTTGGCAATCAGACAAATCTGTGCCGGGACCAAGGATTGAGCCCCGGACCCCCAACACAGAAAATTAACACTGCAAAAGAATCATTTAATTAACAAGTGCATCTCTATCCATCAAAAAGCATAAACATCAATTTCATATTTTAAAGTACTATGTGAAAATATATAAGCCTACGTTTGCTTATATTTAAGAAACTATTGGTTTTTATAAAAATATATTCCAAGTTAAACTATTTTTATTTTTAACAGAACCACAACTTTACCATGGTAAGTTATTTTGTATCTCAAATAGTTGCGAGTATATGATTACGTGGTTCAAGCAAAAATTAAAGTTAGTTTTCTAATTCCAAAAACCCTCGGGAGGACCTTATGAGAACCCTTCATATTAAATCTTATCCAAATTGGTAAAAGAATTTCAGCTCTAGTCAGAAATACAGACAGATAGTATCGCAAAAAAACATATTTTCGGTTTCAGGGGGTCACGAAACATCGACGTTTATCAAAATCTCAAGTTGAAATTTTTTCATGCTTACAATACTTATCTTGTAAAGGGGTCAATTGAAAGTAAAAACGTAATAAACACAAGTCATTAGTTAGTTTACGGGCTGTTTTGTTATTTTACTTCAATGCATTATATTTGATTAGATGAAGTAAAAATAAATAATCCTAAATTAATCAATTCCCTTGTCCAGGTTGTAATTTTCTCCTGTTTGAAATAGTTCCTATCTATTTTACCGAGCTAGTATATTGAGATATAATTATTTTGGTTTATTTATACATGATATCGTCATAAAGAAAATGAAATACTCTTTATGTTTATCATAGCCACTAGCCTTGCTAGTTTTTATCGAAGAACATTTTAATTTATATGGGCAAGGATTATTATATACTCATATATAGTTTTTATAGGAGATATTTTATTGATTTAACAAGGAAATAATGAGTATTATGAAATTAATTTATAGTTAAACCATACATTTTCAATTTAAGGTATTCATTTTTAATGTTTTATTAATTTAAATATATTGCAAAATCTCGGGTTAAAAAATAATCAAAAATCATTAATTCATTTGTAAAATGTGTTCATTTATTAACTAGATATTTAATTCTAGAGACAAATTTTTTTTTAATATTTCATCACAAACTTCATTGCCTTGAAAATATTCATCATCTCCAGGTACTCGTATATAGTAGTGGTTTGCTATTTAAAAATAATATATTTTACAACAAAGTGGATTTGAAGATATGAACAGCTCACTACTGCTAGACGCAGCCTTATATTCCGAGTGGTATTTGTTTGTAAAACTCGTCTCTCTACTCGTTCCTAATATCCCCCACATAATTTAAGACTTGAGTACTTAAGTAATTTATCAGAAATTGTAAATGAGTTTATTTAAAACACATTTTTGGGGTTGTGTATCTAAGATGTAGGGTGTCATGAAATGTATATTTCCTTCCGTTGAAAAAAAAGAGTGATTTTTTTTATGCTCACCATTGAAAATGCATAGTTATTTGGGAATCGTTTTTGAAGTTTTGTATGGTAAGATATATTAGGATTATAGAAGTATGGAATTTTTACTTTCAGTAAAGTGTCGTTAGGTATATTTTTGTATTTTAATCCGACAGCTATGGGACACTGAACCTTCCAATTGAAATGAACATTTATTTTTATCCTATGGAGAATGATGTCTCAAAATTAAAAAATCTTTTTTCAGTGGCCACGTGGTCTAATGCGCTACTCTTGCAGTAGACTAGACTGCCGATGACGGGGATATCGAGGTTTTAAATCTCGGTCAGGTTTACTGGTTTTTTACCCTCCCATCACGCAAAAGTGGGTGTACTTAATTTAAATATAATAGTCTTAATCCCTAAAGCCATTGGCGTAATTAGTACATAAGCGTAATTAGTACATAAGCGTCATTAGACCATAGAGGGTAAACAGATGCGGTGCTAAAAATATAAAAAAGTTGTAATAAAAAATATATTGTTATATTTTATATATCGTATAAATTATTATATTCTTTGTGTCTAATATTATTGTCTTCTGCATCTTGTTAACATAACAACAGTTAACATCAAGATGTTTAAAGATTGTGTTTTTGTTGGGCGCCACCCCTAGTATCTAGGAGAAAAATAATAATTAAAAGAAAAAAAAGAAAATTTTCCCCTCGGTTAGTTCAGTCAGTGGTACTACGACTCTCAATACTCGAGACCACTGGGTAAACTTAAAAACTAAAACATGAACAATTCAGATAAAATGGTTTGTTGGAACAAAATGTAATTCAGACAATTAAAAAAAAATAAACGTATAAAATAACAATTGTTGGCACTTTTGTGGATTTATTGTTGTTTTCCACTTTACCACATCCCAAGCCTACCTAAGGAATTCGGGTAATTATAATGCTAATTTAACAAAGTATATAACAATATTGTTGAGACAAGCAAAAAAAAAAAGTAATATATAATAAAGAAAAAATTTAATAATTAGACATAAAATGAAATGTTAATTAATTCTCTGCATTAGTTTGTCTTTCTGAAAGTAAATGAATTCTGATTTTTATAGGAGAAACAAAAAAATATGATAATAATAATTTATAGTTGAAGAGTTGGCTTGGCCTCACCACTGAATTAGTCCATATTGACACCAAATTCAGAGATTTGTTACACTCTAGTAATTCGAATTCTTACGCAATATGAAAACGAAAATAAACAATCTAGTTCTTGTACACACACTTTAGCTTTCCATTTCACCACGTGTACTTTAATTCCAACCTTTAATTCACTTTAAAATAATTTTAATTAGGAGCTCCACAGATTTGGCTCCATGCTAAAACCCACTCAGAAGAAGAAGACCTCGTCTCTTATAAAAAATCTTCCAAAAAACCAAATTTAAAAAGGTTCTATCCTTTACTTCCAAGTCCAAAGAGAAAACCACTATATATGTAAAACCAAAAGATAAAATGTTAGCTATGGACTAGGAAAAAAAAATCAAATAAAATGCAGGTTTAACATAAATATTGAACTGTATGCTAATGAAAGTGAACAATGTTTTTCTCTTAAAGAATTAAATGTTTATTTCAATCTGTCAGAATTGAAAAACGCGCTTGTTTTGAGTTATTTACATCGAGCTTTTTTTCTTCTTTTACGAACAGATCTGTTACTCACTTGTTTGATAGAACTACGCATGCGTTGAAATCAAACATGGCTGACGTTCATTATAAATAAGTCAACAGACTTCTTAACGGGATAATGAATATGTTTAATAAAAGGTAAGTGTTCTTCTTTAAATCAAAATTCCTTATTTAGATTATTTAAAACAATGTGTTACGTTGTTCCTTCTGTTTTAAATTCAAACTATGGTAAGGTTTCAAGAAATAACATGATTTATTACAATATATAATATATGTAAATTCAGCTATAAGCGGTAAATGTAAGGTTTCTGTATTAAAATGTAAATATATTTTAACAATAATATACTGATACGTGTTCAACCTTTAGCTTTATAAATAAACGTGCACTTAATTTGCAACATCTCCAAAAAACGCTTTAATTTATATGATAGTTTAATTTAATTTCCAGTAATTTTAACCTAAGTTGACTTGTTGAATTTAATGTTAAAGGTTATTTGTTTATATTTTCTATCACTGAAAATTTTTGTAACATATACTAATAGATGCTGGTACAATAACTACAAAGACGTTTTCACACCCATATATTGTGGCTGATATGGGGGAAAGGGAGTGTGGCGGTAAACATACCAATATTGTTATCTGCTATGAATAGGGGTCTCACCCATAGACCAAGAAAGGGATAGACTGATTTCAGGTGTTTTATTGTCTATGGACAGGATTAACATATTTGTTGGAGCGATAAAGAGGATATATTGCAAACTTTGCTTATTTTCTTAAAAAAACAACAACACAGAAATAGGCCTACTATGATTTCTTGAGTGTAAGGAATTATGGGTAAAAAACGAGTGAAATAAACACTAAATTTATTTAAAGAATACAACAACACTTTTTTTTATATCGGTTCTTGAAATATTGTGCTTAAATTCTAAGTGAATATTCAGGCACTAATGCAAAGATGATATGAATCACTGACAACAAACAATTAATAACAAGTATCGATACAAATAGCTGATTCTAAAAGAAGAAAACTAGATTAAAAATGAAATAGCAGCAAATCAATCGTCAACTAGGAGAATCCTCGATAAATCATTTATATGCTGCATTTATCAATATACGTGGAAGACGAGACCATTTTTATCTAACCAAATCCAAAACAATACAATCATAACAATGTTCTGTTAAATAAAATTATTTGTCAACATGGTTGATTTTCAAAACACGGACAGTTCTACTGATGATGACATGGCTGGTTTCTAATTTAATCCCTCTCAAGGAAATCTTTCAGGTATAATGTGGATCTTAGTCGATCTCGTCCCCATATTTTTGAACCAGGGAAATATTAAGAACACTACTCGTCTCCAACCAGTAATGACTAGGATTATTTATGTAAAGTTTAAAAGTAACAGACAAATGTATTGATATCAAAATCACTTCAATTCAAAAGGAAAAGTTAAAAATAAAACTCACTTATTCTTTTCCATAGTGTAGCAACCTGACACAACCTTAGTAAATAGAAGGCTGGAGCATTTTCCATTCTTATATTAATACAGCCGATTTTCAAGAAACGTCATTTTTTTCTTACTTACATTTACTGGAACTATAGGGCGTCTATGATTTATATTATAGCAATTAGTATGTGTGTCGATCTGAAGATTGATTAAGGCTTAAATAAAAATTACAATTGTAGGGTGAGTACAGTAAAATGTTTCGTTAAGTTGCGAGTTGAAGGCTTCGGATGCGTTGGTGGTTCTTGTCAGTGTGGCAGAAGACTCAACTCATACAATTGGTGGAAAGGTGGCTTCATGGAGAAATGTATGTGTCCACTTATATCCCCAAAATGTGTTAAGAATTCATCAGTAGGTACCTCAGAAAGATTTACGAAAAGCAGACCAGAACACCATTTAACACATTGGCCAACCTCGTTTGTAGCCTTGTAATATTTGGATAAATCTAACATCTGATCAACCTCCATAAAGTTGGGTCAAGTGAAAACGACACACAAAAACTTTATAGTGTTGGGACAAATGATTCGCACAGTGTTGTGAATTGCTTATTCTAAGTTTCAAACGATCTCACGAGGATATAACGGCCGATCAAATTCTGAACAAATTTCGCTAATTGCTTTAAGATATTTTGTGTATGTTGCTTCTTCTTTATTTTCCAAGAGACAAAAAGACCAAGGGGAAACACGATCCGTTAAAATAAGCATGATGAGGGAATTAATTGAAGAAATATTTTGGATAATATTCAAATGTTCCATCAATACAAACAGTTTGTAAATTCTTTAAAAACGTAAGGTTATAAGAAATGCTAAAAATCAACAAATCACCCATCGAGTTATTCTTAAGAATAAAATTATAACATCTCTTGGTTAGCGGATACATATAAGAAACTTCATTGTGGACTTAATTGATGTTCGTCGGAAGTTTTGGCATAGCCTTCCTTCTTGCGTCATACGTACACTTTCTAATGTTTTTTTAACACCTTTCAATCGTAGACCTGAGGTTTCATCAACACACGAGGGTAAAACATATAGTTATTGGTCACTTAAGGAAAATATCATCTTTATAACCTCCTAAATATATTAAATGTTGAAACAGAATAAAAGTAAAGATGTCTTTAAAAACTTTGTTTATTTATTAATTACATGTCAAATTACAAAAACCTTTTCGTTTTAGATATAAGAGTTATTTTAACTACAATAGAGATCTACCGAAATGTATAGTTGTTGGACATTTTTATAGCTATTGGCCATATTCTGTATAGTTATTGGCCATGTTTCGTTCTGATTGAACAATAATGCATTAGCATTTGTTCAAGTCTGTAAATTCTTCTACATCCATAATATCCATATTATCACTCTCTTCATCAGAAATTTCCCCAGAGTCTGTGCCTTCTTTATAACAATTATGGCACAAAATGTATAACAATCATCTGCGTTTGGAATATGTCGTTGGTGGAGTTTAGGTATAAACTTCTCATGGTATATATCTTGCAAGTATTACATTTAATAAGGTCACCTAAAAAGTGTTTGTTTTATGCTGTAAATTTGGCATACACGATCATCTTCATTGCTTTCGTTTAATTTTTTTAATTGCTTCTGTTTTACTGGTATTTTTTGAGTTTTCTTCTGCCTTTTACATTTCTTTTCTTCTTCGCGTTGTATTTTTCTATTTGACTTTTCTTTTTCGTGTTGAATTTTTGCTTCGCGTTTCTTTTCAAACATTTCCTGGTATTTTTTAGATGTAACTGCAAATGGTACTCTTCACTATTACGTATACCTTTGCATTTAGGCGTAACCAGCTATGTAAGAAATTCCTCCACGTGATCACTGTTGCCAATTTTTAGAATTGAACTTGTGTTTATGCATTCATTGTTGCCCTTTTTATAATGCTCTCCACTAGAAGAAGCCTTTATTTGGTCATCTGCCTTATGAGTATTTGCTTAGTCAAAACTGGCCTCTTGACTCCATACCCTATGGTTTTCATGGATTGTTTCCATTAGAATCAGGAGTAGTTATGTCAGAATTAATCAAACTACTTATGGGTGTGTCATGGTGGTTCGTTTTGTTTCACTTCATTTAGCACATTTACAGTTCTTCCCTCAAATTATTCACACAATCGAACAGTAAAAAAAATCCGCTTTGTCACTTTTATCGGAAATAGCTTCTTTTATTCTTTTGAATTTCTTAATTCTTTCTATCCCAACAATCTCAATGAGTTCAAATTATTTTATGCTTACACTCAAATTATCCACATTATTTAATTCAATATTAACAACTTATTTCTTCTTTGAAGTGCCAAGACATTTACTGTAACCAACAGTATCAGGATTAAGTGGATAAAGTCCACTTACCTCGAACCTTTTAATTAGAGTTTCTGGTTTCACACAGAATTCAACAACTTGTTTTAGAATTGGTGCAATGATATTCTCTTCAAAACATCACCTGGATTGTTGGATTGCCAATCCCTCCTTGTTTCCACCAAACCATTCTTATTGGGTGAAAGACTGCTACATATGCCGGCTGCAAGATGCGTGTAGCTTTAGGATAACACTCTCTTGAAACCCTCCCTTTTCTATACTAGGGTGAGGATGACTGGAAAATCAGGCGAAATGGCCTAATTTTAATAACATATCTTTATTTGTCATAAACAATGAAAAGGTACACATTATAGAATATCAACAAAACATAGGGCACGAAGCGCGTCTTCCGAGAAATATTCCCATTTAGAGACCATAACTCAACAATGCAATAATGAAACAATGCAACAATGCACGACGATCATAATTAAACATACCAGACAATAATCCTAACTACTTATATCAAAGTCTGCGGTACTAGGTTCGAAGAACGTCCAAACCAATAAGGTGATCATTATAGTCTACGATATTCAAAAGTCCCACGTAACACATAGGCGTTAAGCGCTACAACCCCAAACAAATATCATAATGTTATACCATAATAACGACCAATAGTGGATCTAGTCCAAAACTATCCTATTAGTGTCCTGTCTCCTAATTCAATGTAATCTACCCAGACGATAGCTAATTCTAAGCACACTCATAATTAAATACTAGATGTAAGAAAGCCAAAGAAGCGGAGTTTTACTCTGCGTATTCAATAGTAATGTAAATATACCAATAAGCGCAATAAGGCGCAATAAATAGGGCTGGAGCCCAAAAAGACGGCAGAAAGGCGACGACATTTGACAACAGCGAGAAGCGCATGACGTAGTAAGTTTACGTATTTAAACTAAGATTTGTGTCCAGAACAATAATTTAGAAAGTTTTCCCCCATTACGCCGAAATATAATTTAGATACAGACAATAATAGAAATAATAATAATAATAATAATCCCCTGCCCTAAGTCACCGTTTTCACCTCGATAAGCTGGTGGTGTAATAAGTGACCATAGACCACCCACTATATATATACAAAGTCAAAGTTGACAGAGAGGCGGTGGGACGCGGGGAGAGGGAAGGAAGGAGAAGCGAGAGAACGGGCTCGAGCAACGTGTCGAATAGCCTCGAAGTTTGACGTGGCTGGAAGAAGCAACTATCTTCCTTTGTTTCTCGCCAGTCTCGGGTTTGACGCTAGGTGGCACCTGTCAGTCTATTGGGTGGTTGTTTGGAGTAAGGATGTCGGTGCTGGTGCTGAGTGTTGCAGTTCGTCTTGGAGGTTCGGTGAGTGTCCCCCATTCGATTAAACCATAACTCGTAAGTTGTTACAGCTGTCTTGTAGCTTGTTACATCATGATCTATATTCCTAATTTATAACACAATACACTTAGTTGATATGAGAGATGTGACTTGTGACCATCATGGAATAGAATTACGGAAAGTGTTATACCCTGCTCCAGAAGATAAGGGTGAAAAACGTTGGAAATGTATCCGAAAGATACTTCTGCTGTCATCCACCCATTATCACTTCTAGCAATTCCCCAATCTGCAGGAACAGACTGAGAATTTTTTTCAGGTATACTTTGATAAGGACACACAATCATTGGACTACAAGAAACACCATTTGCGGCAAATGTAAACATGACTCTTATGTTTTCTTTGGATGCTCCATGATCAATAGATTACACATGCTGTATTCCTTTTTGTGCCAGAACTTGACCAGTTGATGGATATATTTGAAAACCTGTCTCATCAACATTAAGATTGTGCTGTGCACAATTTTTTTTAAATATAATAGAGAAAGAAATTTATGTTTTCATTGTGCGGCGAACACGGGCCGAACTTTCAACTTCCTGCTGGACTACGTGGACCACACTGAGTTGTTGTGATTTGGTACCGAGATCGGGCAGCATTAACATTTGCAGTGCGATGACATCCGTTACTCAGAAGGAAAAGGAGGGGGGAGGGGGGGGGAGGGTTGAGTGTCTTTGCATGATCGACAGATGGTGACACTGACGTGGATAACTTTAGAACTATTTTCTTTAATATTATTAATTTACGCATTAATTTATCTTTGTTTTCATCATTAGTGATCTAAATTAATTTATCTTTGGTTTTTATAGGTTGAATAGGTATTGTTTCTTTTATGAGAGAACGAAGTTAAAAAAAATTAACTTTTTGCCACCTTTTGGCGGTTTGACACAATGTGTGGAGCTTTTTTTTTTTTTTTGAGGAGACGCGTAAGAAAGGTTTCTTGGAGTTTGTGAGTTGGTCATGGACTCCTCTTCTAATCTTCCATTTTGTGGAGGTAATGCAGATTTTCGTACTCGGTGTGATCACTAACCTAGTGACAGAGAGTAAGGGTTTTATATAATCATTTTATTTAGTGGTAAGATGAACTCGGTGAGTTTAATTGTTTTATTTTCTTTAACCTCATCTTTCGGCCTGCGTGTTTTGGAAAATAATTATTTGGAGGAAAAGGGTGGCGAAAGGTTTATGTTTTGAGTATCTCTCCTATTATAATATAGTTATCTGTAGAGCACCGTAATGCTACTGGGGTGGGAAGGGGAACGTCTTACTTACAATACATTTCTTTGGTGTATTATTTTAATACTAAGGATAAGGAGCATTATTGCATTTGTTGGTTTTATCGCAGTTCGTTAAGTCATCATTGTCATGAATTGTTGTTGGGTATCTTCATTTATGATATTATTATTACTAGCACCACGTCTTACTACCCGTTCGGGTTATACGCACTTACGCTAATGTGTAATGGTAGGGTGATTGTGAGATGAAATGAAGGACCTACAGTTTAGCGTGGAATCCGAACCACGGTGGCGGCCTGGCATTCCACACATTCACAAGATATCTTGTCAGAGGTGTAGGAAGGGTTTGGAAATCAGATAAATCTGTGCCGGGACCGAGGATTGAACCCCGGCCGCCAGCATAGAAGTCTGACACCTTACCCCTAGACCACCAGGTCACCATTTATGATATTAATGTTTGTGTTTTCTTTATCATAATTTTTTTGTTATGTGAACTGTTGTTATTGGGAATTTTCATTTATGCTATTAATTTTTGTGTTTTTTTATCTTAATTCTTATATGTGAACGGTTGTTATTGGGAATTTTCATTTATACTATTAAGAGTATGATATCGGGAATCCGTGTTGGTCAATAATTATAATCATTAAAGGCTCTCCTTATTTTTAGAGTTATTATATTTCAGTGGATATTAATTCCTTGTTCCCCTTTCAGCACACATTAAAGAAGAGAGGTGAGCGTACATAAGGAAGACAGTATAAGATTCTGGATTGATCCCCAATTGCGTCTTCAAGTGTTTTTCTCTTTTATGTACTCTTGTAAATTATCAAACCAATTTATGTCATCTTTTGAAACACATGAACTGGAAGAAGATATAGCTTCGCTGGTCCTTACAACTCTGTCAGGGTGACACCTGAGAAAAGCCTACAAAAATAAGTTTTAGAATAAACAAATATATTTACTAGGATTTTTTGATTAATTCTAGGATATTTAAACATATTTAAATTATCACATTATTGAATAAATTTTTTGGGCTACTCTCTAGTCATATTTTGCGTGCTTAGTAAATATCCAATTAAATTGTCTTATTGGGCACTGAGATAAATCAACACCAATGAAATTTTTATTAAAATTTGTGTAAAAGTATCCTAGAAACCTTAAAAATACTCGTAGCTTAAGAAATCCATCACCAGGACGATTATCCTTGAATGAGTTAGGCCTTGGACACTTGAGATAGTATCTTCTTTTTTCTGGGATATCCGTTTCTTGCCAGCTTATGTATCCACCTGAGCAAAACAATAACATTATTTAAAAAATATTTCAAATACGAAAATATTTACAATTTTCAAGTAGTTCAACAATGAATGTTTGTTTGGATAGCAATTGATATTTTTTGTAATTATTGGTTTCTTCTTCAATAGTAAAAACGGATGAAGGTTCAAATGTTTTCTTATTTCCAGGATTTTTAATCTTGAACTGTAGTGTGGCACATGGAACATAATATCTTTTAGCAATTTCTATGACCAACACCCCCTCCCCCTGCACTTATCTAAGTGGATTTTCCATTGCTTTTGAATTATAATCAGTGTGTTTAGGTATGGTGTGAACAACCTAAAATAAGTAAATAAAATCAGACATAAAGCTATTAGCTAATTTTTCTTACAGTTGTTGGTCATCCAGCCAATAACTAGTTATAGACATATTTAGTTATTAGCCAGAGAGGCTAGTAACTAAATTGGTCAATATACGGTTTCAGTTATTAGCCACCACGCAAAACTATTCTCAAACAAATATAATCCTTTATAGAGATGCTAGAAAGGCTAAATTAGGCTTTTCTCTTGGATAGGAAAATAAAGTAATACTTAGTTATGGCTGTAATTATAGTTATTGTCTTTTAAAATAATAATTTTCTTTAAGAAAACATTAATACTAACCTATAAAAACATACGTGATCATACAATAGCAGCCATTAAACACCTTTGAGACATCTAACGACTAAGTTTAGGACTAATTTCTGAAGCTTTTGGATATAGCTGCCATTTGAAGGAAGAGAGCAAAATAAGAAGTAAACTACACCTTATTATCTCCTTCTAAATATCAAATGGACATTTACTATTAGGTGGTCAGTGACTGCTTGGTTTACCGAGCTAATGATTTTTAGTGGCAGTTCGCTAATATTTTCTGTGCCTCTACATTAGGCAGCAGCATTTACTTTTGTCATTCTAGTGTACGATTGTCATAAGGCCCATGATTGTGGTGGTCATTATGACCCTACCATAAGACTCACCTATGACATAACAAATTTGAAAATCTTAGACACTTAGTTGCAATCAATAAGCCAAGATCAGATTTTAAATAAAGCAATACTAAAACGCATCCATTGTTTTAAATACACTCCACACTTTATGTTCACATACCACTCGCTAAATCACGATGTTTTTTCAATTTAAAATTCTTCAAAAGAATAATGATTTTACAACTTTGGCTAAGTAAGTCATTCATGTCGTACTTGATCAGTTCTACAGAGGTGATGTGAAATGATTTGGATGAGTTGGGACGAGCCGTTTAGTTCCCATTCCGCCTTTGAAAGAAATCCACCTGGATAAAATGTCTTAGGTCTCAAAAGAGGACATGGCCTTATAAAAGAGGATGGATTTAAAATAGGCTTAACTGGTTGAGATAATCAAATATACTTTTTATTTAGTATTTGTTTTCAATTTATTAAATATTAAAAAATTATATAACGCTTATATAAAGAGGTTTGTTGGCGTGTTTGTATTTTTGCGATAAGCTCGATCAACCCTTAACCAATATCGACAGTATTTATACTCATGTGTTCCTTATACTCTCAAGATGGACATAGGCTATACTTTTCCTTTTAAAAATCCAATAAAATAATAATTTATCAAAGATTTGCTCTTAAACACGTGACCAATGGTGTACTTTCCTATTTAATGTTTATTCATTACTTCTCTGTTTAATTTGATCACCAAATCAACTGCAAATCTAGATAGTAGATATAACATACATTTCAATCTTAACTAAAAAATAATATATTTGGATATGAGATTTTCAAATAATTGAAAATTGATCCAGGAAAAAGAAGTTATGTGACTTTATATATATATATATATAAATTTATGTATATATATATATATATATAAAGTTATGTGACTATATTAATATATATATATATATATATATATAATATATATATACATATACATACTAGTGGTTCGTTGCAGCGATAGCTTCAGATTATTGACCTAAAATGTATTTTAAACTTTTTATTGGGAAAGGATCTATATAATACACCCTCACTCACTTTTTAGTTAAAAGTTTACTCGTCAAAGGCTACCAACTTTACTTATATATTTAGTTTTCGCTGTGTAATTTGAATAAATATTTATATTTTCCTCCTTCACGCCCCGATGAGAACTTTATAATGACTTATCCTCTACATATATATTTATTTGTTGCACCAAATCGCACAAATGAACCACTGCCCTCACAGAAGGTGAAGATGGAAACATTTGCTGGGAAAATTGTGTTTTAATTTCAGGACACTATTTTTACAGGCATCCTGATCCCCTAATCTATTAAATGACTGTTTGTTTGTCGAAATTTGTTCAGTCATTTCGTCATAATCTCTATTAAGGTCCTCGCACACCGGAATAGTGTAGTATACGTACGGTGTCGTATACGTACGGTGTCGTACAAGTATTGTATGTTTTATCTTGTCATGCTTTGCTATGAAGCTGCATACACAGACACCCATTGTAGCACCCTGGTAGCAGCATAGTATCGTATACGTACGGTGCGTGGTTTTCCATTCCTCTTTGAATGCGGAAAGACACGTACGATACTGTCATGGCGGCCGTTGCCTACACCCCACTACACCTTTTCAAACACTCCTCTCGCATATCAGTAAGTTATTTTCAGCCAATGAGGAATCATTTCTACAGTTGACCAAATAATTTCAAGTATTTGTTAGGGTTGAAATATCTAACTTGGTCTCTCAGTATGAGAGAAGAGTATTAGAATGGGAGTACAGATATTACCCTGGACATTTTCACTTTTACCCTCAACAAGCATTGTAACCCCAAACATCCAACGATCAACTATCCATGATACCTCTACCTCATCAAAATATTCCTCAATCACTCCCTCAACAATGAATGTATTCTCTTGCTTCCCACCATCATAAACTTTCCATGACTCCTCAAACGAGTAATAATGTTCCTCAAAAGCCACCGCCTTCCAGTGCATTCAACCTTCAGCCTCCTATGCCTCCAACTCTTGGTGTTATTCAACAACCACCACCTTCCAGTGCATTCAACCTTCAGCCTCCTATGCCTCCAACTCTTGATGTTATTCAACAACCACCACCTTCCAGTGCATTCAACCTTCAGCCTTCTATGCTTCCGACTCTTGGTGTTATTCAACAGCCACCGCCTTCCAGTGCATTCAACCTTCAGCCTCCTATGCCTCCAACTCTTGATGTTATTCAACAACCACCACCTTCCAGTGCATTCAACCTTCAGCCTTCTATGCTTCCGACTCTTGGTGTTATTCAACAGCCACCGCCTTCCAGTGCATTCAACCTCCAGCCTCCTATGCTTCCAACTCTTGGTGTTATTCAACAGCCACCACCTTCCAGTGCATTCAACCTTCAGCCTTCTATGCTTCCAACTCTTGGTGTTATTCAACAGCCACCACCTTCCAGTGCATTCAACCTCCAGCCTCCTATGCCTCCAACTCTTGGTGTTATTCAACAACCACCACCTTCCAGTGCATTCAACCTTCAGCCTTCTATGCTCCCAACTCTTGGTGTTATTCAACAGCCACCGCCTTCCAGTGCATTCAACCTTCAGCCTTCTATGCTTCCAACTCTTGGTGTTATTCAACAGCCACCACCTTCCAGTGCATTCAACCTTCAGCCTTCTATGCTCCAACTCTTGGTGTTATTCAACAGCCACCACCTTCCAGTGCATTCAACCTTCAGCCTTCTATGCTCCAACTCTTGGTGTTATTCAACACCACCACCTTCCAGTGCATTCAACCTTCAGCCTTCTATGCTCCAACTCTTGGTGTTATTCAACAACCACCACCTTCCAGTGCATTCAACCTTCAGCCTTCTATGCCTCCAACTCTTGGTGTTATTCAACAACCACCACCTTCCAGTGCATTCAACCTTCAGCCTTCTATGCTCCAACTCTTGGTGTTATTCAACAACCACCACCTTCCAGTGCATTCAACCTTCAGCCTCCTATGCCTCCAACTCTTGATGTTATTCAACAACCACCACCTTCCAGTGCATTCAACCTTCAGCCTTCTATGCTTCCAACTCTTGGTGTTATTCAACAGCCACCGCCTTCCAGTGCATTCAACTTCACCCTTTCTATGCTCCAACTCTTGGTGTTATTCAACAGCCACCGCCTTCCAGTGCATTCAACCTCCAGCCTTCTATGCTCCAACTCTTGGTGTTATTCAACAACCACCACCTTCCAGTGCATTCAACCTTCAGCCTTCTATGCTTCCAACTCTTGGTGTTATTCAACAACCACCACCTTCCAGTGCATTCAACCTTCAGCCTTCTATGCTCCCAACTCTTGGTGTTATTCAACAACCACCACCTTCCAGTGCATTCAACCTTCAGCCTTCTATGCTCCCAACTCTTGGTGTTATTCAACAGCCACCCCTTCCAGTGCATTCAACCTTCAGCCTTTATGCTCCCAACTCTTGGTGTTATTCAACAACCACCGCCTTCCAGTGCATTCAACCTCCAGCCTCCTATGCTCCAACTCTGTGTTATTCAACAGCCCCATCTTCAGTGCATTCAACTCAGCCTTCTATGCTCCCAACTCTTGGTGTTATTCAACAGCCACCAAACTTCCAGCGCATTCAACCTTCAGCCTTCTATGCTTCCGACTCTTGGTGTTATTCAACAGCCACCGCCTTCCAGTGCATTCAACCTTCAGCCTCCTATGCCTCCAACTCTTGATGTTATTCAACAGCCACCGCCTTACAGTGCATTCAACCTTCGGTCCCCAATGCTTCCAACTCTTGATGTTACTCAACAGGTTCCACCATTTCCCACTGCATTCAACCTTCAGTTTCCTATCCTTCCTGCACTTGATGTTAATCAACAGCCACCGCCTACCATTGCATGCAATCTTCGACCCCTATGCTTTCTTCTAATAATGTTCCTCAACAGTCACCGCATCCACTGCATGCAGCCTTCATCCTCCTACACGTCCTTCTTATGATCGTCCTCAACAGCAACCACCTACCACCTCATTCAATCTTCACCATCCTATGCTTTTTTCTCATGATGTTCCTCAATAGCAAATGCGCCAACCTCTAACTAAAGTATACGAAGAACTTTTTATCATCGTGGACCAAATCCTCAAACAGTGTAAATAACTCTCCAAACACGTTTATTTTCTTATTGATATCATATATCCGTTTCTTCTACTCTGGATCCAACAACATTGCCACTACCACAATGCCCTAATCAGAGGAAGAAGACAAGGTATCAATCATTATAGTTAACAGAAAAACAACAATATACTACTTATTTTAACTGTGCTACCCTCAGGCACCGAAGGAGAATTGTTGGGCGTGGTTGGAGAAACCAGCTCTTGGGACACACGTCGTATCTACGATGTCGGTGAGCAGGACCGTTGTGGCAATAAGATACCATACTGCTACTGTACTGACACCGTACGAATACGATACTATGCCAGTGTGCGATGACCTTAAAGGGTAACGGGCTTATAAAATAATATATATTAACATATATGATCGAGAGTGATAAAATGTGATTGTGTGAGTGTGTTGAGTAAGTGTTAAAATGAGAGTGTGAGTGGGAAAAAGTGATTGTAAGAAACTGAGAATGAGCAATTAAGAGAGATAGAGTGAGTGTGAGTGAGTGATAGGGTATGTGTTAAAGATATAATTACTGTGAGAAGAGAAAAAGAGTGTGTGGGAGAGAAAGTAAGAGGTGTGTGTGAGAGAAAGAGAATATGTAAGGGAGAATGCGTGATAAAGTGTGTGTGTATATATATAAGTGTAAAATTTTGGGAGAAATATTGTGTGAAATAGAAAGAAACTGTGAGTACATGTGATAGAGAGTTTGAGAGAGAAAGTTAGAGAGGGAGAGATTAGTTTAGAAAGATAAAATTAAATTGAGAAAGAGTTAGAAAGAGAAATTAAGAGAGCCGTGTAAGACATAATAGAGAGAGTGAGTTTGAGATAGAGAGAGTGAAATAGAGAGTGAGATAGAGAGTGTAATAGAGAGAGTGAGAGAGAGTGAGATAGTGAGTGAGATATAGAGTGTGAGATTGAAATAGAGAGTTTAATGTAGAGGGAGTTTGAAAGAAAGAGCGTTTGTGAGAGAGCTTAAGAGACAGAGTTTAATAAAGATTATTTGAGAGAAATTATGTGATAAAGAGTGTATTTGAGGTTAGAGAGAGTGTGTGAGAGAGAGAATGGAAAAGATTATTTTAAGACAGAGAGTTTTATAGTGTGAGTATGTGTGTGAGTATGTGTGTGTGTGTGTGTGTGAGGAAAGAAGTGTGTGAGAGCTAGAGTGTGTGAGAGCATGAGAGTGTGTGAGAGCATGAAAGTGTGTGAGAGCATGAGAGTGTGTGAGAGCATGGAGTGTTGAGAGCATGAAAGTGTCTGAAAGAAAGAATGTGAAAATATAGATCAAAATTAAGTATCAACTTGTAAACATAACTGAACTCACTGTACTTGTAAGAAAGTGAAAAGACAGATAGTGTACACAAAAAATTACTTTTCAATATTCTATTTTCCAAATTAAGTGGTAAAATGAAAACGTAGCTTAATTTATGTATTTGTATTGTTTTACTATTTGATAAATTGAACATCAAAACCCATTATTAGAATAAAATGAACATTAAAACCCATTATTTGGAAAAATGAACACCAAAACTTATACTTAGATAGTTAAATGGCTATTTTTTTTAAACATTATTCAAGATAATTTTATAATTCTTGAGCTTATAATACATACCAAACATATTTAAACATCATTTTATCATGCATGAAACAAAACGTAGACAATATTATCATGAAATTAACAACTTAACCTTCTAACTTTTTACTTATGCTCAGTATTATTGATTTAAATGTGAATTAACGAACACATTCCAATAAAAAATAAACTTTCCCCCAGTTTAGGCATCTTATTTTAAATATTGTGTTACGACCAGTATCCAAAGAGAAATATTCATCCAAAGATAAAGTTGTGATGTAATCGGACCAACAAATAAAGATTGATTAGTTTTTTTACCCAGAGAGATATTATATTAAGATATTTACAGACATGCAGCAAATAAAGGTTTCCATGAAGATTTAACAAAGATTGAAAAACTGAAAATCATCTGTGAAAATCTGTTTTTCGTGGAAAAATACTATTTTTTCCGACATCCTGGATTCTTAACCGTTAAAGTGAGTTGTCGTTTGTCAAAATCTGTTCAGTCGTTTCTTCGTAATTTCTAATTACCGGAAATGGGCTAATCAAATTATATATAAGATAAGCTTGGCATCTAATGCCGCTATGATCATGACATATAATATTCAACAACCTGTTTATATCACCATGTAAAGAAAATTAAACTCTATGCTTCTATTGAAGTAATATTTAATTTGATGGACATTAGAGTTGATTTACGTAAGCCTTGAGAGTGTAGTTTGTTTTTTATTTAATTTGAATTATTTCAATTTGATCTAGTGAGCCGATCAGCACACAAATAACTCGGGGGCCATAGTTTGGACAAGCCTGAAATATATTCCCTCTAGATAATCCAAGTTGAACGGAGTATGTCCATCTAAAACTATCAATAGATCAAACTCCATGGGAAGACTTAAAAAAGGAAAACAATTTCATAAGTTTGTGTACAAATATATTGTATATGTGTTTTTAAGGACATGGTAAAACTAATTTTGAAAATATTTATATTTGAAGCTAACGTGATAATTTAAAATATATAGGACTACATCAATTACTTTGTGTTTTACACTTTCGACCATTTTTGCCACGTAATTGTTGTGATTGTTGTTTGGGCCTCCTAACCAGCTCTTGAAATTATGTTCCTTGTAATATTCACTTTCAAGAAGTTGTACAACAAGGAATGTCAAAATTTCCACATTATTTTCTTCCTAATCAATATTACTACTTAGTTCATTTATATGTAAAAAAAAAGTGTTACAGATAGATCTCTACCTTGAATTATACTGAGCCTTGAACGATTATGACTCTAGTAAAGTATAACATTTAAATATATTATTCTCTAAGTCCTGTATTTTCTTTATAAATAAAGTAGTCATTCATATGGCTTAGACATGGAAAGTGACCCAATGTGACAGTTCTTCTGGTCTGGTTTACTGGTGACTGAGGGGTCGGGTAGTATTTTAACCAGTAGTGCTCAGGGTGCTTTAATAAATGATTTCCCACTCTACCTCCACTTTAATTAATGTAAATTTCCTCTAAACGCCATCATCGTCTTTAATTATTGTAAATATGTGAGCATCCCAAAAGGTTAGTAAGAGGTGTGCCATAAATAAATATTCTATATTCATATATTAATAAGTGTTCAGTTTAGATACTTTAATGGTTCCAATTTTGAATACGATTACATTTATTTGATTCTTTCCCAAATTCCACGCTAGAATGCAGAGTAATCTCAATATCCTTTGTCTACAAAAACAAACATTTAAAAGTGGCATCACTAACAGCTAGGCAACCATTATTTTCCAGAGTGGGTAACCCCAACGCCACCAACACTTTTAAATATTTCTAACCTATTATGTATCTACGTTTATTATTGTTCTTGATGAAATTGACGGGGTATCAAGTTAATTTGAGTCACCAATATGAAACCAATAATTTTACATTGCCAACGTTAAAAGGCCTAAAACTTAGAAATAAAATCTAGATCTACAGCCAAGATAATTGATAGCTTATCATATTTCAGTTTGGTCAATCTTTTTACGTTACCGTCCTGCTAGTCATCATGACATCTCTATGGGGGAGCATTTTGTGTCAAACGGAAGCCACTGAAGTGGCAAATAATGTGACAGCAACTGCTGAATCTGATAAAACAACAGAGATTAAAGAAATAACTGCTGAATCTGATTTTGATTCAAATTAAACACTGAAAGCTAAATATCTATGTAAAGTTGATATACTTTTACGAGTACACTTTTTAATAGAACATCGAGAGAGGGCTTATTTTATAAATTTTTTTTTTTTCCCAATAAAGTTTATAACACATTATACTACAATAATTTACAACAATTTCTGCGACGAGCCGCAAGTTATACTTGAATTTCATACCTATCTATTATCACGTATTTTCCTAAGTATTTAAATTTGTCTAATCCTTCAAAACAATATATTATTTATTTATATGAATGCATTTCCTTAGAATACAATATTTTGACACATAGTCAATTACTTGGTTTTATCAATATTTACTTTTAGACTTATTTATATGAAAATTTTACACCCAAATTCTGCCATCCTATTAACTATAGCCTCATATCCACAGAGCAGATCTACATAATAATGCATAGTTTATCAATTTATTCAAGCCATTTAATATCAAAACACCTACCTTTCTTTTTTCAAGGACCTAGCTGCATATTCACGCGCAACGCTAAATATTAGAGAGGATAAGGTAGATCCTTGTTTGAGACTATTTTGAATTTCAAATGTATCGGTTACTTTATTTCATTTAAGCAAGATTACCCGAGTTTTATTCAAACATATTTTAATAAGCTTAACACATTTTTTGAATATTCCAAAATCAACTAAAATACGGAACAATCTTTACGTTTTGAAGGAATCACATATATTTTTTAAATAGTTAAACAATAAGGGTGCCATGATAGTCCAATAATTTTTCCAAGATATGTTTTATAGTAGAATTCTGATCTATTCTTCCTAATATCGCAACAGCGTTTGTCAATAATTAGCTCAAATGTATTTTAATACAGTATAGATACTAAATAAATGTATTTATACAATTCGTGATGTAATGTAACTTATTATATTATATGTAGCCTAAGTGGTGTATAAATTATTAAATAATTATATAGATAAATTATTATATCCATAGACAAAAAATACTTATTTATTAAGGATACATAAATTGTAGCACACAGAATCGAACCCAAGCTATTTTGTAACTAGATACATCGGGGGTCACGTTGGATAAACTTCAATCTTGTGATGGTCATGTTGATTTTGAATTTCAACCAGGTGTACTGAGGGTAGTTATCCAATTGCAATTATTTATCACCAGCCCCTCCGCCCAATAATGTGGTTGCATTTATTTTAAATTATCCTCCCAGTCTTTACCTTTTAAAATACGTTGTTAGTGTTAGTGTTAAATAAAGATGGGATTTGAAGGAGTTTTGGTCTTAGCATGAACGCTCATAGTCCTAATAAATATATTATTTAAGCTTAGCAAGCATATCATTCTTTTATATAAATTCAAATTTTAAACTAGTGTGTTATTGTAATCATTAATATAAAAAGTGTTAATTTTTTCTACTAGAATACCTTCTAAAATGTGAATTGTAATGCATCTGATTATAAAACTAGAATCTAGGGTCTTTTGATTCCTAATATTTAAAAAAACAACATATTTCTGGTTATCCGGTTGGATTGTAACTTCTGACGTAATTTCTAACTTTAAAACGTTATCTGCACTTTATTTTTTAAGATACGGGTCAAGTGATTTTTCAATAAAACAACATAGCATATGACCAAGAAATATAGTTAATATAAGTTTCAGTTTCAAACCCAACTGTCCTTATTCTACTGAATTCGTGTTTGAAGTATATGCAGTTCAAGGTTTTGTCTTTAGAGCTGCTTCTAAACTACTCTCATGGTAAGCTTTGAAGAAATATAATTTATTATGAGAAGTATATTAAGTGCAACTATATATTTGATATTAATGTGTTATCTTTAAAGGTATACTAGTGAAGACAATTTTATGAAAAGTATCTGGATAATATAAAATAGTCAGTGTGGCATCTACAAATGTTTAGACAATATTTTCCGTAGTTCTGATAAACCAAATTTTATATATAAAAAAGAGACCTAATATAACGGGAAAATATAGAAAATTTTGAATTTTACGAATATTTAAAGGGGAAGACACAATTTCAGAAAACAACTACAGTATTTAGTTAGACAGCAGTTTCTTGAGGTTTACAAAACCATTTATAAAATAATATAATTATTTTCTGAGAAGGATTATATTTTCAAAATTGGAAGATGCAATCTATAGCTATATAACTTAAATTAGTCGTTGAATGTATGACAAAAATATTGGTTGAGGTCTTAAAAAAGCTAAGGTTTTAGCTTTAGATTTGCACACAAGTAAAAAAATAAATGGTACGGAACTCTGCACGGACTTTCTTGCTCTATTGTTTTAAAATGGAGATATTCACTCAAAACTCGTAATATATGTCAAATGAAATAATATACACTAGCAAACGCAAGCATAAGTTGCACTATACTTATGTAAAACTTTTTTTTTAGTCCCGGTTTTAAATTTTATAATTTTGTTTTTAAAGAATTAATATCCTCATTTGTATGTTTGGACCGATAAAAAAGATCAATGTTGGGTCCACTAGGGTCAACACTTGTATTAAACTTTCAACTTCCAGTTAAAATCTTCGACATTATATTAGGTGTTGCAAATCTTCATGCCATCGCATTGCTATTAAATTCCTCATTTATATATTTTGACAAATAAAAAATGTAAATATTGAATATTGAGTCTAAAATGGGGATAGATCATTGTTGTACAAACATTTATCCTAAGAGGATTAAGGACAAACAACATAAACTTTTAAAGACTTAGGCTACTTATATTTAATTACTCTATGGAATTGGAGAATTATTGCGTTAAAACTTGAGTAGTATATATTTACAGCTAAAGCTCATAAAATTGTATTAATATATTTGCCAATATCTCAAAAACTGTTGGTTTTATACAAATATATTTCATATAAAAGTTTTCTATTTTTAATAGTACTACAATTTTGCAATGAAAAGTTATTTAGTATCTTAAGTAGTTGCGTATATATAGAAGTTTCTGCTTCTGTAAGGTACCCTAAAAGTCATTTTCATGGGGAAATGAAAATAGCCAGTTTATTTATAATTTAATCAACCAATAGATACGAATTTTAATCAAAATCGTTAGAGCCGATTTTGAGAAAATAAATATTTTATCTTTTCGCCTTTATTAAACTATTCTTAATTTTGGTGACCTGGTGGTTTAGGGGTAAGGTGTCAGACTTCTGTGCTGTGGTCCGGGTCCAATCCTGGGGCCCGGCACAGATTTATCTAATTACCAAACCCTTCCTTCACCTCTGACAAGACGTGTATTAATCACAACTTGTGAATGTGTGGAATGCCAGGCCTCCACCGTGGTTCGGATTCCTCGTTAAACTGTAAGTCCTCCATTTCATCTCATCAACAACTTACCATTACACATAAGCGTAAGTGCGTATAACCCACGGTGTTAATAATAATAATAATAATAATAATAATAATAATAATAATAATAATAATAATAATAATCTTAATTTTAAGTTTAAACAGACACATAGACAGACGTAATTGCAAAGACCACTTTTTAGGTTCGGGGGGTCATGAGACGTCGACATCCATTAACATTTCAGTTGTTTTTTTACGGTCGCAATACTTTACCTTTTGTGTTCGAAAAGTTAAAACATATTTATATTTGCGTGTAGCTTCAAAGTTATTGGTTTTATAAAAATATGCTTCAAATAAAATATTTTTTTATAAACAGTCCTAAATAATTGTAATCATAAGAAATTTCATATTTCAAATAGTTTAGGAGATATTATAAAGAAAGATCATTTACGCATCAGACCGGAGCCCTTAAAATCATTATGCCGAAATATTGAGAGTAGCCATTTTGTTTATAATATTTATAAATGTTTAGAAATGAAATTGAATCAAAATAGTTATAGCAGATTTTGAGAAAATAGACTTTTTATCTTTTTGCCCTTCAGCAAACTACCCTTAATTTTAGGGTTAGACATACAATTCCACAAACCCTTCGGGAAACCCTATGAAAACCCTTGACACCAAGATTTATGATTAATATGGTTTAGGCTCTAGTTGGAGGTACAGACAGACGACAGACGGACAGAAATTAAAACAACTTTCTCGGATTTGGGGGTTCATTAAACGTAGAGATTCATCAAAATCTCGAGTTTGATTTTTTTGACGATCACAATACTTTCTCTACCTGTAAGATAGCGAGAAAGTAAAATTGTAAGCAAAATATATGCGTATAATTACCATAAAACGAGTGTAGTTTACAAGGAACGGAAATACATTTGTAATTTGTTTTGATGCAAAGTTGGACTATACGTAAACTCGTCTAGTCTAGACTGTCGGTAATGGAGAGGTCAGGGTTTGAATTCTTGTTGGGTGTACTGATGGTGGTTTTTCTAATTATTTTTCCACTTTTCTTCCACGTAAATGCTGACAAATTTACTCCAAATTTAACCTTACTAATCTTAACCCCATTTGTGTAAAATATGAGGATACCCCAAATGCGTAGTAAGATGTAGTGCAAGAATATACAAATATATTTATATCCGGGCTGTCCGCACTTACTAGCATTAATGGGTAGAGACAAAGAAGGAAAGTAGAATTCATGATAAATGAAAGGATAAAGAAGGTAGACTTTATAATAAATGTAGGGATAAAGAAGGTAATCTATAATAAATGTAGCTCCATTTGCATTGCAAGACAAAGCATAGGACACTTTTTTTTTTAATTCGTTACAACATACTAAACTTCAAACACCGACTTTTCGAATCACTTGCAAACCAGGCTAAATGAGATTAGCCTTTAGTCAGCCTGCTACGGACCCACTTTGGTGGCCACGTGGTCTTACGCGCTACTCTCGCGTTGGACTAGACTGGCAAAGACGAGAAGATCGGAGATCGATTACGGTCATATGCACCGAAGTTTTTTTTACCAAAATGGTTTTTCATTCTGAGTCCACGAAAATGCGGGTTCATTTACTCTAAATTAAGCCTTCGTAATCTAATTCCTAACCTATTGATGTAATTAGTACATACACGTATAACTCGAACGTATTGTAAAATGCGGCGCTGAAAAAAAAGGCTCGCTCCACCGTTATAGTATGTAAACTATAGCTCTACAGATAATTGATTTATATTTTTGTTCTTCCAGGGAATACTATATCTTTACTTGTACCTCCTGATGGTCATCCATTCGACGCTGTGGGTATCTGTCTCATGCCAGACCGATATAAGCTCAACTAAATCTGATGATAACCAAGTAAGTTGCAGCTACTGCCAGCCTTGCAGCTGCCCGCTGATACAAGCCCTACCAGTGAACGACCACAGAACGTACGATGATACGTCAAAACCTCAATCACCTTCATCAGACGCCCTATATTTCATATCTTAGTGGCATGTTTACCTCGTTGTTGTTGTAATTTAGTAGCTTAGCCAAATTAAACCAGTGAAGATCCAGTTATACTCATTATAACTACTCAAATATCCTTTAAAACTAGGAAAGAATATATTTTCAATGATTTAAAACGAAATCAAATTATTTTCTTAAACTTATAAAATATACTATTTATTTTACCTGCTTTTATTTTGTTGAAAAATTCTATATCTAAAAATATATGCACATTAAATAACATAATGAATTATTTCTACAGTCCGATATGTTTTTTAGCACCGTGTTTACTACCCGTTCGGGTTATACGCTTATGTACTAATTACACTGATGTTTTAGGTATTAGGAGGGCTATATTTAGAAAAAGGGTACCCGAACTTGCGTGGAGGGAAAGTGGGAAAACATTTAGGAAAAACACCCTCTGTACACCTGACCAAGATTTGAATTTATATCTCCCAGTCATCAGCATTCTAGCATACTGTGAGAGTAGCGCCTTAAACCATGCGACCACCAAAGTGGCTTACAGTACAATATAGAAAGGAAGAAACTTTTTTGACACATTACAAAAGCAATGTTAATATAATTATATGATATGCCATGAGATCTTCAATTTTAGTGATTGATTGATGATTTATTATTATTATTATTATTATTATTATTATTATTATTATTATTATTATTATTATTATTATTATTATTAGCACCACGTCTTACTACCCGTTCGGGTCATACGCACTTTACGCTAATGTGTAATAGTAGGGTGATTGTGAGATGAAATGGAGGACCTACAGTTTAACGTGGAATCCGAACCACGGTGGAGACCTGGCATTCCTCACATTCACAAGATGTCTTGTCAGAGGTGAAGGAAGGGTTTGGTAATCAGATAAATTTATGCCGGGACCGAGGATTGAAACCCGGACGCCAGCATAGAAGTCTGACACCTGACCCTTAGACCGCCAGGTCACCGATTGATGATAAAGATAATAATAATAATAGAAGCCTTAGTAAAGTAAATTGCTATCAATATTGACCGCAATTAAATATATTTGTATTTTATAAAAGTTCCCTCCTACAATAAAATAGTTTTAGTATTAAGTAACAAATATGTTGTAACATATATTGGATTAGGCCTATTCAATTATTATGTTTATTAAAAATAAATACTATATTACAATTAGTATGCAATTATTAGTATTAAAAGATGCCTGCTTGTCAGAAACTTGACACTTTTATTTTAGGTAGAGAATTTTAATTCTGTCGATCATATATTTTTATTTAGTTTTAATTTATTCTAAAATGTTTATTTATTTTGCCGTGACTAGCACGCCATGTGGCCAGATGCCATACTACATTTAATTAATTTATTTTCAAACTTATTGTTTTCAAGTGGACATTGCATTGCGTTGAAGGAAACACCAGATAAATTAAAACAATACTTTAAAGAAATATACTTATTAAACGGGTTTTTGTCCAAATATTCCATTCACATTCTAAAACAATATTGATCAGGTGTAATTTTATTTTTAACGTCTTCTATGAGATTCTACGAGAATCATAATGGCAGCGATACACGAGGAAGAAAGAAATGTTCTGTTTCAGAGGGGGAAGGCGGGGAATGTGACGACACAGATACGTCATCCAATCTCGTACATTTTAATTTTAAAAGGCCCGCGATGAAAAAAAGGAGAAATTGAGTTTATTTACAAACAATCATCATATTATATCAAACTGTCGGATATAAGATTCTGCATCCATTTAGTTAAAGATTCAGATTTTATCAAGCTTCTTAACTATCATTTCTTCCATCTTCCCCCAATATTAATTGTTTCTACTTTAATTTCACATACTTATAGACATATATTTCAAATTTAGAACTTAAAATCTGCGAGATTTTTGGGGCCTCTACGAGAAATGCCGAGAGGCGGGAATTGGAAGAACGAAGCGGAACTGGCTTCTTGGAGCTAAAGAGAAGACGACACACATTATTTTCAGCGCAACAAAAATTGAAATTTTAACGGTTATTTTTTAAAACAAACTTTCAAGTTTTTATAAAAATGACTACTAAAGATGCGACTACAACTTTAGACCAATGGTAGACCTCTGCAATGACGATTCTTGGACTTTTAGAGTTTTGAACTAACTCACAGTTTCAACGATGACATCCCAGAACATCTTTTGAGGTGATATCAACTTTTTAAAAAAAAAGTTTTAATCTACACACAGCTTAGAGCTCACTATGAAGACGCTATATTCTTATGAACCTGTTCCACTACAATTTAAAGACTTCGTGTTACTTTCTTCTAAAGTAATATTTATCTATTTTTTCCTCAAGATAACATTTTTTTAACAATGTCTCTCGAAAGAATATTTTGGCCAGCATCATTCCTTCCACATGAATGCAATGTTTTATGTTCTTTTATTCATTTATTTTAACTACTAACCTCATAAAGTACATCTATTAATTAGGGTGTCTCAAGAAATTATAATATCTTTATCATTATTTCAATAATTATCCACAAATATTACACTTAAATTTTTTTATTTTAATACATCAACTTACTGAAATGTTATTTGAATTATGAATTGTATTTTAAATTTATAATTTAGCAGACGTCTGTTAGGTAGGGTAAAATTTTAGATCGAAAATTATTTATTAAAGTACAACTCAACATTTATTTTTCAAAGTCAAACTTTTTTTTTTCAAAGTCAAATCCGTTGTTAAGAATTTTATTTATATTACTATCCCCACGATTCAATGTAATCCACTATGTTACAATTGTTATAAAAAAAAACACATATTTATCGATGTCTCACCTGCAGGCAGTTCCCAGGGATGCTGACCTCGGAGGCCGGTATTGTTGTACGGAAGGTGAGTCCATTGTTGACTAGGTACAGTAAAGGTATATTTTTCCCCAACATGTCCCAAAGGTCCTGAGAGAGTCTCGTGTTCGATTTAATGCTTATTATTATTTTAAGTTTTACCCCGAGATAGTTTATTTTTTGTTTTTGTTAAATGTAAAAGTTGGTTTCAAACCCGAAGTATTTTATTCATTTTAAATCTGAGCTAGCCCACCATTCTTCTTTGATCATCTATTTTATGCACTATTAATTAATTATATCACTGGACTTAAAGTTAATACATAGATTGATGCTTTTTTTAAATATTTCCCCTTCTTTTCAATAAAATATACTTCATCCTCATCATTATAATATATATATACATTTTTTATTTACATTATCTGGCCTACATGATTTAACAGGTCTGTACGAATATCCTACATATTTCATTTAATAATAAAGGATGCAAGTACACTTCGTTTATCATGTATTGTAGAAAGCTTACCTCGCACTTATACTAGATAGCTGTTGCCCGCGGCTTTGCTCGCGTGGAAGTTGATTACATACAAATACGAAAATATACATATGTATTTACAGATTAATTTAAAATATTACGTTACGTTGATGACCATAACTTGACCTCAGATCAAAAATAATGCAAGTCCGATACAAACTTTCACCTCCTTTTTCATCCCTTATTAAATAAAATTTCCAAAATTCCTGAAACATGTATTTATTTGTTTTACGTCAATAACCGAAATACAAAATTTTGTTTATGTAACTTTAAAAATGACGGACTTTCATACATATTAGCATACATATTATCATCCCCTATTTTGACCCCTTTGGGGTGGAGTTTTCTAAAATACTTTCTTAGTGGGTGCCTACATAACAAAATGAATATACAGTCCGAATTTCATGCTTGTAGCCTTGATAGTTTGCGCTCGGCGATGATGAATCAGTCAGTCAATCAGGACATGTTATTTTATAAGTATAGATAGCGACGTTTCCGCCAAGGAAACTGATTGTACGTACAGTACATACGTATAGGCTACATAGACAGGCATAGATAAGCCCTACATATATGTAACCATACATAAACATATAATTAGTCTACATACAAAAACACATAGCTAGAGGGATTGTAAGTAAGACGTAGAGAAAATATATCCACATAAGCGTGGATAGAAGATGTGCTTGAAAACCAAATTATTTTTTTCTCTCTCACAATTCACACTATTTTCCCGGGCTATACGCATTTTAACTCTACTAACTGGGAATGAACGAGGATGGTAGACCTAAGGCAGTGAAAACTAACCTTTTAAATTTTCAGTAACCCTTAAATATTTCGTAGAATCTCAGGGAAACCTCATGCTGATACATATTAGTATCTATTGGGTAGAACTTACTCTAGTTAGAGATGGGTAGCGTACTGTTGTAAGTGGGGCAATGGATTACTCTAGTTAGAGATGGGTAGCGTACTGTTGTAAGTGGGGCAATGGATTTACAATTTCCTAATGCCATAGATTAAGTATGTAAAGGGTAAATTACAAAATAGACATGTAAACCAGTAGGGTTGGCAGTTAATAACCAAAACATACTTTGAATAAAATATTTCAAGAGTATTTATTGCTTATTTCTATTGTTCTTTGGTACCTGAACTTGGCCTGCCAATATTTTACTAAACCCACTTTTAATATTATTAAAGGCGCTTCTCTTTTCATATTCTCCAAATACATGGGTTTTACTAACGTATTTCCACATTGTCCTAAAACTATGGATAAACCAATAAAAAGAAAGCTTTTGCAAACTCTCACGGGACTCCACACACGCGTTCCCGGAGCTCCATTGTTCTGTGGAATTCTGGTTGGGTCACACTGCCTTAGAATAAATGTGGTGTACCCGTATTGGCATTGAAGGGAGAGTGGGAAACCATTTATAATAAGAACCTAACTCTAACTAACTGGGATTCAAATTCCAACCTCCCCATCACCTACAAATAATAGTTATTAGATGAGCCTGGCATGTAGGCAACGGGTCCACCGATGCGGGTCACAGTTCTAAATCAAACTCAGAAAACAATTCCAAGAAACTCAGCCGAGATTCGATTCTTAACCTCCCTGTCGCCGGCAATCCTATCTCTTGCAGGCCTTACACCTGAAACCATTTGATCATAGGTTCATAAGGAGGAGTGACCAAGATTTGAACTGCGATCGCCTCTTGTCAACAGAGAGCATGTGCTACCGCCTTAAAACCATCAGCCCCCTCCGCGAGTAACAGAACATGTTATTAGGGCGTGACAAACAAATGACTAAACAAATCTCTATCTCATATTTCTCGGGGATAAGAAAGAAAGGGTTCTTGCACCAGTGAGAACATATGCCCTCAACAGACACCACTTGCAACATTAATTAACCATTTATCACCATGCAAGGACGAGGGCGGACAATATGGAATCTCAGTTATAACAGATGTTGCTTGCTCCTAAACCAATCCGTTTAAACCAGCTGAAAGTTTAGAAGATGGAAGCAGGTGATTTTTTTCGTCGGCGTCGTTGAAAGGGTGAGGATCGTGACGGACAATATGGAACAAGAGAGTAGGATCTAAACGAGCCGTGGAAATCGATTAGGAGATCATTTTGTTGCTATGGTTCTCAATCCTGCGGTATGAACTGTGTGAACTTTTGTTGATGCATTTTTTTGTTGTTGTTGTACAGGGTTTTATTGCCCATTTGGGGCGTATGGATATGTACTAATTATAACTATGTGCTAGGGAAAATCAAGGTTGAATTTAGAGTAAGTGTACGCGCATTTGTGTGGAGGAAAATAGAAAACCTTTAGGGGAAAAAAAACTCTCATTAGACCTGACCTATTTTCTAACACTGATCTCCCCATCATTGGCATTCCAGTCTATTGCGAGAGTAGTCCCTTAGAGCTGGGGTCTAAAAACTATGGCCCGCCACAAGATAATATCCTGCCTGCCCCAAGATTTTATAAAAAAAACACATCAAAATAACTGTTTCCCTTTCTTATTTCTTAACCAGTCATTATATTTGACATGTCAGTTTCTGTCCGAGTACGTGTACCTCCCCCAACCCCCCCCTTCCCCGCCCTCCCCCACCCTCCTATTGCATCAAGCCAAAGGATTGCTGGAATTGCAAACCCTCATTTCCGGTTGCAGGTACCATATGAAAGACCTCAAACCAAGGTGTAAGAGACGCTGGTGTCACTCCCTATTCCCTACGACAGAACGGCTTGTGACCATTTTTAGGTAGTTCCAAGTCTCCTGACAGAGGGTATATAAAGGAAAGTCACGAAAGATGCTACATAATTTAAAAAATAATTAATCATATTTACTATTTATTATAAATATAATTATAAATTATTCCAAATAAATTAATTCATTTTTCACATAGAAGAATCAACTTCAATAACTTTTATCAAACATTGACTGGCTTTGGAAAGTGACATTTTTTGTAGATTTGACTCGCCATATGAATCAATTGAATGTAGAGAAGCAAGCTGAGACCAAATTGATTTGTGATCTACTTCCGCATATGAAAGCATTCAATGCTAATATGATGCAACTCGAAGAATAGTTGAACGTTCATAACCTGATTAAATTCCCATGTTGCAAAATATTTCATGAAGAATTTGAAGCAGAATTTCATCTTTCGTTTGCATTAGAATTCATTTTTGACTTACAAAAACTATATTGGAGAAATTTTCTGATATTTGTAGAAAAACATGTTTTAAAATCCACTTGACTGGATTGTTGAAAAACAACCAATCAATTTCAAATGGAAACTATTGATCTTAAATCATTTAACATACTAAAACACAAGTATAAAGAAGGAAATATGATCCAATTTTATACATCTTTACAGCCTTAGAACCCGCCTCGGTGGCGTAGTTGGCTAACGCGCTAGTCGTGTTGAGCTCGACCGCTGAGGACGGGGAGATCGAGGTTCGAATCTCGGTCGGGTGAACTGGGGTGGTTTTTCCTAAATGGTTTTCCACTCTTCCTCCACGCAAATGCGGGTTCACTTCCTCTCATTCAACCTTCCCTATTCCTAATCCATTAGTGTAATTAGTACTTAAGCGTATAACCCGAACGGGTAGTAAGGCGCGGTGCTAAATATTATTTATACAGCCTTAGAAGTTTACGAATTTGAAACAATTTGATTGTGGAGTTGTGTCAGTTTTTGGTTAAACAACATGTATGAACAAAAAATCTCAAGAATGGAGTATGATGTTTGTCAGTCAAGCTATCGAGAAAATGTATCTTATAAGCGTTTTAACTATATTCTAATAATGTAAAGCTGAAACTCGAAACGTCAGTTAAGCAATATTTTGAAATTAAAAAAGCAGTTCTATCATTTCCATTGATCTTGTACAAAACTCCATAGTTTGTTAGATACGATTGAAATCTCCCATTGCTATCCCAAATTAAATGAGTTTTTGTTTCTTGAAAATATGTACGCCCTGCTGCCTTACTTTGTAACTGTTACATTTCTCTTTAGTTCTCTTATTTCTCTTTAGTAAACAATATCATTCTGATTTCACCAAAAAGGATCAAACAAATGTTATTCATTCCTTTTTTTTTTTTTTTTACTTTGGCTCGTAAGAATGTTTAAAATATATAATGTGGCTTGCGTGCCAAATGTATGGAGACTCCTACCCTTGAGCATTCGACCACTGAAGCGGGTATATGAAACATTTTAGAGATGACGGACGCGTCACAAGTGTGTACACGAAAAACGATTAGAGGTCAAATATGGCAATTTCCACACTAAAGTGAACGTTAAAAAATGGGAAGGGAGGGTACTTTCCCTAACCCCTGGTGCAAGGCATTTTATTAATATCCCTCTATATGCAGTTTGAGTTTTTTTTAATGGTAGTTAAGGTCATCAATAAAATAAAATAGGGCCTGTAAATGAATATATATATTTTTGGCACTTTCATTTAAATGTGTTAAGTTCAAACCCCACGGTTAAATACATCCATAAAGACTGGATAAGATTTTATAATATTTTAAAATATCAATTTTATTTAAAATACTGGAACTATTTTAATGAAGTTTTCTATTTATAAATTGGTTTATTAGTTTACAAATGAGTAAATTAAATTTCACAAAATTTAAATTTTGTGGGAATTTTTCATTTAATTTTTATCATTTATTTTAGATACTTAACAGCACTTTCTGAACCGAATTATTACATCAACACATGACTTAATAACTAACTTAAATCTAGAACACACACAACATCCATTCCCCGGCCGTTAATTCATCACAATGAAGGGGAAACTCATATTTCACTAATAATACAGTTTTCAAATATTCTATGCCAGGAATCGACCCAGAATGTGTAGCTTAGTAAGCAGACACGCTACCGACTGAGATAAGGTGTACAACTGTAGAATATTAGTCTATCCTCTTAGTAGATATGATTATAATGGTTTAGTAACCAGTCAGCTCTGTCAGTTTGCTGGTTAGAATATATTCACATCAGGCTACTTATACCCAATATCACCTATGAGGTAACTATAAGCCTTAAAGAGAAAATATTTAGGTTAACTGTTGTTGCCAAATCTCCTCGCTTTCAGTTATATCGAAAGGTGGTAAACTGGGGTAAGAAGGCGCTACTGGCAACATCTACGAACCAGCGATTTAAAACTTGTCATATATTTAAGAGAAAAATGATCAAATGAAAACCAGATCGGTGAAATAGTTTTGGCTCTAGTCCAAAATACAGACAGACATACATATGAGATCACGAAGACCATTTTTTCGGTTTCAAAGGGTCATGAAACGTCGACATTTATCAAAATATCGAGTTCAATATTTTTACGATCACAATATGTATTTATATTTTAGAGGAGTCTAGAGAAAGTTAAAAAAAGTATTGTGTATACACTTTTCTAATTACTAGTAAAATGACATTTTTGGAAGTATTTACATTTAATGTAAAAATTTGTAGGTTGTAGTTGATTACTTGATATCAACTAGTTGTATTTGTAAAGTATTTCATGTATAGGCTAGAATAAAAAAAACACAGCTGTAACTTTATTTGATAAATATATTTGTTAATAAATGCATAGTTGTTAGTGTTGATAGTTTATTTAATATTCTCTCGACCCCTCGAAGAGAGAAGTATTGCGATCGAAAAAAATTGATTTTTAGGGTTTTTATAAGGTTCCCCCAGAGGATTTTTTGGAATTGAACACATATTAAGGAAGTTTACTGAAAGGAAAAAGAGAAAAAATATTTTCTTGAAATTCACTTTAACAATTTTGTTTAAATTTCGTTTCTAGACCTTCTTTACATTGCAAACAAAGTGGCAGTATTAATTTTTCCATCAAAATGACTTTGAAGTACTTTAAATTAACATAAATTTTCAATTTTGATAAGATCTTCGCAATTATTTGAGATAGAAAATAACTTATTATTGTAAAAATGTAGTACACTTAAATATAAAAAGCTTTTGTTTCAAATATAATTATATAAAATCCATAGCTTCTAAGCTATAAGCATACATATATATATAATATATATATATATATCACTTTATTCAAATCTTTGAAAATAAAATTGATTATGTTCTTTGCTGGACAGAAATATTAATCTTTTCTTAATATTACTTTAACAGTGTATTTCCCTTGATTTATGCTCTTTGCTGACCTGTGATTATCTTTCTACTTTTATAAATCTCGTGGAGAGAGAAATATTGTGATTGTAAAGAAAAATTGAACTGAGATTTTAATAAATATCGACGTTTCATGACGTTTTCTCTAACCTAATTTACTCATCCTTATCCCTTAAATTTAACTGTTAATAACCTTAGCCTTAGCCATAACTGCTTGAAAAACATTTCACGTAAATATCTAGAGTAGACAAAACAACCAATCCTTCGGCCACTAATTCGTCACTGTAAAAACTCAATTTTACCAACCATATTTTTTCTACCTTTCCAGGAATTGAGCCCATGATTATTTAACTCAATAGATAAATTACTACCTTTCACATAATTTTATTCTATACTAATTGGGGAGATATGAGAAAGGTAGAAAATGAAACCGCATTTACGTGGAGTAGAGTAAGATAACCATTGGTGTGGTATCTCAACTAGTTTTTCTGCTAAAGTTGTATGGCTGGGGGGGTTGCATGGCTAGGTCATGTATGGGACATAATTTAGGACATTTGGGACTCTTTCTTTAAAATTTGTGGCCGTATTTGTTTCTACTTCCTTCCCCAGAACCTGTGTGACATCTTTAAAATGGTCAGCTATTAATCTGTATATTCCCCTTCATAAGAAAAAAATCCTAGACGACACAATTTATCTTACGTAGTACTCCCACCAGGAAAAAGAGTCACTCCTGTCTGGTTTTCTTCTGATAAGAAATCAAGGTTCGAAGCTTGATCAGGAGCTTTAGAGGCTGTTTACTCTTTGGAGTTTCAACTAGGGGTGTTAACTCCATTTTCTTTTAAACTCTATATTGGTGAGTTTTCTCATAAATAACTTTTTTTATTCCTAAGAATTAAGTAATAATTAACAACGCTTGTTTTTATCTAAAAATAAAATATAAAGGATGGCACCATATTTTAAAATAGCATTCCAAATTAACTATTATTGACTTATCATTTCAAGGCCTAATTAATCATAGAAATGTATTTCAAAACCATTTCTACAACATTGGATTTTGTAATTCCATAACTCATACTGCTGGGCACACAGAACAAACGTCATTCTCGTCTGGTCTGGTTTGCAGGTGACAGAGATTTCGTGATTCGAGTCCTGCTCAGGGGTACAGTGAGAGGTTTTTTTTCCTCTTATAAATGACTCCTCACCATTTCTTCTAAAAAATGTTGGTATGTATAATCTAAATTCTCCTTCCTCACTCCTAGTTCATAATTATAACTAAATTCAGATTGCCCACATGATTAATAAGATGCTGTGATATAATTATATTTCAGGGAATACAAACATTATATTTAACAAAAAGATAAAATAATAAAAAGCATTTTACTGGTTAAATAACTTTTATTTACCTCTTTTGACGATGTCCTCTTTGGACCCATATAAGCTTAAAGCTGTTAGAAATGACCGTTATTCGGATACGCAATAGCCGTTTACTTTAGGGGGTAAAGGGTTACTAAACTGCGTTAGGGGGGAGGAAGATTCACTACACAATAATCGAGTTGGTCCATTAAAGTAGGTGCTGCTATCTGGCGCGTAGTATAGTAGAGACAGTTATACCCTCAGCAACGACCGAATAAAAATCCCAAGCGAACGGGGGATGGCGTAAAGCTCGCTTTGCTAGGATAAATTTATTGTTTATAAAAAGAAGAAAGAGGGGAATGGGGAGTGGATAGAAAGAGGTACCATTAGAGGACCCAAAAAATATTAGAACGTTAGCAAATATATATACATATATATTTGTATACATACTGAGTTATGAACATTCAACACTATTTACCAAGCAGGACCCGACGGTACCAATTATACAGGCCAGCTCATAAAATGTAGCACAAATTCATTGATTTTAAGCTGAGATAATATTTAGTATCGAGTGTTTATTTCCCCTACAGCTTATACAGTCCAACTTATTGAACCTTAGCTGCAAGTTCTTCATATTCTATAACTTAGTGTCAACACGACTTTGATGTATTCTTTCAAATGTCAGCCCAAGTTTGATTTGAGAATTGTTTTTGAAATATTAATTAGATTAATGTTTTGCAGCTTCTAGCTTACGACTACATGAAAGTAGAATTAAGATCTTGTGGATTTATACTTTTTACAACAATCTGATGGAATCTTTTGGATTGACTATGATAATGATGTGACACGTATAGTTATTTTAATATGTCTAAACGAATTATAATATGACTTAAAAATAATTATTTTATAGGCAGAAACATTGAAATAATTTATTATCTAAAAATTAGAAATGTTGTTTGGATTCTCTATATTAGTTAGCATTTATTAGTATCCTTTGGAGCCACACACACACACACACACATAAATATATTAAGTTAATGGGACAGGAATGAATAATAAATAATTTAGAGGAAGTGTACCGACATTTGCATTGAGGTAGATAGAGAAACATGTTAGGAAAACACCCAGCTGAGATTTGAGCCTAGGCTTCCCCATCAACATTACATTATGACCACGTGACCACCGATGCAGCTAGTGTATGTTCAAACATATATGATTTGTGTTAAAGAAAATAATATTAACAACAATAATACTTCTCATCGCGTATTACTACCCTGTAGGGTTATACGCTTTAGGTGCGGTAGAAGGGAGCGCGAGTAATTTTACAGTTTTTATAGCATTACATTTTTTTTTTGCCAAAATAAATCAAATATTTCTCCAGTAGCAACATAGAGTTTAGTTTTATGCACATGCTAATATCAACAGATCTTGAATATCTGTCAAGGGAGTCCTGGAATTTTGTCAAAACTTTTTAAATAAAGAGAAAAAGTTTTGACAAAATTCCAGGACACCCTTAAAATATATTCAAGATATGTTGATATTAGCATGTGCAAAAAACTAAACTCTATGGTGCTACTGGAGAAATATTTGATTTATTTTTGTCAAACAATTTCAATTCTATAAAAACGGTAAAAACACTTGCTCTCCCTTCTGCCGCACCTTAAGTACTAATTACTCTAATGTGTTAGGAATTGAGAAAGTTGAATATAGATGAAGTAAACCCGCATTTCCATAGAGGGAGAGTGGAAAACAATTTAGTAAAAATGACCCTCAGTTCACCCGAGCGAGATTCGAACTTTGATCTTCCTGTTCTCGGTAGTCTATCTTAACATGAAACTAGCGCGTTAGCTAACTACGCCACCGAGGTGGGTGTACCAATTCGTGAAAGTAAATCAGTCAGGCCCTTCATTTGAAAAAAAAAACCAGTATAGTTTGCATTTATTCAAATGGTCTAAGGTGCTATTCCCGCAATAGACTAGACTGCCTATTACGGGGAGATCATAGTTTGGTCCCGATCAAGTGTACTGAGGATGGTTTTCCTAAACGGTTTCCCACTCTCTCCAAACTAATGTGGGTACACTTCCTCTGAAATCACCTTCCCTATCCCTGGCTTATTATCGTAATTAGTACATAAGTGTATAATCCAAGTGGGTAGTAATACGCGATGCTAAAATAAGAAGGCAGAAGTTGTATTAAATATATCACATGGAGGTTAGAGAGGAAACTATCGAGGAGAAAAAGTATTCAGAGCACTCATACATGGATCTAAATCTGACCTCATCACTGGCATCCGATACAAGATGAAACTGACGCCCTTTTCCACGTGACCATCGGTCTGGGTCAACTTTGTTTGTTTTCCTCTAATTCATGCTTTAATTTAGACTATAGGAAAAAACCAGTCTTTAATGAACATGATTGGATTTCAATATCACAGTTTACAAAATGCGTAATGAACCTTTTATATTTGTACTCTGCGCTTTATTAGCAACCACTCCCATAACGTCGCAGTTCAAACAGTATATTTGTTGCCAACATACCATTTAATTTGGTGTTTACAACCTATTACCGATGTCCACATTGCAGTTTGTTATTGTATCGAGCAAATTTTCCCTCCATCATACAAACCCTGCATCCATGCGATAATTGAATAGGTGAATACTGGGAGGGTTTGAGGGCATAGGCCGAAAAGTAATTTACGTCACGTGGCCACCCCTAAAAAAAAAAAAAATGATCGAAGGGTGAATGAAAATTACACAGTGAACGGGAAGGAAACGAACCGTGAGAGATAGAGGCGGAGGGAACGAGGGAATAGCGCGCGCGTCCTGACAGAGACATCTAGCGGCTAATGCCCGGAACTACGAGGAGGTGAACACACGCCGCGCAGGCGCCGCGGGATTTACCTTCCCCTCCCCTCCCCCTTAACCCACGTTACACTAACTTCCCCCTTTTGACTGAGGGCGTCATCCATCAACTGGGATGGACAGTTGACAGGAGTACAGGGGTCGACTGAGCTGTACAACAATAAGGGTAGCCCCCTCTTTAGCAAGCGCAATTAAAAGTGGATCCAGGTATAACAACAAAGATGCTACCCACTCTCTTTTAATTTGCGTTTTTCCCTCGCTTAGCCTAGAGGTCAGACAAATATTGCAACTCGTTTCCTTGATAAAGGAGTCAGGAAAGCTTTCTACAGTCCTTAGGGGCCCTTATAGATCCAAAGCTAGGTTTGTTTTTATTTTATAAGATATGGAAAATTTTTTAATCTTTGATATTTTCATCCTTAATATTATTATGAAGCTTTGCGTTATATATGGCCAAGAACTCCAAAAAGGGGGTCTTCCAATTCTTTCTCAAGCTTAATATCTAGAATCTAGATGTTATATATGGTTAAATGGTTAGGCTTATTCCTAAGGGCATCTTCTTAAATATCGATTCTAGCCATCAAATTAAGTCACTTAGATTACAAATAACTGATTTTTGAAAATTCAAAAAATGCATCTTAAATACTAAAAAAAAAAACAGAATAAAAGTTAATTTCAAGTAAATTATGTGTTGATAAATGTATCATGCATGCATCTATGTATAGTAAGTACCCAACCCGATGGTTGATTGGATCTTAAATTTCACCGTTAGCTGTAAAGCTTAGGCAGAGCTGAAGAGACGTAATAGGTAAATTAGGAGTGATGTAGTTTCCTGTTGTTTTCCTCACTGGGCTAGAAGGTACTAGTGCATGACTGGCTGTCTTTTCACTGTTATTACTAGTCTCGTTCATACCTCGGCCACTTTTATATGTGTCAAAGTCATAAGTGAGACTGAGACAGATCAATGAAAGTAAAGGTAGGTGTAGTCTTGTATTTCTAGTATAAAGCCGCAATTAAGGCATGCTAGGTATGATTATGAAACTAGCCTTAAATTTTAGGGAGGTCCAATTTGATTCCAAGCAAATTTTGCTAAAAGGATTGGTTTCTATATTATTTCCTTTCTCCTTTAAACATATTCAGCTACATTTACATTAAATATTCACCTTTCTTAAGATTATTTCAATCCAATTAATGTATGCAAATACGGGACCACCCAAATCTTTTTATAAATAAGAAATAAATATGGTATATAAAAAAATACAAAATTTAACAATAGGCTTATTTATAGTTCTAAACGGTTCAATCAATTAATATAATAGTTGGAATAGCACAAAAGCTGTTAGGAAAAATTTCATTCAATTGTATTTTGTAGTGCTTTCAAATATTTCAACTCGCCATCAGCAAACGCTTGTTTTTTTTATTCATCGTAACCCTTCTTTTTCTTATTTTATTTCCGTGTTCAGGTAGTTGTTTCATGCTACAATCTTTGTTTTGTGTTTTACTATTTTCTTTCCTCGTCGTGATTTATTTTGTACCATGAGAGCCATCTATCAGTCGTTACAAGAACTAACAGCCCTCACAAACTTTGTGATATTTACCTTCGCGGACAAAAAAAAAAAAGTTTCCGGAACCAAGGACTTGGAAGAGCAACTTTATTGATCAGCATTCTTTACTATACGCATACTGTATACCTGGTCCATTGTATCTATAGTCCTGTGACGTCAGCGAGTGAATAGGAAAAAGGAGATAAGTTAGGTATTTGTTATGACGTCACGTCAACTAGTCTCTATAGAAAGAAACGGTGCACACATTTATTGTGAAGTCACGCTCTGATTTGCCTTTCGCTTCATTGTACCATAATGATGACTTGAAGTGCGTTAGGAATTAATAAACAGTTACAGTTACTATTGCAACGCGAGTTGGACAATCCACCTTAGGCCCAAGTTCTGATGGACGTTTGATACATATACCACTTCATTTTACTCTTTTGTGTCATATTTTATTTTTCACCCGCCTAGGTGCCGTAGTTGGCTAACGCGCTTGTCATGTTGAGCTCGACTGCTAAGGACGGGGAGATCGAGGTTCGAATCTCGGTCGGGTGAACTGGGGTGGTTTTTACTAAATAGATTTACACTCTTCCTCCAAGCAAATGCGGGTTCACTTCCTCAAATTCAACCTTCCCAATTCTTAATCCATTAGCGTAATTAGTACTTAAAGCGTATAACCCAAACGGGTAATAAGACGCGGTGCTAAATATTATCATTTTATTTTTTTGCTTTAAGCAGTGGCGGATCGTAGCTAAAATTAGTGGGATTGCTGCTCCAGTAATATTTTAGTCTTTTTTCTAAAATTGTGTAGAAATGAAAAAAAAAAGTCTAAAAAGAAAAATTATTCAGGAACTTGATAAAATCTTAACAAAAAAAACTTTTTTACTTACTTTAACTTAAATTGTTAGAGTTCAAGCTTATTTATTCATTGAAAAATGAAATCCACTCTTCTTGTTTTAAATTGCGCAAAAAATTCAATAATTTTCTCCTCGATCTCTGGATGACAATTGAGGAATTATTTCTCCATTGAAAGTACTGCAAGCTTTTTAGTCTTTCTGTTAAATAAAAGAACCGAAAAAAAGTGGATCAAATAGAATAGCTGGAAGTAGAATAATAATCTAATTCTACACTCTTCTACACTTTATCACATTCAAGAATATAGTCACGGTTTTTAAGCATAACATACGCTGAGTAAAAAAAACTTCCTTCAACCATCATTCCAGAGCTGGCACTGCGAGAGCAACAGTGCTCTCTCTACCTGGCAGTCCCGCCTTCCTCCCCACCCCCTCTCCTATGTGCGCATGCGCACAACAGTCAAACACCACGTCGATGGCACTGTGAAGCACACAGTTCCATACAAAGATTTTGGTCTATTTTTCATAAACTGGGGGATGGCTATTCAAGTACTGACATTAAGCTTAATGAATATATATTGTACTACAAAAATAAAGAAAGAATTAAAGAAAAAAGGACTCATTATATTAAATTTTATCGATAATATCAAGTGGAAATTGGGGGTGCTGCAGTTCCGCAGTGCCTATACACGAGCCGCCACTGGCTTTGCGTATTGTATGTTAGGCCAACACCATAGCTCAGTCGGTAGTATATCTGCCCACATAGCTAAAGGTCTTGGGTTTGATTCCCGTCAGGGTCAAAACATTTATCATAGGTGAAATAGTGTGCTTACTCTTTCACAATGATGAATAAATGGCCGAGGGGCAATGTGTGGTATTTGTCTAGATTCAAATTAGATTATAAGTCGCATGCTAATATATTTAATTTATTTATTAATTAACACCACGTCTTACTACCCGTTCGGACTATATGCTTAAGTACTAATTACGCTAATGGATTAGGAATTGGTAAGGTTGCATGTAGAGGAAGTGAATCAGAATTTGCGTGGAAGAAGATTGGAAAACAATTTAGCAAAAACCACCCCCAGTTCACCCGAGTGAGATTCGCGCCTCAATCTCCCGTCCTCGGCAGTCATGCTCAACACGAAACTGGTGCGTTAGCTAACTACGTCACCAAGGTGGGTATCATGCTGATATAGTCAGCCGGCTCAGAACGTGCACATTAAACACCTCAAATAAATGAAAAATAAAATGCTGCATGTGTGGACTATACACATTTAATTACGATAGGCCAATTGAATATGCTTTATTTCTCATATGCATTCAGGAATGTGCTCATAGCACTGCCATTTTTAGTTAAATTTATGATTATGTAAGTGATGCAATGATCTGTAGTATGGTGTGTTTTGATATTCTATTACAATTTGAGTGGATGATAACAATCGGTACTTTCACATTTTTGTGTGTTTTGTGTCTAGTTTGGGTGTATTTTTATGAAGTTAGAATAGTAGTAAGCTGTTAAGGTGGATATTAAAACAAAGATAGGCATAAGTCAAAAAAGAGAGAAAATTGGAGTAGGGGGCTTGAAATTTCCCAAGATTGCGTACTGTTACTAGAAAATCAAAAAAGTTTGAGAACCACTGTTATAGACTAGGGGCATCCATGTTCAAATATTTCCCGGGGAAGAATCCCTTGAGCTTCTTGTTCAACAATGGTTAAGGGTCTTCGGCCCCCCCCCCCCCTCCTGCAGCCTTTAGAGCTCAGAATACCTTTTAAATTTTCTCAGAATGGGGAATAGCCTTACTTATTGTATATATTTCTAATAATAGTGGCGTGTCTGGGCTATCTATATAAATATGTAATTCAGTTGGCGGAAGTTAGCCAGTACTATTGTAACGTTGCCCAGGGGACGCCCAAATGTACTAATATTATATCCTTTTCGTGGAGGATTTTCCCATGTCCCGATGAGATGAAAGGATAATGATGGTGAATATCATGAGGTGGAACCAATGGAGATCTTATCCTAACTTAATACTAATTAACAAAACCGGTGACCATGGAAATTATTCCCCATCAAGGAAAATCCCCAGTGCCAGTTGGGAACCAAACATGAGTCCCTCAAGGTCCACAGCCAGAGACTCTGACCACTATACCACGAGGCCAATTAATAAAAACTTATTACCCGCCTGGTTGCGTAGTTAGTTTATGTGCTAAATTCGTGTTGAACTAGACTGCTAAGAACGGGGAGATCGAGGTTCGAATCTCAGTCGGGTGTATTGAGGGTGGTTTTCCAAACTGGTTTAACACTCTCTCTGCACGTAAACGGTGGTACACTTCCTCTGAATATAACTTCCTAATCCCTTAAACTATTAGCGTAATAAGTACATAAGCGTATAACCCAAACGGATAGTAATACGCACTGCTACAAAAAATACTCAACTTTCCTTAAGGCTCGTTTATCTTTATACACAACATGTTGGCTAACACGATGCCAACAGTTTGTGTTACAACATAAACGCATTCACAGCTTGTTGGCGATGTTAGTTAACATGTTGGTGTTACGAGGGCTGGTCAGACGCAGACGCATGTTGGCATACTCTAATAATCCCTGAAGGGGAGCACGAGAGTAAATTATAACATTTACCAACCAATTGGTCACACCATATTATTGACGGAAATTATAAATGGGATGTCACACTTCACGAGGATTCTAGAACAAGAAAAAATACATATTAATTTTAGTGAGGGGGTGGGAAGAGGTAGACCGAATGAGGAATTTTAGAGTTGAATGCGGATACACTACTTTATTGGAGGTGAGAGCCTCCTGCTGACCACTGTTTTCACTTCTCACTTCTTAGAACAGGTCTTTGTGATGTTGGTGACACCCACACGATCGTTGACGTATCTGCTAATCCCCTGAATAAGAGAATCGGTGACACCAGGAAGCTTGCCGTAGAGGGCCTGCGCAATCTTCCGGGAGTGGTATTTGATCGTGGGCATCTCCAAATCCCAATGGATCCAAGTGGGACACCCATAATTGAGAATTGGCCTGAGCAACTGCTTGTACAGGGACAGTCTGTTCCTTGTGGACAGAGTGCTACGCCTATTAAGCAGTGGGCTTAGACATCACAGCCTCTGCCTCGCATTGGTCAGTAGTTCAGTAAAGTGCAGTCTACAGGTCAGTTTGGTGTCCGGTTTAAGTACCAGGTAGTCTACTTAGCAGTGTTCGACCATCTGATCAGGTCTCCAATTATATGGAGAGGAGCCAGCCTGTAGTACTATCTCTTCCATATGAAGAACACTGCTGTGTTCTTCTCCACGTTTATATTCGTCCTCCAGGTGGTCAGCCACCCCTTCAACTGTGTCAGGTGTGTCTGGAGTCTCCTATCTACTAGCTGCCATCACCACGACTCATGTTGGTCCCGTGCCAACATGTTGTGTTATATTGGCTCAATTGTTGTAGATAATAAATAGCCAACACAACTGACCAGTTTCAAAGTTATTTTGAGTACACCTCAAGGGTAGCGTTATTTTAAATACAAGATGACGCCTACCTAGAACAGAATTGTATGGGCCCGTTTGACATATGAAACTGGCCCATTCCATTCGAGTTTAGGTAGGTGTCGTCTTGTATTTAGTGCAACATCGCACTTGCGGCGTACTCAATCTGACTATGAAATCGGCCCAATATGTTATATGACGTGGTAGATTCTGAAGATGTGCTATCGAGTTGACTCAATCTCTGGCCCTAACTACGCACGTGTTTTATTTTCACATTAGTTTAATATTATGGTTTACATAGTTTCGTGTTCATGGAGTGGAACAAAACGAACACAAATAAACTAATTGAGAAGAGTCCAAAGTATTCTTTGTTTTGGAATGCTACCTCGGCTGATCACAAACATTCAAATAATCGAGAAGATACACTTACCGCAATACTAGCTAAAGTTTTTGAACCCCTCACAGTTTTTTACGTTTTGGTGTTTTCTGAAAAGGAACATTTCCTACTAACACAATAAATGAATAAATGGCAAAAAAACAACAAAAAAAACACGTCGCTCTCCATGTTAATAAATGTTAAAACGGGTTACAAACTAGAGGAGAACTCATAATGTTGGCCCAACAAGTTGTGATAAATAAAAGCAGCTTCCTATTCCCCATACTATATTGGGCCCAACTTGTTACACAGTAAACAAGGAATTAGCAGCACTTTATGTCACGCTGCTTGTGGGTTCTTAACTTTTTTCAAAACTCTTCCTATACTATCCTCTCTCAGTTTATATCTGACTAACCCCACGCTCAGCCCAAGATACATCCTAGGGACTGTTTTCGTTGGCCGTAGGCTAAAGAGCCACGCTCGTAGAAAAGCTTGGAAATATTATTTTCCCCTCTTGCTATTAGAATCGTTATAAATATGTCCGATCTCACGTTGAAAGGTATTGGAACCACCGCAGATATGTTGATAAAAGAGCTAGAAATTCATCAAAATTTCTCGCATTAAGTGAAAAAGGAAAGTTAAACCTTTAAATTGATTCTCAAGCGCAAATAATTAGGGGCATCTACTAATTTCCCCGCTCAGTCCACTTTATAGCACGAGCACCTTTCACCATTCCACGTCCTGCTGCCATTTTGAAATGCTACTCGTATCCCAACTGATTCACAAAAGTTGAGCATGGTTTGACTTCACTTGGCTCGGATGATGCCGACTTAATGGGCTTGGATTAAATATCCACACGAATTGAGTAGTGACTCAGTAAGCATTAGAGTGTGCTAATATTTATAAAATAGAACTAGTAATACAGTAAAATATTGTCAATGTCCTTTCTAAGAAAATTGGACTGTACCACATGACTTATCTTTGTAGTATTAATAATACATATATGTCATGATGAGTAAAGATAGGCAGGCGTACACTATGGCTTATCTTATAATGTTCCTCTCACTCCACACTGACTTGGCCATGTCGGGAATCTAGCCCGGGACTCATTACTCAGTAAGCAGACACGTGACCGAACGAGCTAAGGTGTTGGACCATAAAACTCAAGCTGAAAATATATTATGATACACAATCATTTAAGTGCGTGTGGTGTGTTCAATTGCATAAACATGTTCTTAAAAACTAGACCCAGATATTAAATATAGTAGCCGCCTGCTGTTGACGGGGAGGACAGGGTTTGATCCCAACGGTATGAACAGAATTTTTTTTTCATTGTTTATTTCCCATATTCTATTCAAGCAAACGCCTTTGCACTTCTTTTACTCTCAACTATCTTACAACGTGTCCATGGATTGGTTAGTTAATGAAAAATTTCAAGGGCAACATAAAACAAAAATTTGGAGCACTTATTATAGCTATTTTCTGTCTCTCTTCACGGTAATCCTTTAATAAAGGGGATTCCATTGGCTGTGACCCCACAGTCTAAATGCAAAACTCACATTGCACCAAGATGTTTCAACAGGGAGCTCAGGATTAAAGTCTCATCCAGTGCACTTAGTGTTGTGGTCTTTTTCCGAAGTGAATCTACAATTTATTGTCAGAAGAATGATGTTTTTTTTTTTCTTGAATTGGGCCTTTCCTGTTCCTGCCCAATTAAATTGTGCCAGGGATATATTTTTGTTAAACGTGCAATCCTTTTGGAGAGGAGTGGGGGGTTATTCTATCAAACCCCCACATTTTCAACCGATTGAATATATAAACACACCAATGACAATATAACTTTGATTTATAGGCACTACACCCAGTCATGCTGTCGTTCATTTATCAATGGAAAGTGGAAATTTACTATTTCACCAATGAAGAATCTTTCAGCCATTCGGGGTATCGGTCCAGCAATCCTTACACAAGTTTCGTGGATTTGAAATAACATATTATTGTATAGGCTATTGAAAAATACCAACCCAAGTTTTGGTGAAAAAACTCACAGCATGATTGGCATCGAGAATAAGAATGATATTCTACCTAAAATTTAAATCTAGTTGATTAAGAAAAATACTGATTAAACAACAATATTCGTGGTTGTTATACTGCTTCACTAGGCTATGTTCGGACCCTGACCTCAACTTTAGCGGGAAGCTTGTGCCTAAGATGTGAGTGGACACTTTTGAATTGGTAGATATTATTATAGTTTTGTGATATAATATATATATACATATATTTATACATATACATATACATATATATATATATAGCTCGTTAGAAACACCAATAAGTGTTCCATTTTAGTTTTAAGACTCGTTACTAAATGCTTAAAAGAAAATGAGCCTAATGAACACACTTTGATACTTTCTCTATTATTAATATCTTACTGATACAGTTTTTTTACTTTATCACTATTTAAATATAAGTATAGAATTTTTAATCCTTGTTTTTAAATTTATCAACCTAATACTGAAAACTTGTGAGGAACATATTTGTTAGATCATTAAAAGAGTTATTTATCATACAAAATAGAAAATAAATAGAACTTAAAAAAAAAAAAAATTCTATAATCTTAAAATGTTTGTAAAACATTTTTTAAGAAAATTTAAATTTATTGTCACTGCCCCGACCCCTCCCCTACCCATGATCTATGCACCAGTCTGTCAGGATAGCCTATCAAAAGGGTGGGAGTTGTTGTGTATGAGCGTTTAAAATAGTCAAACTAGTTGTGTTTATGGATTTATTGTATATTAAATTAATAGTGTGATGAAGATGTTTAATTGTTAACATACTACGAAAGTTATAGACCAAATCACCCGCCTCGGTGGCGTAGTTGGCTAACGCGCTTGTCGTGTTGAGCTCAACTGCTGAGGACGGGGAGATCGAGGTTCGAATCTCGGTCGGGTGAACTGGGGGGGGTTTTCCTAAATGGTTTTCCACTCTCTCTCCACGCAAATGCGGGTTCACTTCCTATAATTCAACCTTCCAAATTCCTAAATCCATTAACGTAATTAGTACTTAAAGCGTATAAAACGAACGGGTAGTAAGACGCGGTGCTAAATATTATTATTAATAATAATAATAATAATTCTAGCAAACATTCCCCTTGAATACGTATATAACGGTGAACTACTCGACTTTGTCATGGACAAGAGCTACACATGTCCTACCTTATGGTTCTTACTGTAAACTATCGACAACTTATTCATACTCTCCAAAGGCTCTCCGAAAACAAGAACCCCTTGACCTGGTCTAGCACCGATTTATAACTGAAAAAATGAGTCATACTTACTGACATTTTGCTAAATGTAATTTACTGGTTTGTAACTATATATAAGCAAAGATGACTTTCAAAACATAATATGTGCACACTTATTGTGGAATGTTATGAATAGCTAGGCAGACTCAGACCTTCAATATTACGAGGATCTATGTTTCTTATGTAACACACCTATGTCCGAATGTTATTAGACACTGACATTATCAATTTAATCTGTCAGACATTAATATTGCAGCAGGCTGATGAAAGGAACATCTCTATTTTGTTAGTATAGTTGACATTTATACTCGTGTTTATTAGACTAACAATTCTATTTTACTGTAGTAAACAGACAAAGTGGTTTCAAATTTATTAAGAGCCATGTTTATAAATAATACGAAGAGTAATGTAAACATTTATACATATTGATTAAACTATCTAAGAATATGTGTCAATATTAAACATGAACACACTATAATTGCCTACAAAATATGTGCAAAGTGCCGTAGCGTTGTGTCCTGATGTCTGCTCAACTTTCCGGCCAGCTTGGAGTGACGTCATGACACCTAGGCCTTTGTATAGAATTTCTTTAGCATTCCTTTCCCCTCCCCTCATACACAAACTAAGTCTTAGATACAAACCCGGTTTCTTTAAATTATTATTATTATTATTATATTAGCATCACGTCTTACTACCCGTTCGGGTTGTACGCACTTACGCTAATGTGTAATGGTTGTGTGATTGTGAGATGAAATGAAGGACCTACAGTTTAACGTGGAATCCGAACCACGGTGGAGGCCTGGCATTCCCCACATTCACAAGATGTCTTGTCAGAGGTGTAGGAAGGGTTTGGAAATCAGATAAATCTGTGCCGGGACCGAGGATTGAACCCCGGCCGCCAGCACAGAAGTCCGACACCTTACCCCTAGACCGCCAGGTCACCCGTTTCTTTAAAGATTTTCTTCTCCAACATACTATAACAACATAATAATAATTAAAAATAAAATGTGTGCACATTTGTACATCGTTAATGGACGGATTTTTAAAACAACAAAAGTAGACCTTTAGTAATATCTGTCAGCGTCGAGATGGATCGAGATAAATATTTTACATATGACAAACTATGGTTACTATGGTTGCTATGGTTGCTATGGTTGTTCCAGATCCATCAGTGTGATTGATGGGGGTTGTTTGCAAAAGATCATCAGACACAGAAAGCAAAACACAAAAATAAAGTAAAGGTGGAGAGAGAGAGAGGAAATACGACATGTGACAGTTGGTAGGCCCGAGTCGACGTCAGCGCGCCAACATTAGCAACATTAGCGTACCCGAGAAAGATAATAACAAAAAAAAGGCATCGAGGAAAAGTATTCCAAAGTTTCGCTAACGGTGGAGGGAAAAACCAGGAAAAGCTTTTTAACTTTGGTGGGAGTTTTGCCGCTTCCATTAATGGCGGGTTGAGAGGGGTGTTAAAGAGGGTAAGGGGTTGAGATGAGGCAGAGGGGAGGTTAGGTTGAGAAGCGCATGCAAGAGAAATGAGATCGAAATGACTTTTGACCTTGTTCAGATGATGGCCGTGGATGGAGGAGCAAATTCCCAAAGTGGAAATAGAAATACAACGTTGTGTGGCACGAATCGGAAAGTAAAATAATTATACTTATGACTTGAAAATGATAGTTTGATATTTTTTAAAAGAAATTGTACAAATATGAAATTTAGCTACAACAGAATTTTGATTAATACATTTTCCCAAAACATAGCTACTGTGGTCATATTAATTAGACACTATATTATTACACGTAGGCCTAACTAAAATAATTCTCTTTATTTTCGCAAAACACGTGTACCACAAGCAAACACTTTCACATTTTATAATTACAACCTCTAAAACACGTTTAAGCTTTTAATAATTATAAAATATTATTTTGATTAAAATGTATTTTGAATATTTTGAATGAAAATAGCTGACCATGTTATGTATACGTTAGACTGCTTGGGTCTATCCTGGAAGAGGGGTATAGTTTTTTTTAATGTGTAGTTTACATACCTTTTCAATGCTAATCACTTAGCTTACATATTAAATCTCCAAAAATTAGTTTTTGTGAATAAAAATAATAAAAATGTAATACATGATATAAAATTGTTTCTAATGGTATTCAATTATTGTGAGATGAATAGATAATTAACGATATTATACTAATAGAATTTTAGCATATAGCTCGAACAGGTAGTAAGACGCGCTGATAAAACATAATAATATATTTTCCCCTTATATTACATTTTATATATGTACTAAAGTTTCCAGAATCTTTTCTTTATTCAATTATTATTGGTAGCACACAAGTATTAAGATTTGTGTTTAGAGTTTACGAATATGACGTTAAATGCGGTTATAACCACGTAGCCAAATATCATTTACTTTTCCAAAGCTGCTTTAGCCAAAAAGCGGTGGCTCTCCTCCATTTTTAGTGTAGAGCTATAATTATTTTACCATTTAGATTACCATAATTTAATATTCAATAAAGAGCTTCAAACTACTATTGTAAGACTAGCACATTTTAAAATTAGTTTGATTATTTTTATTAGAAAAACATATAATCACTAATCAACGTTTTACAATAATTTGTTCAAATGCTAAAGCATTATAATGCATTAATAATATTTATTGTATCGGTAATTTTCACCATTAGTTATAATTAGCTACAATAAATGAGCTTTAAGATACCAACGTACTTTTTAGTAAGAATTTTTTATTTGCTATCACCACATCTTACCACTTGTTCAGATGTTACGCATTTGTACTATTTACTAATGAGTTATAAATAAGTATGGTTGAATTTAGAGGAACTGTACTTTTATTTGCGTGGAGGGAGAGTGGAAAACCATTTAGATAATAAAACCTCAGTACACCCGACCAGGTTTGAACCCCAATTTCCCTGCCAACGGCAGCCTTGTATATTGTGAGAGTGATGCATTAGACCATTCTGCCACTGAAGGAGGTCTTAATAAGATTAAGATTTCATTAAAATTTTTAAACTTGCTCATTCTCATCTCATCTATATAAATAGTTGGCACCGGCAGCATTGAGGGTTTGTCGACCTGTATGTGAAAATATATTTCTTGACAAAATTTTTAGACCCTTTCGTTCTTGCTCACAGAAATTCTTGCTTGCTGATATAATTAGTCATTAGAGGAAGGTGAACGTTAAATACATAAAATAAAATAAATTAAAACAAATAATACTATGTGAATGTTAGTATATAAAACTGGCTTCCCATAACCCTTATTCTGAAGGCTGAGTTTAAGTCTCTACTTGAATTTAGTCACGAGGACGCCCTGTATCATCTTCCCCCTAGTTTACTAAACCTATGAATTCATTTATAAATACTTTCAATTACGGACATAGTTAACTCGGCTCTATCAAGCTTGAATAAATAACATTCTGCTTCTAAACAACTAAAAAATCTTTGGTAAAATGCGTAGATTTATGGAAGTGATATTTATCACCACGTCTTGTTAGTCTAACCGTATTAAACTACATAATAATGTAGGAATGAATAGGAAAGCATTTTAAGGTAGTGTATCCACATTTGTTTAGAGAGAACGTGGTAGAACATTGAGAAAATGCTACCCTCAGCACAGCCGACTGGGAATCAAAACCGATCCCCATCACAAAGAAACTAGATCAGATGAGACTTAAGTTTATTCTTCGTGACCACCAATGTGGGCAATATGACAGAAACATAATAATCTCATCTTAATACCCCCCCCCATGAAGAAGGTTGTCCACGCGTGGGGTTAAAACCATGTTAAGTGAAGGTGATGACTTAACTTGCAGACAGCCGTGGAAGTGGTCGAGCAGTTTGAAGCATTAACTTGCAATGAGATTTGTAAGCTTAGGCTGATTGCTGACAACAGGGAGAGCTGAGATAGATATCAAGAACGCTTGCCTTGGTTTCTTCATTTTCTCTTTGTGCTAATTTTAGTGGTACTCTCTCTCAAACTACCCTACTCAATACAACTACTTTAATTAATATATATTCACTCGCGTCTTTAGGCACGCAATTCATCAAATAAAAATATTTTTGTTTTTTTTTGCCAGAAATGGAGAGGTTGAGGTTCAATTACTGCCCGGGTGCATTGGGGGTTATTTCTCCTAAATGGTTTATCACTCACTCTCTCCATATAAATTCTGGTATATTTCCTCTGAAATATACCTTCGCCATAATATATGCATTTAGTTTAGACGGGTATAAAAATAAACCTAATCTTGAAACTACTAGGGTGAATTGAGGTAGGTGCAGCCAGATTTTGGCATAGTTGGTTTTTTAACTCAATTTTCACAATGGTTATTGAAAGCAGACAAATGAAACTAGGCATGCGTTATTGTTTAATATGCACACCCATTGATTTTTTTCAAATTGCATAGTATTTGTTTTAGGGATTTTTTGACCCCGAAGGTCGGGGCAAGTGCAGCCAGGGCCTGGAATTCTAAATTATATGCTTCTAAAGAAACACTGAAGAAATTATATTCTAGCCAATTTATTTTTACAGATTCTGACAGTTTTTGAATCAATCAAAAATCTTTATCTTGTAAAAATTTCTAAACTTTCTTCTGATTGGAAACACAAAGGTCACAAAAACAGTAAAATTTCAAAATCCTTTTAAATAATATATTAAACTATGTATTTATATGGTTGGCTACTTAGATATTTTTTCCAAATTATTTGGACTCCCAGGCATGTTACACATGTTTATATTCAACTAAAAGAGCAATTTATTTTTATTCTCAATGTTTGAATAAATAGCACTTTGGATCTTTAAACTTTTCGGAAACACAAACTCACTTCTATATGGTAAAAAAGTTTTTTCTTATTTTAACTTATATTTTGTTTTATAACTTAACCCAAACATAACCGATGAAAGTGTTATTCTTTTTGCATGATTTTGGTCTATTATTGATTGTTTGGTGAAGAAATGACACAGAAAAGTGCATTTCTCCTCTACGTCCTAGTTGAGTAAGCAAAATCATATTAAATACAAACTAATGTGATAAAAAAGAAAACAAACAAAAAAATGGGTAAAAAAAAAGCCTAGGGCAAGTGCAGCTCGTGTGGCTACACTAACACCGGGTTCCTGGGTTGCAATTGCCCCACGTGCAAAATCGCTGGGCAATTGCAGCCACGGCTGTAATTTTTTACAAGAGCATGTTACGCAAAATAAAGTACATGACATACATCTATGTATCAACATGATCTAGAAATCTAAAAATCAATAGCATAGGTGTTAAGGTTCAAGAATAAGACGGCTAAAAACTTTAGGTCCGGCACTATTCTTACTCAGCAGTTAAATGTAAAGGTTTTAAAAAAAACTATTTCTTGGATTAAACTGATGGTGGAAGTAAAAGATGTAAAAAATTGTCTTAAAAACATATTCTGTAGTATTTATGTTTAAATAGGTTTTTATAAGGTTTTTATAGCCCATGACCACACTTTACTCATGGCTGCAGTACCCCACTTCACCCTAATTAAAAAATATTGAATTTAGTTACCGTTTATCATCAAATGGGATTTAAATCCAAATATGCAAAATAGAATGATTAACTAGTGTGGTGTGGATACGAATTTAAAGAAAAATCGAGTATTACATTAACTTGTAGGCCTAAGATCCTAATTCAATGTTATATCCTTTTTCTCGACCCCTTGGATATAGGATACGTATTGTGATCATCTAAAAATTTAGCTCGAAATGTTGATAAATGTCGACGTTTCTTGATTACCTGAGACCGGGAAAGGTGTTTTCGCCATTACCTCTATGTATCTGCACGTTTGTATCTTGGCCTAGACTCTTAACCATTTAACCGATCGGGCTAAAATTTGGTATCAAGGGTTATCGTAAGGTTTCTCAGAGGACTTTTCAAATTAAATATCCAAATCTAAAATTAAGTACTTAATGCTTAAGAGCAAAATAAGAAAAAAAATCCATTTTCCCAAAATAATGTTTTAAAAGATTTTGAATAATTTTTTTTTATCCAGGCACTGTTTAATATTACAAAAACAGAGATAATAATCACTAACCATGAAAATGACTTCGAGGATACTTTACATAAGAAGAAATTTCAATTTTTGATCATATCCATGCAACTATTTGATATACGATATAACTTATTAGTGTAGAGTTGTGGTATTATCAAAAATAAGAATCTTCTAATTTAAATATATATAAAACTAATAGTGTATGTGCTATATATGTGTGTGTGTGTGTGTGTGTGTGGAGATCTGAAATTGAAATTTGTTTTTATGCTCAGGATGACCAAATGCCTTTGGCGCAAAGGTGGACAGTGACTACCAAAACGTAGAGCATTCAATGAAAATGTAGGACTTACAAAATACAAGTTTAGACTGTACCTGTACAAACTCACTTCGTGTGTTCTATGGAAAAACATTTTACACATTTTATGGTACGTTAAGCCATATTTTTCTAATGAACTTATATATATTTTTTATATTCCGTTTTGGTTTACAATATACTTATGTAACTATGAACAAGTAAAATGCTTAAAATTATAGGTATATAACCAACAAAAACTACTTACTGAATCTACATTCAAACTATTTCTCTGATTTGTCCATTGTGAAGAAATTAAGAAAAATAATTGGTAAGGTGCACCGAACATACTTTTTCTCTATCTTTAATCTTAAAACAGAGACATTTACTAAAAACTCGTAAGATTTGTAAAGCGAAATAAAACACATTGTTGTAGAAACACCTCACCAAAGAACAAAGCATCAAACATCAAATATCCGAAGCTATTATTTTTGCTTCTAGAAAGGAATTGTACATCTCAATCATTCATAATATGATATATAAATGGAGAATTCCTCTCTAAAAGCACAAATAATAGCTTCTGCTATTTTATTATTAATATTAAACCCTGTACAGTTATAATAATAATTGTACAAGTGGCAGTAATAAGCCAACTACCTAGTTGAAAGTGGCTGCGTTATCTGATAGCTCGTGAATAAAGCCTACGATATCCGCACGTCCATCATAGACTCTGCCTTAAAATATGAGTGAAGAATGACCCTGGGCAAGGAACGACTCCTGGATAACTCAGTGGTAAGAGAAAACATTGGCGTACTAAGCCAATAGAAATATTACTCAATCATTATATATTTAAATAATAAATGTAGTTTTTACTCAAATAAAAATAATAACAATAAGAGTAATAATCATCATCAATCAATCAATCAATAATTGTTTATCTAGGATTTAAAAGAAAAACTACATAATTGATTTTTTATACAATCCCGAAGAACCTAAAGGTACATCTTCAGGTCTTGCAATTAAATAAATATTTTAAAAATAGTAAAAATTATGATAATAACATAATTAAAAAACAAAACGCTTTTTACATATCATAAAATTTCCTCTCAAAAATATTTACATAGTTGTTTGAAGCATGCCTTGAAGCATCGAGTCTTTAATTTTATATTTTGCTATATTTGTTTGAGGGATTTCTCGGAGTGTTAGTGGTAGCAAATTAAACAATTTGGGGATGGTACATCTCAGTTCCTGTTTACCATAATAATTAGAGTATTTGCCGATTGTATACACTCCTTTGTTAGAAATTGAGCGGGTGTTAATGGAATGGGTTTTTATTTATCGGAATGGTAATATCCTATAAAGTGGTTGTACTCATATAATTGGTTCAGAATTAGAATTTTATGTTTAATGTATGTCTGTTGGTTAGCATTTTTGGTACCAAATATAATTTTCAGGGTATTTTCTTGTAAACGCGAAATTTTGATTGTGTAACATTCTGTCGTTCCTCCCAGATGGATATGCCATAAGATATTATTGATTGAACTAATGATTTGTATATTATTACTAAAGTTTTGATATCCAAGTACATTCTAAAATGGTAAGAAACATGTCAATACTTTTAGTTTGTTCTCAAGTTTTTGTATGTGCCTGTCCCATTTATTATATAAATAGCTCAGTGGTAAGAGCATTGGCGTACTAAGCCGAAGGTACCGGGTTCAATTCCTGTGTCCAGGTTTCATTTTTCAATTTTCAGAATATGATATCTAAATGGCACTAGCCTCACTAAAATGAATAGATGATAGCTTCAGCTATTTTATTCATTATTATTATTATTATTATTATTATTATTATTATTATTATTATTATTATTAATGGTCAATTTATGATTGCCAAAGCTTTCTCTTGGTTTTTGGCCTGAAAATAAGTATGACCTATGGCCTGCCTTATAATAGCTTTTAAACTGGAGTTTTTCTACACTTCATTATCATTAGTAAATAGTAAGGTCACTTATATCATTTTCCGCCAACCCAGCACACCAATAATTACTATACACTTTCTTAAAATTGAGTATTGAAACGTCAAAGTTTTCTTTGTATATAGGTTGCCTGAAGAGAGAGTGAGTCAAAAAACTGGGACGAAAAACTACGCTTCAAAATATTACTTATGCTTTTTGACACAGCAGCCCTCCTCATCCACTGCTGCACTTGTTGACGCACTCGTCATTCTACTACTGTACGTAAAGAAACAAACCTCTTCCCTTGGAGGATCAAACAAGCGTCAATATTCTGTAAAATAAAACTAAACTTACTGTAAATTGGTGATAAATACATTATTTTTAATAGAGTGACGATAATTATATCTAGAAGCAATTAATATTGCTAAAAACAACCTAAAAAATAAGATTTTAACAGTATTAAACGTACGATTATACACCAATCAAGATAGTAAACTCATGCGTTAACACTCATCTAGGGAAACGCTGCTTCCCTTTCCCCGATGAGGGCCAGACAGACTCGAAAACAAACGATTGACGGAATAAAGAGCGAGGAGACCAACTAGCTGGCCGGTCAGTCTGAGAAAGAACTGCTTGCTCTAAGAAAGAACTGCCACCTCAACTCAGTATACTTGCTGGAGATGTTTCTAATTAAACTGACTCGTTTAAACTTTATATTTCTCTTATTTTCTTCATTCCCTTTTTAATTTTAAGGAAATATTGCGTCTCCTGCTTCCAATGAATAAACGCCACTGCGGCTTGCGATGGACAAACTACATGGTACAGCTCTTGATCTTCTTGATTACAGCAAAATATTGAATAGTGTAGAATTTGACATACTTTAAAAAATCTTAATTTTTACCTCGCTTTCTCACCTACGTGTGTTCGTTGGGTACGTTCTTAGCTTTTCGGCCGAATGCAAATGGTAGTTTCAAATAATGTTGCCCTGTTAAAGCTGGTGTGCAGCAAGGCTCTATACTTGGGCCACTTTGGTTCTCTTTATTCACTAATGACTTACCTTACTCGTTTACATACCGGAAGTATCACTTCTATGCAGTTGATTTACAAATATAACTTTCTGATAGTACTGCGAACTTACCTGCAACTATAGATAAAGTTAATGTGGACTTGAGAGCAATTTCTTTATGGTTACGGGCTGAAGCTTAACCCAACTAAATCACAAACAATGCTTATTGGGTCATCAAGGCTCTTGTCAAAAGTAAATAGCTCTACCCTTTCCAGTATTTTACTTAATAACAATGTTATACCATTTAATATACAAACAAATAATCTAGGCATACTAATGAATGCAAATCTCACCTGGAAAAATCAAATTATCAAAACTTGTCAAAAAACATGCATTCCTCTTCAAACCCTAAAAAAGTAAAAAAAAAAAACTTGGTTCCTTTCTCTCTTAAAGTTATGCTTGTCCAAAGCTTGATATTCCCATACTTTGACAACTGTGAGATTGTTTATAATGACCTAACTGAAGAGCTTGCACAAAGACTACAGTGATTACAGAATATACGGATTAGATTTATTTAAAATATAAGTACCAAGACCACATCTCTAAATAATTTGATAAACTGAAGTGGTTACGACTAAATGAACGGCGGACACTTCACTCCCTTAGTCTCCTACACAAGATATTACAAACTTCCTCACAGCATTACTTAGTAACCAATTTTAAACTACTAAAAAACCAGCATCAGCTTGATACACGTGCTAAAAACTTTACCCTTATAATCATCCCTATTCACAAATCTAAATCTTATTCCCGTTCATTCACAGTCGCAGCGTCACGGGCGTGGAGTGCGCTTCCTACCACAGTAAGGGACTTGATTGGGTTGGCTGTTTCAAAACCGCAGTCAAGCGGAATATTATTTCTAAGAGAATCTAACTCTTCATGCTTTTGTAAACATTTCAAATAAAACTGTTTATAAGTAAATGCTGGAGTAATTGTATGAATGAAGGAATAAATGAAAGAATGGATGCAGGTATTAATTTAACGATTATATTTAAAATTTTAGACAATCATTTTATATTCCTTATTGTTATTATAAGTGTGTTTAGTTTAACTGGTTAAGTGTAAGGCAAGGCAAACTAGCCTTAACTTTGCCAAAAGGTTGCAAAATAAAAATAAATGACGAAAATGAATGGAATAATTTAGGCTATTCATTTGAGTTCCTCAACAATCCTACTCCCTCAGTAATGCCTTCCAAAATATGGATTTTGAAAAACAAATGCCGAAGGAATACTTGTATGAAATCTGAACACCAAACGAGGATTGTTTTGCTTAATTCACGTAGCAATCGATAAGTAGAGCAAAAATTTAATCTCATAAACCATCCTTACATATTAGTTCCAAAGCATCCCAACTTTTATACCGCGGATAAATCTCTTACCTGCCAATATAAATAACCTACCTGTCTTTTGTACTTCGCTGACAACAAATCCCATACGACTGGCATTTTTCATGGCAATTACTAAGTCCCACGGCCAGACCCTCGACAGAGTTAGTGTCCAAGGTTTTCAGTTCAGCTAGTTTTTATGGTTCATGGTGCGGAAGCTGATGACGTCACTTCGTAACCAGAGCCACTCCGCTGCACACAACCGTGAAAACTTTGTGATGTAGCGCGTTTAAATACATCGTCCTACACGACTGTGCGATACTTCAAATATGGTGTTATTTATAAATTATGTACTTATTCATCACAGTTTGATGATTAGAGCAGTGCTTTTTTTTTAAATGCAATAATATTATCGATACATTAAAAAAAATGTAACTGTATGAACTGAGAAAAATAGGACTATGCGAGGAAATTTTTTATTTTTTAGCCGGATGTTTTCGTCTATAGGAAAGTCTTAGATAATAGTTTGAATTTAATCTTTAGTTTCACTTTTTTTTTTCATGCGACGGTTGGTTTTTGCAGAAATAATATGATGACGTCAGAGATACGATAACTCAATCCTGCACGCTGAGAGCTTACATTGTAGTAAGTCTGCGACCACTCTTAAGCTATTATTCTTACTCAAGTATCACTTTTATATTAAGAATCAAATAGCAAAAGCTAATATATTTGTTTTGATGAGGATTTACTCGCATCCAGATATCATATTCTGAAGATTAAAAATGATACCTGGAAACGGGAATAGAACCCGGGACCTTCATCGTAGTACGTCAGTTATCTAACCACTGAGCTATCCAGTATTCATCCCGTGCCCAGGGTAATTCTTCACTCATATTTTAAGGCAGAGTCTATGAATGATTAGATAAAACATTTATTGTTATTATTTATTCAGTACATGGATTATTGTTATTATTATAAATTTTATTACTCAAAATGAAGTTATAATTTAGCGTGACAATAACATCCAGAATTGCTTATTACAGAGTGTTTAGGATTTTTGTGTTGTCATTAATGAAAGCCCTAGTAAATTATCATTAAATTCTTCTAATTAATACATTATAATAATATGTACGATTTAACTATGCTTCCAGATAAAGTAAATATTAATCTCACAGTGAAGGACATGACTAGACAAAACGTAATACCTTATTTAACTATTTGTGGATGAATATATTTAATTAGCAAAACATATACATATTTAATTAACGTATTATCTTATTCTATATTGAAAAATAGTTGAATTACTTACATTGAAACAGTTTATGTTATTTTGATCTTCTCGGTATTTCTAACATGTGGTATCACTATTTTATTCTAACACAAGCACAGTTAGCCAACCAAATATTTTTGGTGTATTTGGTATTTTTTTTACTCGCTTTCTCTGTCCATCAGAAGAATTGTCACCGTGTCTTTTTATTATCTCATTTTCCTGCATTATATCATTTAAGAACTTAATTCTAGTAATAATCCGGATTTTAATGTAAGATGAAATAACTTCCATTGGAAGTGTAGGAAACAAAGATGACAGTTTTTAGCTAAACTAGGTTTTGTTGCTTGTTGACTTACTCATTTCCATGAAACTTTTTAAAATCACATTCACACACACCACTAATGTTAGGCCATGTATCCTATGGTTCTACAAGTCTGGCCTGTGACAAAATGTCGAATCCAGGAAGATTCATTGTTTGACACTTGGTATGTAAAATTTCCTAAGAACTGGTATTTGTTTTTGTACTAAATTTACAGTGGTATTAAAGTTGAATAAACTATTTGATAAATCCTGACATTCACCAGGTTGGCAAAGCTCAAGCGCTTTCTTTAGCCTTAGTGTTTGAAAGGAGCTGTGCTGCTAACCTGACGTTATGTCTTTCTGCCCCTTCATACTCAACATGGATGTTTTTTTTAGTTTGTAACAAACTTCTACAACGTGATTGTCATGTTTCAGAAGGGCTAATAAAGGTGCTATATCTATTTGAACACCATCTTGATGACAAAACTCTTTTTCGAATGCTGGTTTCTCAAGAAATAAGTGTAAATGAGGCGCATCCATAAAAAAACAAAAAAAAAAAACACTTATTTCTTGAGTCCATCGGTTTTAAAACAAAGGCTTATCTACTGAAACATTAAATTCATTCCAAAAATCAAAATACTTCCACCCATGTCTGACATACACGCAACAATGTCACAACGACATTCCTTAAGTTTTATAAAAGCAGTATTTAATATTTCAGTTGTGATTATGAAGTCAAAGTCAACCAATATGGGTTTTTTACAATTAGAAAACAGTGCTCGCCCGATTATTACTTGCATTTGTTTGTAGGGACTTACAATTTGATCAAACCTTGGATCATAATCGAATCCTTCTTTTATCTTCATCTCGCTATATTGAAGAGCTGCAACTTTTTCTTGTGTTTATTTATTTTCCCCACCTAACTTCAGTATGTGCATCATGTCTTCTAGGAATCTTTGATGGATAACAAGGGAGAGGCCCACTTTTTTTTAGAGTTGACAAACCTGAGAGTGGATAGTGAAATTTTTTTGTAAATATACATATGTTTGTCTACCTAAATATCGCAGAGTCAAAGCAAATGCCATTTTTTCATTTGTCCAATTAACTTTGTTTTTATTAAAAAGCTATAAATCCAACTGATTACTTGTAAAAACAGCACTTTAATAAAAAAAATTCTTTAACTAATTCGGGACTTTATTAATTTTCAGAAAAATAAATGTGTTCTTGAACCTACAGATTTCCAAATATTTAGTTTCAAAGCACTTGATTATTCACTAGTTTGGATTTCAATATTTTATTTTCATATTTTAATTCGAGATATTTTGTAATCATTTCAGTCTTACTCCCATTTGTTTGATTTGTTTTGTCCCTTGGGTTTTTATAGACACAATTAACTACACTTTCCTCTTAGGTTTTCTTCCTTTGCGTATCTATAGATCATAGTATATCACTTACGGTTTGTTTATTCAATCCATTTTCATGCCTAACACGACAACGTGCAGCTACTGAACCGAAGCAACTAGCCAGCCGGGTTTGGTCTGGTGGAGGTCACGAGCTGACGTCATAGCAGCGCTGCGTGCTCGGGGAAAAACCAACTGCAGGCCGGTATAGGGAACGAGCCATCATTATACTCTAATGACCGGGCTAAGTTGGTGTCTACCTTTCTTCTTCAGTGGTTAGCCATGGCCATCTATATGTGGTCTTCTCAATAGTGTGCCGCACCACAGATATTAAATTGTTGCCAGTACAAAGTAATTGTCAAGGTGTTATTATAAAGAACGAGCCAAAGTTATATTCCAAAAATGTAATATATCAAGTTTTTTTTCAAACTTAGATCTATTTAAATTGAACAACATATATCTTCACTGAGCTCATATCTTACCCTACTGCAAGGAGAATTAAAGCTTATATCATATAATTCGGTTTGAATAACACCAAATGCTTGGACATAATTAGGCTGAGAGAAAAATCCCTTAGAAAATGTTGGCATCAATCTATACTTTCCCAAATTTTGTTTCCTACGGCAAGGCCGTAGCCAGACAATAATTTCAGGGGGATTTTGTGGGAACATCCCCCAATCGCCGGAAGCTAGAAAAAAAATTCTGAATGATAAAGATTCTAGAAGCTATCTGAAATGTTTTTTTAGGGCGACATAGCCCCGAACTGCTGAAGGCTAGGACAAACTCTGGATATTAAACAGCTCTAGAAGCTCTCTAAAGTGTTTTTTATGGTAACATAACTCCCTAACTGCCAGAGGCTTGGAAAAATTCAAAATATTAAATACCTCTAGAAGAGATCTAAAGTTCTTTTAATAGTAACATAGCCCCCTAACTGACAGAGGCTAGGAAAAATTCTAAATATTAAAATTTTCTAGAATTTCTCTGAAGTGCTTTTTATGGTAACACAGTCCCCTAATTTGTACTTTTATCTTAATTTCGATATTGTGTGAACCACAAATAAAGGCATATATATTTTGTTCAAAACATTTCGGGAGGGGGGTTTGAACCCCCATCCTCCCTCCACCGGCTACGGCCTTGTCCTCCGGGACTCTTTTTCACGCATACCGATAACCTGACAGCCATGGACACAAATCTCGCTACCTGCTGTTATGAAAAATCTAACAATAGATCAAAACAACAGGAAACAATCTGGGCGATAAATCCGAAACCGTGCCTGTCAGGGACAGTCCTAGTCCCTGTTTTTTTTTTTTAATGAGAGAGAGAGAAATTGTGTGCGGTGCACCATACCATTTATATTTAATAATCTGCTTTTTTATTATCTGTTCGGAATATGCGCATATTTACACTTACAAGTGAGATATCACTTATTTTAGAGTGGGTGTACCCACATTTGCCTTGAGGGAAAGCAGGAAGCTATTGGAAGGGGGAGGGGGGAACTGTCCCTCAGTATATCCTGCCAAGATTTGTGAGCCCTGACCTCCCCGTAGCCCAGACGAGACGAGAATGATGTGCCCATCGGTGAGGGCTTTTACTAGTTTAAGTCATTATTATTTATTTATGAAGATGTAGCGTATCAGTTTGGAAATAGTTTTTGTCACCTTTTATCTGCGATAGGGGAAAGGAATCATGTTTGCCGAGCACTGTCTATCGACTAATCCTAATAATATTTAAATGTGAGTTGGTGTCTGTCTGTTACTCTTTAATGCAAAAACTACTACGATGATTGTGGTAATAGTTCGCTTGGAAATAGCTTTGACGTCCCGTATGACAGAGAAGACGGTCCCCTCCTTTGATACTCAATATATTTAACATAAATTTGAGTAATAAACAATATATTGTTTAACTATAGCTATTTATTTGTGTGTTGTGATCATAATAACGCCAGTAGTATTAGCCCTAAGAGAACCCCGCTTCCTATGACGAGTCTAAGCACTCACATCCTGTTTGAGTGCCATTATAATTGAACTAAATCGCTCATGACAGCGCAGTGATTTCCCTCTCCGATTTTGACCTGCTTTTCACATCCGGTTAGTTACCCACATATCCCCCCATATCCCCCTCCCCGAGGTTATTTTCCGTAAGCAGTGTATTGTGATGTCAATTAAACTTCTTTCCACATCCGGTTAATTCCTCCACTCTCCCCCAAGACCATGCCCCTCTGACAGAGGCCACCAAAGTGGCTCATGGGTTTATGATTTCAATGTGTGCACCTTGGGTTTGGGTAGGAGGGAGCGTGCAGTCTTGGGCACTCCTCTCTTGACGTGCCTGAATGGGGGTTCAAACCCTAGACCATAATTAAACAGACAGTGTTTGGAACTCACCCCTCGAAAACCACAAACTCAAACTAAAAAGCGGACTTGGGCGTCAGGCCTTGTGTGCCCCAGGGTGTGCACTCCGTGTGTCAGGGTAGTTTTTATTTATTGGTGGGGAACGTGCGGTCCATGGCGTCAAATACTCCTCCCATGATGTGTAGAGAAGCATCCTCTCTCGATAAGTATCAAACATCAAGTGTGAGTTTTTGGCAATGTCTTGCTGTAATTTTCCCTGACCCCCTTTCCACATCCGGATGTCCCAGGTCATTACTCTGTGTCTAAACATGTTCAAACAGGAAAATACTGGCTGGAACTTGGTCAGTAAGGTGTTGTGACCCCTTTTCACATCTGGGGGCCCCAGGTCATTAATCGTGACTAAACAGGTTCAAACAGTAAAATACGGGCTAGCACTGGCTCCACTGTGATTTTCCACATCGGCGTCGATCGGGGGTGAATATATAGGGGGGTAGGGTCGCCTGGTTGACTATTTATAAGCGTCTGTAGAGTAGATCACGATGGACAAGTTAAAGCAGCTGGTAAATATTGTTGACGCCATACATACTGTAAAATTGTGTGATCTAATCGTAGATCAAAATTACTTGGTGAATAAACTAAAAGCGGTCAATACAAAGTTCAGGAGACGCCTAATATCATATTTATATGGCGAGCTATGTGTATTGTTACCCTGTCATTTTGGTACCTAACGGATGAAGACGTCTGTGATCTTAATAAGGAAAAACTGATATTTACCTACGCCGGAATAAAGCCCGGTACACCTACAATTGTAAACTTTGAACGCGTTTAAGAGACGGGCAGCAGAATCAAGCAGTTAATAACATCAGGCAACACGTCTTCACTGGCAGTAAAAACAAGTTTAACATCAGTGCAAGAGTTAAAGACATGTAATATCGTCAACGCAGCAAATCATCCAGCGCGTTTAATGGTCAGGTACGCTCACCAGGTTAGAACCGGATGTATTTATTTAACGTTGGTGGGTCATACGTTGCGGGGCGTGCCTATATGACAGCAGAAAATATTCACAATGTGGCCGTGAGCGATAGACACGTAATTTACAAAGTGGTGAGCCAAGGCAGAGAGGATCGAGGCTACACTGAGTTTTGCGACTCTACCTGTCACACGATAAGAGCGACTGAAGTACTACCCTACAAGAGAATCGAGGAGTCTTACATGTGTGATATGACATGTGCTGTGTACATTTACACAAAGGAGACGCTGTGGCCGTGTTTCCTAGGCCTCCACACCACCCACCACAACCCTTCATGACGTCACAGCCACGGCGATTTTGTGCAAGATAGAAAATTATATCTACATATTTAATATAAACTGCCTCTAAGGTTATATCTTCTGATCTACAAAGTTATGTTTCGTCCTACATTCAACCACGTGGTTGGTCAAACAAATATTGTTTTTGGACTATTGTTGTACTAAATATCTAAGGAGAGGATTTAAATTATGCATTTATGAATAATATACTTAAAACGCTTCGCTTTTCCCATTGGATGATGCCTGACAGACTTGTGTACGCCTGCCATGTGGTCTACACGAATAATAATAAAATATACATTTATATTACTACTTCTCATAAAATAATAGTGGATATTAAATAACTAAATTAATACAGATACATTTTAATATAAAATATTTGTGTACTAACTCACCTCGGCAAGATGTCTGCAGATATCAATCTCACTTTTGAAAACTACAAGATTGTCAATCATGGCCGACCCACGTGTGCCACGGCTGGTTCAACCGGAGAGAAGAACTGAAGTCGGGGATCGACTCAGAGGCCGGCTGCGCACATAGCGACGCTGGTGGTCATTCGAAGAACTCGTGACTTGCTTCAATTGTTTCCTTTTCTCCACACGTTCATCCTTATTTGTTTCTGCCTGTTTTTCGTAATTTATCCCCCCTTCCTTCTTTTTCATGTCCGACCTGCATCGACAGTATATATAGGTCCGCCACAGTATCAAAAGTACAGAGTCGGTACAAAGCGGTTCCACAACGAAAAGAATCAACAAGGAAACTCCGCCCATCAGCAACGCGAAGGAACATGGAGTCCGTGACGTCGGATTCGCCACCTTAGCTTGTCGATAGGATGATGGATCACCCGATCCAACTCGCCGGTAACATGGACGACGTTTCTGTAGTATTAGTATCCAGCCGTCGTAACCAAGTCTGTAGGACTTGGGCTCTTGTATAGTTTAAGAGAAGTTTTAAATTTTTATGTTTTAAAGGAAATTTATATTTTATTATTTGGCGAGAAGCCAAGGTTTTGGAAACTCTCAATTAGAATCTTTTCAGTTTAACTGATACGTAATTAGCTTCAACATGGACGTTTTTTCCTTTGACACTGTTCTAACGTAAAAGCCTCTGGCTTAGAAAGTATGTTTTTTTGTTAGATTCGTGATTTAGACTAAGTCACAAGTCCAATACAACCTCAATATTAATCATGCCAACCTAAACGTCATGAACATTAGTTTTTGTTGTTGATGGTTAGCACTAGGATGTCCATTTTTCTTTTGCCTTATGCAACTCAGTCATATGTGATAGAGTTTTGGTGTTGTAGTCAATCTTCTAGTAGAGTATTAGCGAGGGTGCTCAACCTAGGGGAAATTACACTAGTGTCATAGTGGGGTCCGCGCAAAATAAATCTATTTTATTTTTGCCCGTGACTAGGCTTCTAAGTTAGTATTGATCTAGATAGATGCCAATGTACTATTGAATGCTCTGGCAGTACGTAGGGGAAAATGACCAGCTGTAGTACATTAATGACGCCTGTTTCTTAGCCATCAATTAGCTGGACATATCAGCTGAGTATCCAACATGTTTTATGGATCCCTTTAAATATTTAACGCTACCAAGTGAGACTGTATAAATGATATCTTCGTAATTTACTCTTTGCTATTCTTTAACTAATTGTTCATTTACTCCTTGTTTAGAAAACTCTTGTCACTGTGGCAAGTTTGAATTGGTACCGCATGCTTCACATGTGGCCTGGCGACAGTACAAGTAATCTCTCAAGTCAATTTGTTGTTTGGAAGAATTTAATTCTCATTAATATTCCTATATTCATGTAAAACTTGTATATTTCTTAATTTGTTTATTGTTTACCAAATAAATCTAAACTGTTAAAATGACTATATGTTTTTATATATATTATGTGTACCCTGTAAGCAAAGCTGGTACATATGTGGGTGGGGGAACTAACCGAATGTGAAAAGAAGGTCAAAATTGGAGGGGGAAAATCACAGCTATGTCATGAGCGATGTAGGGCAATTGTAACGGTTATCAAACAGGATGTGAGTGTTTAGACTCGTCATAGGAAGTGGGGTTCTCATACGGCTTACACACTAATAACGCCTACTTTACTTTGTTGACGTACTGCACGTCCAGTTGTGCCAACAATTTATTTAATTATTTTTACTTTCCATCTAAAACAACTTTGAACTTTCTTAAGTATTGTACAAATAAAGAAGATGACTGGATTTATATTATATAACTATTGTTTATTTGTCCTACCTGTGCATAAGAAAATAGTATCCATTTTACCACATAGCAAAATTAACACATTACTTTATTATTTGGCATTGAACTACAAACGCCCGTTGTAGAGTGGAGTTCAGTGGTGAGAATTAGAACTAATTGAAAGCTAAGTTCCAATTTACGACACCAGAATGAGCCTCTACCATGTGGTAACTAAATGTGTCTTTGGTTTTTAATTTCCAAAACGGGCGATTTCAACATTGTAATTCAATCTGTAAGAATACTGCTGGTTTTGTGTACTTTTTAATTTTTTTAAATTTTACTGTTGGCTACATGAATATCCCAATTAAATTTTAAGTAATAACACATTTTTAGCAAAGATTTCTGCGAAGTAAATTCTAGATTTATTCCTGGAATTCAAATGGTTTTTTTTTTCAAACGACGGGAGGTGGAAGCAACCTGGATAATCGAAACTGAATTCGAGGTTTTCAATTTTATTTTTTATTTTATTCTTAATTTTATTCTTTATTGAATTAATGAAGTTTTAATTCTCGGACACTTGAATTAGAAATTCTGAATATCACCAGTGAGGATGGTGATTCATAACAGGAAATGGTCTTAAACAATGCCTGATGTAGAGCACTGGCGCAGCAGGGATTCGTTTGAGTGTGGGGCTTAGTTTCACTGGCCAAATAGTGGGATCCATTGGGCTTCTTCCGCGCGGAAATTTGGAAATTTAAGTGCCGCAAATGAAAATGCATCAAAAGAAATACATTAATATCCAAAATAATTGAAAAATTCTAAAAATGGTCATTTTTCTGTAATTAAAATTACTATTAAATTTTTATGAACACGCTGCCTGTAAATCAATTTTAATTGGTGCACACTGTTGAATATACAAACGTGAAGTATCAATAAATTGTACTGTGGGGATTTGATTTATAAAATTATTTTATGAACTATCTGAAAATTCAAATAAGCAGCTTGCACCCACTCTTAACTCACAAAATCACTTTTGAAATAATTCACTCAAGTCTTATGTTAATTTTCCTTGGCTTCATAGAAAGTTTATTGAGAGCTTCATCCCCGTATGACAGAAAATAAATTCACATTGCACATAAAAAGGGCTTCAATTGCATTTCAGGGCTCTTTATCGGATGACTTAATGAACTGGTGCCACAGTGCCAGTTCACTTTAAATATTGTCGGCTCGGGAAGATTTCTGAACATCTTTTACTACCTTGGACATCACCACACCATTTTGTTCACCCTGATAAACACGCGATTGAAATGGTTGCAATGTTGTTTGTGAATGACAAAGCTATCATTAAGAGAAGTTGTAAATTCATCCAAGAATGGTATGAAAATCGCTATTCTAAAGTAATCTTTTGGGCTCTATGTGGAAACATTTGTTCCGTTATTCTGGCTACCGACAGTTAAGTTTTTGCAACAGGAACACTTAGTTCATTGCAGATACCTTCAACAGTTTGCAGTAGCGGCTCGTAGCTAAGATTAGTGGTGTGCTACTACAAATTTTTTTAGTGTTTGTTTTAAAATTGTATAAAAGGGGAAAAAACATATATAAAAAATTTATTCAGGAACTTGATAAAATATTAACAAAAAAACTTATTTAATTACTTTATATTAATTGTTAGAGTTCAAGCTTGATCTATTCATTTAAATATGAAATCCATTTTTCTTGTTTTAATTTGCGCAAAGAGTTCAATAATTTTCTCTTTGATCTCTGGATGACAATTTGAGGAAATTCTTCTCCATTGAAAGTACTTATTATTATTATTTATTATTATTATTATTATTATTATATTATTATTATTATTATTAGCGCCGCGTCTTACTACCCATTCGGGCTATACGCACTTGAAAGTACTGCAAGCGCATTTAGTCTTTCTGTTGAATAAAAGAACCGGAAAAAAAATGAATCAAATAGAAAAGCTGAAAGCAGAATAATAATCTAACTCTACACTCTTCTACACTTTATCAGATTCAAGAATATGGTACACGGTTTTTAAGCACAATACACGCTGAGTAAAAAAAAAAACTTCCACCATCACAGCAGAGAAGGCTCTGCGAGAGCAACAGTGCTCTCTATACCTGGCAGTCCCGCCTTCCTCCTTACCCCCTCCTAAGTGTGCATGCGCACAACATTCAAACACCACGTCACTGGCACTGTGAAGCGCACAGTTCCATACAAAGATGGCTACTGAAGTACTGACTTTAAGCTTAAGGAATATATATTGTACTACAAAAATAAATAATGAATTAAAGAAAAAAGGACTTATTATATTAAATTTTACGATAATATCAAGTGAAAATAGGGGGTGCTGCAGTGCCGCAGTGCCTACACACGAGACGCCACTAACAGTTTGGTAAAATAAAGAAAAAATTACTTCAGCATCCTATCTCATTTTCTTAAGTGAGATTTTCACATTCATTGCAGACTGAACTGCTAAGCTGAGGTCTATGTTTATGTTTCGATTTGCAAGGTACGCCCAAGGAGATGGGTCGAGGCCTGGGGGGAGGGGGGGTTCAACCCTATCACCCCCGCCCTTTCTTGGCTGTGCCAGTGTGTGTGAGGAAACTACAGGAATAAATGTGGGAGTTTCCCAGCATTAACTTACATGAATGACTTCAATCTAAATCTCACCAGTTAAAAAAGAAAATAATTAAATGTACATCCACCATTTTGTTTAAATATAGAAGATACCAAAACCAATTTACCACCCCTTTCTCAGCTTCCGTTTATCAGATTTTCATTACACCAACTTTTAAAGATTCTTAGGTAGAGATTAGACATGACAGCCATCTTTAAAGAAAATGGTTGTTATATAACATTACTTTTAGACCCATCCAGTGCTATAAATCTTTAACCAGGGATGGGGAATCTAAGGCCTTTTGAGATATTTGGTGCGGCCTCTTCGCATAATTTGAGGTATTTGGTGCAGCCTTTTTAGATAATTTTTCAAGTATGTATTTTCATCCATTGTAAACATCATATTCTCGCAGGTGTATTTTAATATATCAAAAATATCTTTATTTTAAAAGTCTAATGTTAAAGAATTAACCACTCTTATCGATCACTCTATCCAGATATCTATCTATTTATCTATATATCTTTGATTGGCACCCTATCATATTTTATCTTAGTTTTGATAAAATGTGGGCTAATGTTCATGAAGTGTTTGGCCTTACAAGGAATTCATGAAGTGACATGCGGCCTTTAAATGTCAAAATGGTTCTCCTTCCATTTTCTAAGCCATTTGATGCTGACTGGTAACCAGTTTATTGCTATGATTTATTTTAATATATTTAACAGTAGTTTACAGGTGCGGATTCAGGGGGGTCAAAGGGTCAGTTGAACACCTGTGAAAGTTAGAAAATTAATACAAAAACAAAATGAAAGTTTAAATTTTAGAAAGAAAATATAACACGGATAATTTTTTTATATATATATATATTTTTACAGGCAAGCGGGTCCGCACGTGCATTGTTCATCCACGTTTATTCATTGTTCGATACTACTCACACAAGTGTGAAAAAAATATTAGTTTTTGTGTACGAATATTTGTCATGCATAGCAAGTAACGAACATTGCTCCGTATAGAGACGGTAGACTACCACACATCAAAGAAGACTAATAATCAATTGAGAGCAGTTAATCAACGAATACCGAATATAGAGTATGTGTGGACAGCAGGAGCGGCGGAACTGTGGGGAATTTTGCCCCCCTGGAAATAATTCCCTCCCCCCGCCCCCCGAACAAATCCTCTCCTAGATATATTTCAAAATCCTCTGATATTATCGAGTATGAACCTGAAATATGCCTTTAAATCAAACTCCAAAAGACTTCTAGATGGATTCTATTGTCAAAAATCTGCCGGAGTAGACCGCTTCAAATAACTACTAGACTAGAGGCATCTAATTGGCAGAAAAATTCGGGGAAGGAAAGCTCTAAATAGCTTCCAAGGTCATCAATATTTCAAAAATATTTAGGGGAGGAAACTCCAAATAGCTTTTAGATGCATAGTCATACCCCTGGTAGCTTATATCACATTTTTCCATCTTCTGTAAAAAAAAAATCACATATTATGAAACACACAATTTAAATTTATTTTTTAACACATAATAAAACACAGTTCATGCGAAGAACTGGTAAAATTATCTATTATTTAAACAAAATTGTTCTGCAGATGTAAGTCGAGGTTTTCCGACGCCCTCACCATCTATAATCTAGCCTCGACCAAGATACATAGCATCAGACTAGAGGTGTATATTTTTACACCCAGAAGAACAAGAAGGGTTTCAGATCTTCTCAGCTAGGATCAAAATAAAGAAGGTCCTTGCAAGTTAGAATATACTGAGAAAACGTGATAGCTCAACAGACCCACAACTTCGAACTATAGTCTTTGTCGTATGCAAATTCATTTTCGAGGGACAATATCGTTGAGATATATTCTCTATGACCTTGAGCTGCTCTTTCAACATTGAAACTGATTGTAATGGTCTGTATCGGTTATTTTTAAATAGAACTAACTCAAAATCCATTACTAACAGATTGATCCCAGCACAGATGGGCACACAAATAAAGGTGTTGGTCTTGTTTTATTTGGTCAGGTTTTGAATTCCTGCGGGGTGTACTGAGACTGATTTTCCATAGATTGTTTCTCAGTCATCTCTGCCCGCAAATACGGGTATATTTCTTTTCAATTTTACCTTCTTTATTTCCACACTACTATTGCAAATAGATGAAGATATTCTTTGTAAGAATTAAGAGTGGGTCACAAAACCTGTGTCAGTGTCACACATAGCACCACCAGCACACATCTCCGAATTTTTAATTAAAGGGCAATGTTTTTTTATGTTCGTGTTGGATATTCAAAAAAGTTTGACTAACCATATCTACCCTAATCTTCTTACAAATGAGCATATCTGGCATTTATAATAAACTTCTAGATCTTCTTGCACGTATTAATACCTCAATTCAGGTTATCTGGAACTGTTACTTTTGATAGATATTATCACCACCCATAAAATAATACTAATAATGTAATAAACTGTTATCAATGTTGACCAAAAGTAGTTTGAATTTTATAAAAGGTGCTCTAAATGCCCATTCATGAGGAAATTAAGATTCAACTAAAGTATGTTTATTAATTAAATACTAGCTGAAAGTTAGTCAATTATTTAAATTATAAAAAAAAAATGAGCTCATATATGCTTTTATATTATCAAGTTAATGGTGTCAATTTAGTACTCACAGACCCTTAAAGGGGGTCCACGTATATATATATTAATATATATATATAATATATAAAAGGTGGAAACCCACCTCAGTAGCGTAGTTGGCTAACGCGCTAGTCGGGATGAGCTATATTGCTGAGGACGGGAGATCGAGGTTCGAATCTCAGTCGGGTGAACTTTGGGTGGTTTTTCCTCAATGGTTTCCCACTATCCCTCCACTCAAATGCGGGTTCACTTCCTCTAAATTCAACATTCCCAATACCTAACCTTTTAGAATAATTAGTACTAGAGCGTATAATTCGAACGGCTAGTTAGACGTGGTGCTAAATAATAACCGGGTAGAGCTTTTTACTTTTACTACAGTTTAATATAAGTGCCTTTAACCAAATACTATTTGATTATAATTTTAAAATTTACCTTCTAGATGTAACTAACTTGTAGAGCTACCGTCTAGTTGTAGGGTCCAAGAAAAGTAGGAAAACATTTTTGTGCTATAAATTGTAAAATATTACTTTATGAATCAACAAACGAAAATATCAGCTTAGATAACAGGACAAAAATTGTCAGAAATGAAGTCGGGCAGATTATTGGGGCTGAATACTTGAATTACCCCCCATCTTTTCTTTCAACACACCTACTTTTGCAAATCATTATTTTGTAACTATGGAAATTTTGAAACCATATACAAAATTTGAGTAGCACCGCATTACTAGTAAGTACAGTGTTGAGTTTATGGGAAGACACAGGATTTTGATCTGAGGGGGAGTGGGGCTTCTTACATATTAATTTTCATAATTGCTACATTATATATTTCAATTACCGTAATATTTGGAAATTTGATTTTAAGTAGGGGGATAAGAAAGATAGAGAATGAGTGATGCCCTTTAAAAAGTGGGGTTCTTGGGGTTTCTGAACCGGGAAATTTTTTTATTTCAAAGGAGGCAAATGGTAATCTTTAATCTAAATTGTACCAAAATCGGATCCTCGGCCTACCTTTTGTCACTGTGTAAGTCCCTGATTAACAGGTTTATGTCCACACATTCTTCTTCACACCCAGGATTTGCAGTTGGTGGGGTGGGGGGTGTATAATAATATCAACTGCCCCTTCCTCTCTTCCTGATACAATGGTGTTTATATATTTGCACTAAAATAATAATTTCAATCACTGCACCTCCTTCAAAACTCTATTTACAAAGAGTAAATACTTTAAACATTTCTAGAAAATATCACGATATACAAGTTTACTTTTCATTTAAGTGCAAATTTACAAAAATTAAAAACCCAAAAAAATTTACAAAAAAAATTTTTGAAAAAAAAAAAATCCATTTAATTATTGTTTCATTTTAAATTAAATAATTTTAATTTTGGGTTTTTTTAAAAATTTTAAATAATAATTTTTTTATTTTTTGGTTTTTTAAAATTTTAACTAAAACGGGTTTTTTTTTGCTTAGGGTATAAAAAGAGTTTTTTTTGTTTTTAAAAAAATTTAAATTTTTTTTTTTTTTTTAAAAAAAAATATGTTTAAAAATTTTTTAAATTAAGCCAAAAAAATTTTTTTAAAAAATTTTCAAGAAGAAAAAAAAAAAATTGTTTTTAAAATTTTTTCCCCCCTTTTTTTTTAAATTTTTTAAGGTTTTGATTTCTTTTTTTTTAATTTTTTATAAAATAAAATTTTTCTTAATTTTTTTGTGTTTTAATTTTAAAATTAATAATAATTAAACTTTGGAATAAAAACACTTTGTTTACTTCAAAAAAATAGAAAACTCGTAAATTTTTTCCCAAAATATTTTGGGGAAAAAAAATTTTTTTTCCCCCCTTTTTTAAATTTTTCCCAAAAAAAGTCCCCCCAAACTTAAAAATCTTTTGCTAAGAAAACAGTTACAAAAAAAAATTTATTAAAATTTTTTTTTTTAACTAAATTTTTTTAAAATTTTCCCAGTTTTCACACTTCAATAAAAAATTTTAAAATTTCCCTTTTTTTCTTACTTGAAAACCCCTAAAACCCCCTTTTCTACCTTAGTGTTAATGAGGGGAAAACCAAAAAACAAAAAAACCCAAATTAAAAAAACTGGTGGGAAGGTGAAAATAACTTTTTAAAAATTAAAAAAAATTTTTTTAAATAATTTAAATTTATTTATAATTTTTTAAAAATTTAAAAGGTTTAAAAAAAAATGGGGGGGGGTTTTTTAAATAAATTTTAAATTTGGAAAATTTAAAAATTAATGGGGGGGGGGGTAAACCAATGCCCCTGGGCAATTAGAAAAAATAACAAAAACCTTTTTTAAAAAATTTTAACCCCAAAAAAACGTATTTTAAAATTTTTAAAAAAAAAACTCAATATTTTTCTCATCAAAACAAAAATTCAATCCAACAAAATACTTTAAACTTAACATAAATTAAAAAAAATTTCCAAGTTTTAAATATTTGGGTTTGATAAATAAAAAAATAGGGGGGTTAAAGGGGTTTTTTTTTTAAAATTTTATTTCTAAAATAAATTTTAAAACCCTTTAAAATTTATTACCCAAAAACCAAAAAAGGGTTTTTTAAAAAAAATTAAACCCTTTTTTTAGTTCAAGGTAATTTTTAAAAAAAAAAAACCCAATAAAAAATTTTTTAAACAACATTTTAGAAAAAATTAGGGGGAGGGGCAATTTTAAATTTTAGAAAAAACCAAATTTAAAAACATTCATGTTTCTTTTAAATAAAAATCGGGAAAATAGAATCTTTAAAAAATTCTTTTTAAATCAAGCCCAAAAAATTTTAAAAAAAAAAATAAACCCGTGTTTTAAAACAAAAATTTTTTAAAAAAATTTAAAATTCTTTCGTTTAAAAAAATAAATTTTTCCCAAAATTTTGGTAAATCCATTAAATTAAAAAAAACTGGGGGTGTAAGGGAATTTATTTTCAAAAAATTAATTTTTAAAAATTTTGGGAATTTGGAAAAAAAAAATTTTTTTTTTTTTTAAATTTTTCATTTCAATTTTTTTAATCCCTTTAGGGGAAAAAAATCAAATTTTCAGGGATTAAATTTAAAAAATTTTTTGGGATGGGAAAAATTAATTTCAAAATTTTTTAGGAAAACCCCTTTTTTTTTTAAAAATTCCATTTTAAAAAAGAATGGTTATTGAAAAAAATTAAAAAATTTTAAAATTTTTTTTTAAAAAAATAAAAAAAACCATTTAAAACCAAGGAACTTTTAAAACAATTTGGCAAAATCACCTTTGCTTAAGGGAAACCCTAAAAAAAATTTGGGGGGTTAAAAAAATTTTTAAAAAAAAACCAAGTTTTTTTAAATTTAATATTAAAAAATTTTAGTTTTAAGGGTTAGTTTTTTAAAAAAATTAAGAGGGGGGGGGGGAAATTTCTTTAAAAAAAGAAAAACCCCAAGGCGATTTAGGGAAAATCGATAATTAAAATTTTTTCCCCGTTTGGGTTAAAAATTTTTCAAAAAATTTTTTTTAAACTCCCATGGAAAAACAAAAACTTTTTGGGGGGCTTCAAAAAATTTTTCAAAACAAAAAATTTTTCCGGGGAAATCCTTAAGTACCCTTTTTTCCAAAGGCTTTAAATGAAAGTTTTCCTTTTAAAATGTGTTTACATAAAAAAAATAAAAATAAAATTTTTGTTTTTTTTAAAAAACTTTTTTTAACTGGAAATAATTTTAAAAATTTTTTTTTTACAATAAAAACATTTTTTTTTTTTATTTTTTAAAAACAAAATTTTTTTAAAAAAAACAATTTTTAAAAAAAATTAAAAACCTAAATTTAAAAAAAATTTAAAAGTTAAAATTTTTATTAAAAAAATTTCAGGGACATAAAAAAACTATTACAGTACTTTTAAAAAAATTGAAAAAATGTTAAAAAAGCAAATTTTAACAAAAGGGGTTTTTTTTAGCACCAAATTTTGGGAAAAAAAAAAAAGGGAAAATTTCTTTAATATAAATTACTTTAAGTTAAACAAAAAAGGGGTTTTTTGGGGAAAAAAAAAAGATAAAAAAATATAAAAAAACCAAAATTACCAATTTTGCGGAAGAAAGGTAAAACATTAAAAAATTTGGTTTCCGAATTTTTAACCCAGGTTCCCCCAAAGGGTTTCCCCCAAAGATAAAGATGTTTTTGGTTTTTCCCCCGGAGAGAAAAAAAAAAAAAACCCTAAAAGTTTTCCCCCCCCAAAAAAAAAAACCCCCCTCACCCCCACCACCCCAATATTCCAAAAAAACAAAAAAAAATAATTGAGGGCCCTTTCAAAACGGGCCCAATTTAAAAAAAATTTGGGGGAAGAAAAATAAAGGGGAAAAAAAAAATAAAATTAACTGTCGTAAAAATAAAAAAGGTCCCTTAAAAGAAATTCGAATCCCTTTTTTAAAAAAGCAAAAAAAACAAAAATTTTGCGTTTCTAAAAAATTTAAGGGGGGCAAATTTTTTACTTCTTTAATAAAAAATGTAAATTTTTTTTTTTTAGTTTTTTGGGGGGAAAAAAAAAATTAAAAAAAAAATAGGTATTAAAAAATTTATTTATTTATTTTTTTCTTTGAGGCCCAAAGGGGAAAAGTAAAAGAGGGTGGTGGGATGGTTAGTTTTTTTTTGAGCTGGGTTAGTTAATGTGTGGTTTGGTAAAGGATTTTAATTTTTTTTTAAAAGGGGTACAAAAAATTTTTTGTGGAAAAAAATGAAAAAAAAAAGGGGGGTTTAAAAAAATCCCTTTTCCCGGAAAAAAAATTAAGTTAAAATTGGTAACTGTTTTTTTTTTTTTTGTTTTTTGAAAAGGATTTAAAAAAATTAAAAAATTTTGGCTATTTTTGGATAAATTTTTTCCCCAAATTTTGTGAAAATGGGGGAAGTAAAAAATGGTTGAATAAAACTGTTTTTTTTTTTTATAAAAAAATTTTGGTATTACTTAGAAAAAGAAATTAAAATTTTTTTTAAAAATTTTTTTATTTAGGCAAATATTTTTAAAAAATTATTTTTTTATAAAATTATATATTTTAAAATTTTCCAAGGTGGGGAGGGGGGAAGTGAAAATTATTTTAAAAAACGTTTTTAAAGGGGAAGAGGGTATTGGAATTTTAGAATGAAAAAGGGTTTTTTAATTTTTTTTTTGCTTCCTAAAAATTTTAGTTTTGGTATTTTAAAAAAAAATAAAAATTTTAAAAAGGTAGGTTTGTTTGGAAAAATGGTTTTTTTTCTTCTTTATTTTTCTTTTTTGTTAAATTGTAGTAAAAAGAGGGTTTGAGAAAATTTGTGGTTTTTTAAAGTATGCCCTTTTAAATAAAAGGGGAACAAGGGGCTTTTTATTTTTTTAAGGGGGGGTTTTTTTTTTGGGGTTTTTTTAAACATTTAAATTTTTTTAAAAAAAAAAAAAAAAATTTTTGATTGAATAAGAGGTTTTATTTTTAAAAGGGGAAAAATTTTAAATTTTGTTAAAAAAAAAATTTTCCATCTTTTTCAAAAAATTTTTTTTAAAAAAAAAAATTCCCCCCCCGTTAATAGGGATAAATTTAAACTTTTTTGGGGGGGGACAAGAAAAAGTTATTTCCCGGGGGGGTTTTGGGCCCCCAAAAGGTTGTTTTGTATTCACAAAAGGGGAGTTTTTTAAAAAAAAACTGGTTAAACCCCAAAAAACCTTTTTTTAATGTCATTTTTTCCTTTAAATAAAAAAAAATTTTTTTGTTTGGGTTTAGCAGTAAAATTTTGGGGGTAATAAAAAAGGGATTTTCCCATTGGTTTCCAAAAAAGGGGGGTGGAAAATTTTTTTATTAAAGGGGCGTTTAAAAAAGAAAACCTTTAAACGATTAGAGTAAATTGGGCAATTTGGGGGAAAGTCTTTAAAATTTAATTTTTGTTCATTTTTTGGGAAGCCAAAACCCCTAGTAGACGGTCAAAAAGGATTTTATTTTTGGGGGCCCGGGGGGGAAGTTTGAATGTTTTATAAAACTTGGATTTTTTAAAAAACATTTTCAGGGTTAAGGGGATTTGGACAATTTCCGGCAGTTCCCTTTGCACGGGGATTTTAAAAGTTGTTAATGAGAGGACCAAAACCCCTTAAAAAAAAATTTGATGAAATTTTTAGTCGTGGGCGGGGGGGGTTGGGGAAAGCTAAGAAATTTTTAAAAAACCCAATTCCCGTTAAAATTGTTTTTTGGAAGGGGGGGGTTTTTATTTGAAATGGAAAATCCCGGGATGTTCCAAAGGGGTAAATTTAGGTTCATTTTAAAAAGTCCGCCCACAAACAACCCTTAATTTGAGGGCGGTTTTTGAGATAAAAGTGGGGTTCAAAATCTTTCCCCCAAAGAACGTTTTTTAAGGAAAAAATTTTTTTAAAAAAAAAAATTTTGGGGGAAAAAGTGTTTGATTTGGGGTTTTAAAAAAAATTTTTTTCCCCAAATTACCTTCATTTTTATCTTTTTGGTTTCCCAATTTATGAAAAATCAAAATTTATGTAAAGGAAAAAATTTTTTTTTAAAAAGGCAATAAGGGGGGGTTAAAATTCCGGGTTTTAAAAAAACTTTAGCCGCTTTAAAAAAACAAAAAAATTTTAAAAATGCAAATTTTTTTAAAAAATTTTTTATTACGTGTTGAAAAATTTTCCCCTCCTGGGGGAAAAATTTCACTCGGGGAAAAAAGAAAAAATTTTTTTAAAAAAAAATTGTGTAGATCTAATTCTTTTTGGGGGGGTTTCCCCAAAACGAACACCCGGGGTTTAAACCCCCCAGTTTTTAAAATTGTTCCCTTTTTTTTTGATTTAGCAAAAAAAAAGGGTGTAATCTATGAAAGAGGGGGAAAAAAACCGAAACCCATTATAGGGGAAATTATAGTTTTGGTTTTTAATTACATTTGGATTGAACTAAAACCCCTTTCCAAGTTTTAAAATAGGCGTTTAAAAAAAATTTGAATTGTAATTTATAAAAAAATATTTGATTTGGTTTTAAAATTCTTAAAATTGATTTAAAAATTTTGTTTTTTTTTTTGGTTTACAGAAAATTTTTTCATTTTGCCCGAACGTTGCTTGGAAGGAAATGGGGAAAAAAAAAATCAAAATCAATGGCCCCAATCATTACTGGGCGGGTTTTTTATAGAGCCCCCAAAAGGGGGCCCCCGGAAAAAATTGCCACATATAAGGGGAGGTTGTGACATCATTCAAGGCCCCAATCTATTCCTGTCTCTACTTGTCTTGTCAAACAGCTAATCTGGCACCAGGTATGAGTCACATGGAAAACCCAGGAGGAAGTGTTGTGACATCACACGTAATGATTACGTAACACAGATCGAGGAGGTTTGTGTTGTCGATCCACCAAACTGGCGCTAGTTCTCAGGGAAAACTTATTGCCTGGGGAGGTTTGCGACATCATTCAAGGTCGTGATCCATTTCTGTATCGTTGAGCCACTAAACTGGTGCTAGGTATGAGTCATCAGGAAAACCCATTGACACATAGAAGGGTGAGAGGGGAAAAGAGTTGCCAGGGACAATGGCCTAGTGTACTAGCTCACTTTTTCCAGGTCACGATCTATTACTGTCTCTTGTTGTCTTGTCGAGGCACCAAACTGGTTTCAGGTATGAGTCATCAGGAATACTTAGGGGAAAGTGTTGCGACATCACTCGCAATGATTACGTCACACAGATCGAGGAGGCTTTTCTTGTCTGGCTGCCAAACTGGCACCCGTCATTAGGGAAAAACCATTGCCTGGAGAGGGTTATAACATCATTCAAGGTCGTTATCTATTCATGTATTGTCGAGCTGCCAAACTGGCAGCTGTCATTAGGGAAAACTCATTGCCTGAGGAGGGTCGTGACATCATTCAAGGTCGTGAACTATTCCTGTCTTATAGAGCCGCCAAACTGGTGCCAATCATCAAGGAAAACCCATTTCCACATAGAAGGGGTGGGTTGCGACATCATTCAAGTTTGTGAACTATTCCTGTCTTGTCAAGCCACCAAACTGGCCCCAGGTATGAGTCATCTGGAAAACCCAGGGAAAATTGTTGCGACATCACACGCAATGATTATGTCACACAGATCGAGGAGGCTTGTCTTGTCGAGCCGCCAAACTGGCACTAGTCATCAGGGAAAATCTATTGCCTGGGGAGGGTTGCAATATCATTCAAGGTCCCAATATATTCCTGTCTTGTCCAGCGGCCAAAATGGCGCTAGGTATGTATCACCAGGGAAAACCCAGGAGGAAGTGTTGCGACATAGCACGCAATGATTACGTCACTCAATTCAGGGTCAAAGTTCAAAGGTCAAAGTGGGGCTATACGCCGTACTATCTACTATTGCGCACTATTTCCCTTGTTTATGCTCTCCACGTAGAGATTGAAACAAACACATTTTACTCGTTGATAAATATAAAGTGAAAGCTATTTTAAACACGCAGCAACACGTTAAATTAAATTTTTATATAACATATTTAAAAACTATATCCCCACAAGGTTATTGACAGCTATCATAATAGAGTTTTGTTGGATTAGGAATATTGTGAAACATACCAAACAAATATAAATATAAAAATCGAAATAAATTAAAACACAAGCATAATATTTCATAATTAGTTTGTGGTTATAACTAATAAGTAATTTTAAAGCTCACGCTTACCTACACCATCTTATCTAATACTATTGATAAAGACAGTTTACACAGTTCTCATATAATAGTTTTAACTAGCAAAATATTGTACCACAAATATCTAAGCGTTCTATAAAATTCAAGTTTTCACCACCGCTGACCTTTAAAATTGGAAAGAAAGGTAATTGCTATGCAACTGTCACACGTTTAAGTGCTGCTAGTCTTGCCTTTGAATAATGATTGAATTCCCTAATTATATAATATTCACACTAAAGGAGAAGAAATGTTAAATTATCACTCCGAGGTATTTAACCTTTATTTGTGTGGAGAAAGAGTTTAAAATAATTGAAGGGAAAAAATCTCAGAACACACGACTGGAATTCCAACCCCGACCTTCCCATCACCTGTGAATTATACTATACGAGAGAGATGATTTTGTTCGCATGCCCACTGGATAGGGATATTATTTTTTTAGTCAAGGTTTTATAAGATGTTTAAAAAAAGATTAAATGTCCGGCTAGGATTTACCCAAAGGGTCGAATGATATAAAGCGTCACTCTAACAATAAAATTGGTTGCCAATTACATGGAGGCTAGGGTTTGAATCCCGGTCTGGTGTATAAAGGGGATATTATACTGAATGGTCGATTTTCACTCACTCTCCACGTTGATGCGGGTACAATTTCTTTAAAATTAAAATGTTTGATTCCCTATCACATTAGCGTATTAATTGGTGCATATGCAAATAATCCATTATAGGTAATTTTATGGTTGTGGAAAATTAACCTAAAAAATTCAATATTTAGATACAAAGCTAAAAAATAAAGTTATATGTACCTAATTATTTTATGTACAGGAATTTAAATAATGATTTAATATATAAGAGAAGCATTACTAGCATCTTGAAATAGTAATGTTTTTATTAAATTTAAATTTGGAAGTAGATTGGTTGTGTATCAAGCCAGAGGGCTTTTGTGAAATTTAAGCCAAAGGCTTGGCAAAACTATCGCTTTTACTGGTGTATGAATCATCCCGGCCTTGAGTGAAAAGTCTTTCTTACTTCCTCTTTCACTAATATATTAAGAACTCAGAGGAAGAAAGATAAGAAAAAGGAAGAGCTGAAATATTTTTTTTACTCCTAAATGACAAGGTATTTCTACCTGCCCATGTAGCAGCACCCTTAAAACAATATGTATTATTTTTTTAAACTATAATTATGTTTACACAATTAATTTTATTAAAGATTGAACCATACCAACATAATATGTGGACAAGCCGGAGAATTTGGCTATGCCATACACCTATATTTAATTTTAAAAAGATGTGTTCGTTGGAATCGAACCAAGTTCCTCAAGAATATTAATTGTACTATTAATAGTATTAACCATTATCACTTTGTTACAGCACTTTCACTCCAGTTTGTCATAGTATGGCTTAAGATTGAGGGTTACCCTTGACGCAACCCGCATTATACCTATTTAACGCAAGGATAATCTTATTACCAGTTTTTCTCAACTATCATGAATGATAACAATCTTATTCTTATATCATATTAAAGGTATTAGTACACTGAAAATACATTACTTATTGTATTTCAAATAAAATCAATTATATATATATATATATATATATTTAAATATCATAATATGGATTAAACAGTTTTTTTTTTTAATTTTAACAGCTTAGTGAAAAGGAAATTTAAATATTTGACTAGTAATGTCTCATAGCTATTGTTTCACGTTTTCATTGACACTATTACCATTTATTTACTAAAATAATTAACTAGTGAACTCTTGGTAAAACTAAAGTTATGTTAAAGTATTAAAAAATTGTGCATGAGATAGGTCACTCTACTTCCCGTCTATTAATTATAAAACCAATTAGGGCTTGAAAGTTTTCTTGGAAATAGAACGAGTAAAAGAAAATAGGTTGAAGGAGTGGAGGTGTTACTCAATGGCCTTTCTAGTTTTTACCTGTGGATGAACAAAAATATTTAAGTTACCAAACTATTGGTGATTCATAGTTTTCTTAGCTTCACGTTTTACTAACCAATTCATTGTTCAGACAATAATATACTCAGCTATAATTTCTTGTGTTTTTGGAGTATTTTGCGCTTCATATTCTTTTTTAAATAGCCGGAATTTATAGTTTCTACCTGATAATTATTAAGATATAAAATATTATGTTTTTGTTGATGAATTTCACTCTTATCACTTTTTAAATATACGGTAATTAATTAAATCTGCAAAATACCACATGAATGAAATTAAACCATAGAATGAGCACAAAGCTGATTTGATAAATGGCATACTAAACAGCTCCAACCATATATTTAGAGACCACCAAAGATGTGCTATATATTTTTGCAAAGGACCCAAACAGAAGGAAAAACGACACAATTGCACAAACTTTCTCATATTTTGTATTATGGCTTTGAACAAAATTTTAAAAAAATATGTTAAAAACATACTACTCTTAAATACTACTCTTAAATAAGTTTTACTCTTAAAAATAAACATCATCCCGTTAATCAAAATAACCACTCTTTTTATATGTATAAATGTATATATATGTATATATATACATATATACAATTACATATATATACATATATACACATATATACATATATGTATATATACATATATATGTATATATACATATATATGTATATATACATATACATATATTTTATATATACATATATATACATATATATTAAAGCAAATGGTTCAAATATATTTTAAAAATATCAAATATTCAAAAATAAATTATTTGTAAACCACCCTAAAATTATCGATTTGAAAAAGTAAAATCTTATTTCTATTTATCATAAAAACTATTAAATGATTCTCATTTTGAATTCAATCTTCAGGGTCCATTTCCAAAACATTCAGTTTTTTTGTATTAAGTAAACCACCCTTAAATTAATTTATTCCATCCAAACAAAGAGGTATTATTATTGATATGAAAAATAATCTCCCGATAACAATATTCAACCAAATCACTGAAGGTATTTTTCAAAATATTCAAATTAAAGAATATTAGTCATCAGTAAACTATCCAAAAACAATTTTTTTCACACCAAATTAGGAGGCTATACAGCTAAATTTGTCATGTTTATTTCAAACACTCCCCTGATATACTTAGAAGGAAAAAAAAAAATCGCTATGGCCATTTAAAAAAAATACAAATTAAAAACAAATCACTCCTTGGTAAAATATCCTTTATCAAATTTCTGAACAAAACAAACTATAAACGGCTATTTTTTTCAAAACACTCTCAAGATGCTCATTTGGAACCAAATTTTTACGGCCGTTTTAAAAATATTTGCAGTTTTTGAAATGTAAAGCATGAGTAATCAACCCATAAATGAGTTGTTACCTCAAAAACAAATGTACACTCTTAATTTTCATGTCAAACATTCTCTAGATACCCATTTTAAACCAAATCGTTAAGGCCATTTGTAAAATATTTCAAGTTTTTGAAAAATCAGTCATCAGTAAACTACTCGTAAATGAGTTTTTACCCCGAAAACAAGTTTACAGTGCTAATTGTTATGTCAAACAACACCATGATACCCTTTTGTAACCAAATCGTATTTTGTAAATTATCTACTGTTCTTGAAAAATCACATAATTTACCATTTTAATCGTGAGGTTCAAGACATAATATCTAGTAACGTATTATAACGTATTATAAAATTATAAAGCCATTTTTCCACCTCATTATCAAATATTATATAAAAAAGAAAAAGTGTTTATCAATATATCTTGGGATTTCATTAAGAATCAATTATTTGCATTGGATGTAACATAAAAAAAAATAAGGGACTATTTTTGATCAATTTACATAGATAATTGTATTATTAATTTATTGTTGTCTCTAAAAATATTTATGTCAACATGTCCAAGAATAACAGGTAGATTTGTGATTTTTGTTCAAAAATATGTTGTTAATTTTCAGATAAATAATTACAAACCAAACATATTGTAATGAACCCCTCTCATATATTTAAAAAGTCATGGTTAAGGAAGGTGTATTTTTCTTTAATTAACTGTATATAAAATATCCTTTTAATACTTCATACATGGATAATCACGTTTTTTCAGAAGTAATTTAAATATATTGTACCATGAAATTTATTTTTCTTTCAATGATCAACTCCGTTGTATTTAAGTAGAGCACGTGACGTGCTGTCTCCCTTTACCCAATAGGAAGCCAGCCTTCACAACATCAAGTCACCAGGACTTTTTCCATTAGTTAGTTTTAACACTGGTGACAAGGGGTCCAAGAAGCAAGGGGTAGGTTATTTAAAAGCAGCTTGTGCCTATGAATCCATAGTAGTAACATAAATCTATACAGTGCTGGTAATATAGTGAAGCAGTAAAACTGTATTTGACAGTGCCAGTAATACAGCGAAGCAGTAACACAATTATATAAATTGCCGGTAATATAGTGAAGCAGTAAGACTGTATTTAACAGTGCCAGTAATACAGCGAAGCAGTAACACAATTATATACATTGCCGGTAATATAGTGAAGCAGTAAGACTGTATTTAACAGTGCCAGTAATACAGTGAAGCAGTAACACAATTATATACATTGCCGGTAATATAGTGAAGCAGTAAGACTGTATTTAACAGTGCCAGTAATACAGTGAAGCAGTAACACAATTATATACATTGCCGGTAATATAGTAAAGCAGTAAGACTGTATTTAACAGTGCCAGTAATACAGTGAAGCAGTAACACAATTATATACAGTGCCGGTAATATAGTGAAGTAGTAAGACTGCATTTGACAGTGCCAGTAATACAGTGAAGCAGTAACACAATTATATACAGTGCCGGTAATATAGTGAAGAAGTAAGACTGTATTTGACAGTGCCAGTAATACAGTGAAGCAGTAAGACCGTATTTAACAGTGCCAGTAATACAGCGAAGCAGTAACACAATTATATACAGTGCCGGTAATATAGTGAAGAAGTAAGACTGTATTTGACAGTGCCAGTAATACAGTGAAGCAGTAACACAATTGTATACAGTGCCGGTAATATAGTGAAGCAGTAAGACCGTATTTAACAGTGCCAGTAATACAGTGAAGCAGTAACACAATTCTACACAGTATACAGTAAAAAGGATTCATAACGCGGCTCGTTAAAACAATGTCGGTAAAATATCAGTGACGTATGAGTAACACAAATCTACACAAAACACAGTACTCGGAACGTGGAACGTGTAAAATCACACTAAAACAATTTGTAATTTAATAAAAACTTTATCATTTTATATCATATCTTCAGTGCCGAGGGCATAGTCATCTAAATAAAATGTGTTCAACATCAACAGTCTTTCTAATTTCATAATTATTAGTATCAAATATACTCAGATCATATAATCGTGTGATAAATGTGCAGTAACGCATACACGCGTCACCATCTCAATAAAACCTCGATATTATTATAATTAGTGCTCAATCACAGCGCAATATCTCAATAAAATACCATATAACTTTAATTGGCGCTGTATCGTGGGTCAAATATCTCACTATAAATCCGCATCACTTCAATCGGCGCCTATCGCGGGCCAAGATCATCATACTATTTGAGTAAAACATATTTATTAAAATAACACAATCAATGTAATATTAAAAATTATATTCTTTTATTTATACTCGATAAATTTCAGCTCCTGGCTGGTCTTATAATTTGAGAGTTAATTAATATGCTAGTGTTATGCTGGATAGTACGTGAAATTATAAATGGTAAACATATTTAAGCTTAGTGCTTAAAACATAGTTCTAAAAGTAATTATTGATATAATTTCCTATAAACCAAATTCTATGCACAATTTTAAGAATTTCGGATGACCAACAAGTGGTCCTTCTACCTGGGTAATTATATAAAAAGATATATTTTATTAAATTTTGCTGGCAATACTTTGTGTAAAATTTAATTTAGTTGTAACACCATAAACTAATTTGTCATTGATATGAATTAAAGAAGATATTAAATGCAAATATTTGTAGTTGTCGTTTTATTCAATTTATAACACACGTATTAAATATTTAATCCTTAGTATTCTATCCCATTGAGATTACCCATAGTGATCTTACAAATGCAATTTTGATACAGAATATAAATAAACTTTTATATGTCACCATAAAAGAGTGTCCTATGCTTTGTATCATTCAATACGGCTTTCTCAACCCGCCTCGGTGGCGTAGCAAGCTAACGCGCTAGTCATGTTGAACTCGACTGCCAAGGACGGGGAGATCGAGGTTCGAATATCGGTCAGGTGAACTGGGGGGGTTCCTAAATGGTTTTCCACTCTCCCTACACGCAAATGTGGATTCAACTCCTCTAAATTCAACCTTCCCAATTCCTTATCCACTAGCGTAATTAGTACTTAAAGCGTATAACCCGAACGGGTAGTAAGACGCGATGATAAATAAATTAAAAAAACACACCTTTTTCTTGATCTAGATGTAATAAATGGAATAATTTTTATTAGCATCGCGTCTTACTACCTGGTCAGGTTATACACATATGTAATAATTATGCTTATTAACTAGGGGTGAGGAAGGTTAGATAGAGAGGAAGTGTACCTATATTTGCGTGTAGGGAGAGTGTAAAACTATTTAGGGAAAAACATTCTCAGAAGGGCCTACACTTGACCGGGAATCGAACCCCTGTTATCAGCAGTCTAGTCTAATACAAGAGTGATTCCTTAGACCATGTGGCCACTGAAACAGTTAATGGAAGAAATTAAAAGTAATTTTATGTGACAGAAACCAAAAACCTTATCTTATATTCTAGCTTTCCTTCCCATGTTTCAAGATTCGCTTCAACTTCAGTTTGCATTTTAAAAACTTCAATTCAACGTCAGTTTACATTTTAAAAAACTGACCATCACACACCCATAATTATTATTCTGAATCAAAAAATGTCCCTGTTCTCAATTTATTTCCCCAACACAAAGCATCAAACGAATAATTACCCACCCGCATAAGTGGGGACGCGTACTAAACGTCAAGCTCACCTACTGCAGTTTAGTTTGCCAAATAACGAGGAGGTTGGGAATTATTATCTCGGCCGGATGTACTGAGAATATTTTTTACTAATAAATTTTACTTTTCCTCACGCAAATGCTATTATATTTAAATTAATTTAAATTATACCTTTCTCATCTCTACCCACAAGTGTATATAAAATGCCTATCAACTAGATGTATAATAGGGAAATGTAAATTGGGGAGGGGGGTTCACAGGGGGAATAATTCAATTTAAAAATTAATAAAGTTTAATTCTGTAAGGAATTGATTCATCATTCGTTTGGGGAGAGCTAAGACCTCTCAATTGAGGGGGCTAATATATCTCAAATCAGTAGGCTTCCTACACCAAAGTGTATATGAATATTATATTATTCAAGGCTTTCAGTGTTCATTTCTTATTGATTTAAAAACAATCACTGTACTTTACTTATTTATAATACATATAAATACAACTTGTGTAAGTGTAAATATTAGGCTATCAACTATTTACAATCAGAGCGTGATAGCCTATCATCTTCCACAAGTTTCTATTAAGATATACACTCTGCGATGTATGTAACATGACATATGATATCATAGGGTGATTTATGTCTACTTATCTTCCTTTATTTCCAAATATATAAATAGTGGCTCTAAGTAGGATATTAAGATAGTCTACAAACCAAGGTTTCAACACTTATCTTCCTTTATTTCCAAATATATAAATAGTGGCTCTAAGTAGGATATTAAGGTAGTCTACAAACCAAGGTTTCAACATCACTTTAGACTGTGCTGCAAGCTGTAAGAATGGTAAGTGTTTAACATTATTGTAATAATATATTAACTCTATTTAAATTTAATACAATAAGTAACTTTTTCTTGATGTCAATCCATACTCAATATGCGATGAACAATAGAATTTACGTAGTTATTGTACTTTTAAAATTGAACATCTTGTATATACAATTATTCACACTTTTATCACATCTCCGTCACAATCCGAACTAGGTCGGCTGGTGATACACACAGACACGGTTGAGACCAGATTTTGACCGATCCAATCCTAGCTCCGTCACGATCATTGATGCAACTCAGGGGTGGCCAGAGGTAAATTTTGCGCCTGGGTGAGATTGCTTTTTGGTGCCCCCCCTTGAGTCAGCAGTGCCCTAGTCAGATTCCTGGTTCACCCGGCCCTGAAGTCGCCTCTAACGCGACCAATAATGTCCATCATTGGTGTGTTGTGGAGGTGGTGGAATAACAAAACTCAGCTATAAATATTCCCTATGACATTTTTTGTGTTCATAGCATGTTCAGATATGTCTTATCTTCACCCCGTTTCTTCCTTTGAACCAACGGCAAAATATTGACCAGAAGTGGGACGTAGATATCTGATGTGCTTATCTCTCTTATGATCGAGTCGAGGGTATAGGGTCCCGTACAGACAGATGAGTTCAAAAGACGGGTCGGGGATACGATACGAGGATCTAATGAGGTGTGGACCCGGCTTTCTAGACTGGTTTCTCGGTGACGTGGAAGTCAGGGCTGATTGTGACGAAGAGATTTTAAATTAATTCTGCCAAAATATTGAGAGTAGCCATTTTGTTTTTGGAATATTTATAAATGCCATATATGAAATTTAATCAAAATCGTTGTAGCCGATTTTGATTAAATCAACTTTATCTCTTTTTTCCCTTCAGTAAACTACCCTTAATTTATGGGGTGGATATTTAATTCCAAAAATTCATTGGGGCGACCCGATCAAAACCCTAGATACCAAGTTTGGGCCCGATCGGTAAAATAGTTTAGGCTCTAGTCGGAGGTTCATACAGACAGGCAAAGGGAAATTCAAAAACACTTTTTCGGATTCAGGGATTCATGAAACGTCAAGATTCATCAAAATTTCCGTTTTAAAACTTATATTTTTATTTTTAAAGAATTAATGTCCTCATTTGTATGTTTGGACCAATAAAAAAGATTAATATTGGGTCGACAAGGGTGTACACTTCGTATTAAAATTTCCATTTCTGGTTAAAATTTTAACATTTTATTAGGTGTTGCACATCTTTAAGTTATCGCATTGATATTTTATTATTAATTTATACATTTTGACCAATAATAAATGTAAATATTGACTATTGAGTCTAAAATGGAGATAGATCATTGCTGTACACACCTTTCTCCCAAGAGGTTTAAGGAAAAATAATATACATTTTTTAGATACTTACTTATCTTTAATTACTCTATGGCATTGGAGAATTATTGCGTTAAGACTTAAGTAGTATATGTTTACAACTAAAGCTCACAAAATTGTATTAATATATTTGCAAATATCTCAGAAACTGTTGCTTTTATAAAAAATATGTCAAATAAAAGTTTTTTATTTCTAATAGTCCTACAATTTTGCAATGATAAGTTGTTTAGTATCTCAAATAGTGGTGGAGATACGTAAATTAACGCTTCTCTAAAGTACCCTAAAAATCATTTTCATGGGGAAATGAAAATAGCCACTTTATTTATAATCTTAATCAACGCCTAGATACGAATTTTAATCAAAATCTTTCAATCAGATTTTGAGAAAACTAATTTTTTCTCTTTTTGCCCCTTATAAAACTACTCTTAATTTTAAGTTTTAATAGACTCAGAGACAGACGACATTGCAAAGACTATTTTTTAGGATTCGGGGGGTCATGAGACGTCGACATCTATCAACATTTCAGGTTAGATTTTTTTTTTTTTACGGTACCAATACTTAAACTTTAATGTCCAAAAAGTTAAAAAATATATATAATTGCGTATAGATTGAAAGTTATTGATTTTATAAAAATATGTCTCGAATAAAATATTTGTAGTAAAAATATATATACATATTTGTAATGCTAAATCATTTCATATCTCAAATAGTTTCGGAGATATTATAAAAAAAATAATTTACGCATCATACCGGAGCCCTTAAAGCCATTTTGCCGAAATATTGAGAGTAGCCATTTTGTTTGGAATATTTATTAATGTTTATAAATGAAATTTAATCAAATTCGTTACAGCCGATTTGAAGAAAATTGACTTTTTCTCTTTTTGCCTTTTGTAAACTACCCTTAATTTTAGGGGTAGATATCCAATTCCTAAAACCCCTCAGGACAACCCTATGAAAACCCTAGATATCAAGTGTTAGCTTAATCGGTAAAATAGTTTAGGCTCTAGTTGGAGGTACAGAGAGACAGACAGACAGGCAGAGGGAAATTCAAAAACACTTTTTCGGATTCAGGGAGTCATGAAACGTTAAGATTCATCAAAATCTCGAGTTCGATTTTTTTGACGGTCACTATATTTTCTCTACCTGTAAGATAGAGAGAAAGTAAAAAGTGGAGTTATAACCAAATAACCATTTTTTCATATCTAAGAAAACCAACGATATTTGATAATCAATTAAAAAAAAAAAACTATTTCACTAATCCTAATTTCACTATTTTCAAATGATGAATATATACGTTTTCTAGTTTGAGAGTACTCTACTATTATCCCAGTTAATCGGTCATGGACCCATGATGATCAATTTTTAAGTAGTTTTCAATTCATAATTCTATTGGCAGATTTAATTTATGTTGCGAAAAGCCAGTCAGTTTCCTCTTGAGCGCAATGAGATAATAATATATTGATTATATTCCCGGTGACCCCCTATCTACAGTGCTTACGATAACTTATTATGGCTCTAATGCCAACCGTTAGTTTCCATTAAGTTTTATTTAGATCATGCCTAACAGCTATGTATAGCCAATAACAAATAGTGCATAATTCAAATTGCTCATATAATTGACATACACTGTTTTCAACTAAAGCATTCAAAACTGAATCGTAATGAATATTAGTGCATAAGACACGATTACATAAAGTTGGTACCACGTAAACTATGTACGCAATGTGTATCACCTTGAACAGGCATATCAGCCAATGAGACAGTCTCTAGTCAATTAAAACGCCAGGATACACAGCAGACAATAAAGACATTATCTTTTTCAGTGTCAACTGTAAGGTTGGGATTGAAACAAAGGATAATAATATTTTTGTTTCTGTTGTCGTGTATTTAATATAAAAATATCCCTGCCGTCAGCCCAGATCGATCTATACTGAACAAGCGGCCACACCATGCTGGCAAAGATGATACCAGATCCTGAGGATTGAGGGTGTCATGTGGTTTGTACTACAAACCTCCAGGCCACTAATCTCAGTTTTATAGACCGGAGGAGCTATATTTTCATTCAAGTAGCTCCTCATCTGCTTTCACAAGACTGGGTCTGACCTCGTTATGTATACACTGCTTCACAGAGAATATGGAAGCGCTGAGGTTTGAACTAGGGACTTCTGGATCCATAGACAAGAGCTTTGACCACTACACCACAGAAGTGGTTCATTAAAATGAAATTTAAAATACATTTGTATATTGGATAGACTAAGTTATTATTAGTATGATGTCTATTAAGTGATTCCGAAAAGGCTAATTTAATTATAAATAGTGCATGCATTACTTGAATAAGTTTTTACTTCTTCAAAAAATACATTTAATAAGCATTGTTTTTCGAGCAAAGGAATGGAATAAGTGTTTTTAGAACGCTTACTAGCCCAAAGAGGTTGGACCTACAAATATAAATAGGTGGTAATCTTACCTTGACAGGTGAAGTACTTAAAGATAGGACTCAAGGTAAGAATGCTATCTTACATTGTAAATGGAGTGTAGGAAACAAATATAGAGTTCGGCATAGTAAATAGTAATATCCACTAGTGGTGTCATAATATGTGGAAACTATAAAATAGCCTATCACTATATTGTTTTGGAAATCAGATAAATCTGTGCCAGAACCGAGGATTAAACCCTGGACCACCAGCACAGAGGTCCGAAACCTTACCGTTAGATCCCCAGGTCACCCTTACCGTGTTGAAAGACGTTCAAATTGTGCCAACTACCAACTTTGCATTAAATTATTTTTAATTCCCAACTAAAAACTGTAAACTTACTTATTCATTGATGGAACTATGAGAGATAAGTCAAATCGCTGAAGATGATTACATATAAAATAATTATATAAGGGTGGTTGTTTTTAAGTTGGCACAGCGAGATATCTAAAAAACGTATTTAAAAAACGGTCCATACAATTTGCTTGGTTCTGAGACGTTGACCAAATTACAATTTATTTTTTATTTTGTGGACGCCTTTGAGGTAAACTATTGCTTTTCAAATGAAATCCTGTATTTTTTTATTGCAGAATCGTATGCTAAGGAATAAAAAGTCACCATTTGAAATGCTTTTTTACTTGAAATCTATTTTTTATTATATTGATTTTAATGAATTAAATAAATACGTATGATGTTTTTGGAACTGCTTTTATTTCAATTTAGACTTCTATGCTGGCGGCCGGGGTTCAATCCTCGGTCCCGGCACAGATTTATCTGATTTCCAAACTCTTCCTTCACCTCTGACAAGTTATCTTGTGAATGTGGGGAATGCCAGGCCTCCACCGTGGTTCGGATTCCACGTTAAACTGTAGGTCCTTCATTTCATCTCATAATCACCCTACCATTACACATTAGCGTAAGAGCGTATAACCCGAACGGGTAGTAAGACGCGGTGCTAATAATAATAATATTTCAATTTGTTGCCTATAAGAATCTGTAAAGTGTAAATAAATATAAGCAAAACGGTCTCACAAACAAAAAAACAACTCTACCTGTAAGGTAATGAATTAGTTAATAAGGGAAGTTACCATAAGATCATATTTATTTATTACTTTTACCTCAGTTGGTTTTGATGTGAGATTTAAAATTAATCTGACGAATGGTTTGTGTTTACCATTAAAATTGTAATATTAAGATATTTTTGTATAGTAATTTTATATTTCAGTTTTATAAAAGTTAATTTTCTTGCTAATTATGTAATTTTTTAATTAATTGGTCACCGCGTCTTACTATCCGTTCGGGCTATACGCTTAGTTATGTAATCTAGGCATCTTTTGTCTGTTTAATTAGGAAGTGTCTATAAAAAAATAACATGATTGCTAATTAGATGATTTGGTTTTTTTTCCATGGTTGTCTTAAATGGTTTTGGAAATAGTAAGGAAGGACCCGATTTACCATTTCATAAAGTTTTATATAGTTCATTTGATTTATCGGAATTGGAAAATATGCATACAGCAAGCAGTAATCCCAAAGTTTATTTTAGGTGATTTAATTATCTTTTTGTGATATTATGATAATTTTCACTATGTTGATTTTCTTTTGAGACAGTTTTCAAATTTAATCTCAGAACATTCATCCAGCCTCGCAGGTTAATAAGGGATAAATATTTATTTAAGAGAGAATACTTGAGAACAGTTCTAAACAACTTTTTATTTAAATATTATTAACATTATTTTTAGTGTCACAATGAAGATTACTGTGTGTCAACCCCAAAACAATATTTTGTTGTTGTTAAAGAATCGTCATTTTTTTATGTGTTTAAATTATCTTTCTGAATAACACATTTTATTAATTTATTATCATTTATTAATTTATTTATATTAAATTATATTCTGATTTCAGGATAATTTTACCACACTTTTTTTCCACGTTTTTTTTTTAAGGTATTGTTGACGTCAACGACCAGTGGATCATTGTGGTTGTTGGCTTTTTGTCAAAATAAGTAGGTAGGTCATGCAAGGCTGTAATTATTCTAAGCCCTATCATGATGGTGAGCGCATGGTAGTCAAATAAACCGACAAAATTATGTCCTAACAATAAACTCCGGAAACGCTGCAGGGCCGTGACAATGGACAAACATTTTCTCTCTGTCACAATGTTTTATTTACTATACACTCAAATATTTAAAATAGTATATATAGCAGTTCCATTTCCTTAAACTATCAATGTAGGCGAAGTTGTCATCATATCCAAATTCTACCAACATAATCACAGTTTTCAAATTATAATCATGGTAAGTTTTCATGTAGAAATAACTTATATAAGAATATATCAGTAAACATTGTTAATGGACCTACTAGATAAACTATTTAGATATTTTATAAAACTCACTTAATTTACTATAAAGAGATAAAATTAATAGAGTTTATTTCACCTATAAATTATTACTTTTAACAAGATAGTGTATAAAGAAGTAGTTATTATGATTGTTATTAGCACCACGTCTTACTACCCGTTCGGGCTATACGCACTTATGCTAATGTGAAATGGTAGGGTGATTGTGAGATGAAATGGAGGACCTACAGTTTAACGTGGAATCCGAACCATGGTATAGACCTGACATTCCTCACATTAACAATTTGTAATTGATACACATCTTGTCAGAGGTGAAGGAAGGGTTTGGCAATCAGATAAATCTGTGCCAGGGCCGAGGATTGAACCCCGGACCTCCAACACAGAAGTCTGACACCTTACCCTTAGACAACCAGGTCACAAAGAAGTAGTATTTATAATCAAAATATTTTTACTGATTTTTGACAAATTGACTAAAGTTGTTATGCTTATTACTTCTGGTAAGGTTTATGGTATTTCAAATTACAAAAAATAGTAAAATAAATCTCTGAATAAAACGTTTTAAATAATATGACTAACTATACCCCATCTACGTTAGGAGTACAGGTAGGTAACAGATAGAAAAAGCTTCCAGATCTACAATCATGTATCCATTCGCCAAACCATTTAATCCGTAAGACTGTGTGTTGAGCTGCTATCATGTTGGTAAATCCAAACTTTCACAGCAAAACCATTTGTTTTTAGTTACGTTTTTATTTTAAGCACTTTTACATTATTGAAAAACGAACTTTTTAAAACTACCATTTGGATCTTTCTTTTTTGTGGAAGTGACGTCTGTAGTGTACCTAAAAATGCTTCACAGACAAGAGCTTATGAAAGGTTGCCTTCTCTTCATAAATTAATATGGCTAAACAGACCAGATAACGTCACACAAGTGGTTTTTGCTTGTATAAATGCTCACATATGTTCACAATATATATTTAAACTAAAATTTTGATAGGGTTTTTCTTTAAGTTATAAGAAAACATTTATTTTGGTGGCCAGTTATAGCAAGATACAAGTGTGTATATAATATTGTTTAAATTTATTATTATATGCACCATAATATATCTTGTTGCCACAACCGCAAAACAAAAAATATAATCGTTTAGTTAATATTTATTGTTCTTTCAATAATAAACCCTTTTAATTAATAGTATATGGTGTGATATTCATAGGAAACACGTTAATTGAAAACTGGGAACACATGTTGGCACACTAACGGAAATTTAAAGATTATTGTTGTATTTAAATATTCATAGGAAACACGTTAATTGAAAACTGGAAACACATGTTGGCACAATAACGTAAATAAAAAGATTATTGTTGTATTTAAATATTCGTAGGAAACACGTTAATTGAAAACTGGAAACACATGTTGGCACACTAACGGAAATTTAAAGATTATTGTTGTATTTAAATATTCATAGGAAACACGTTAATTGAAAACTGGAAACACATGTTGGCACACTAACGGAAATAAAAAGATTATTGTTATATTTAAATATTCATAGGAAACACGTTAATTGAAAACTGGAAACACATGTTGGCACACTAACGGAAATAAAAAGATTATTGTTGTATTTAAATATTCATAGGAAACACGTTAATTGAAAACTGGAAACACATGTTGGCACACTAACGGAAATAAAAAGATTATTGTTGTATTTAAATATTCATAGGAAACACGTTAATTGAAAACTGGAAACACGTGTTGGCACACTAATGGAAATAAAAAGATTATTGTTGTATTTAAATTCTTAGTCCGTTTAGTTAGTTAGTAATGTTAGGAGAAATTATACAGTAATTCATTAGAAAGTATTATTGGAAGCATTTCATAACTCTTATTTGCATTTAACACTTTGATAAAGGCCTAGTCCTGCATCTGGTAGAAACGGCGCTACTTGGAAATTTGTGGCGAGCAAAAAGGTTTATATTGTTGTGAAAAACTGAAGGAAGCAAATATTATTATTGATCTTTCAATTGGGAATAAAAATACTTTTTCAAAGTATGAAATGCAAAGAACTGTGGCTTAGGAAGACTATTGAATTCTGCGAGTTTACTGACAAACTAAATTGTTTAACGTCATTGTTGGAGATTGTTTGTAAATATTGTAACATTTCATGGGAAATTTATAATTCTATGAAAACAAACACTCAGTATTTTGATGTAAATGCGAGGTTAGTGTATGGTCTCAGAAGTGTAGGTAAAGGCAGGATTGCCGGTGAAACTTTGTGTGATATAATGAATTTACCTCAACATCCTGGCAATTTTTTCAAATACAATAAAGTCTTAGATCAATGTATACAAAGTGTAGCTAATGACTATGTATAAATCTGCATAGGAGGAAGTTAATGAAAATGACAATAATATAAATATTGCTACCACATTAGATGAAAGTTAGCAAAAACGAAATCTTACGTCATTGAATGGTGTGGTAATTTATATCAGCAAACTTTAACTTCAATTTCCAAATAATGTGTTTTTTTCCAACTTAATGTCCACTTATTTAAAAAAGTGGTTCTGAGTATTTGAATGTAATTTTCAGTACTTGATTATGAATATGTTCCAAATACAGTGAACCTATTATTTTTGTATTTGAAGTTTACAAAATAAATTAAGAAAATATTATTAAAACTATTTTGTCTAAATAATATAAATTTTAAAAAAATTCTTCATCACGTAATCGTAAAACATACAAGTTAAATGTTAGGTTCACTTTACTAACAAGGAGTTCAAACGTTACCATTAAAAATTTGGTTTTAGTATATTGAGTGTTTCTGGAGATAATGGTACCTGAATAGTGTCAATTTAACATGTTGGGGATAGGGAGGGACTGGTCCCCTTATTGTAAAAATATTAATTATGCTTATATAACTTGTTGATTTTTTATTTTGACAAATTAATAGCACAATAGTTATGAGTTACCATTAATTTAAACTATTCCAATATATGGAGTGTGAGCACATAATTAAAAATCATACGGACTTGAAGATTATAAGTATAAGGAGCTTGAAAGTATGTAGTAGGGGTTTAGTTATTGAATGTTACAGAGCCACCGTGACTTAAAAATAGGTTCTGTTAGTTTAAATCCTTACTAAAAGGTAGCAGCACACAATAAATTTTAATTCTAGAATTGATCATTACACGGTAGTGGCGGCTCATGGTATAGATAAAAATTCAGTATTCCAAATCTTATAGTTAATTACTTATTGCTGATTTGTATGTTATTAAACTTTCCAAAAAAATAGCATGTTGATGAGTGTTTGATGTATAGTGTTTCAGTAGATTAAACGATTAATGATTAAGTGTTAATTTAATAAACTAATTTTTGTTGATCGGTATATATCCGCCAAACATTTTTACAAAAATAATTTCGATCACACTTTGGTACACCATAATAATAAATATGTAGTAAGAAGAGGAAATAATAACTATGGCAACAAGTAGGACAAAATAGACCCCAAGCAAATTACTGTATAAACATACTTATAGAATGGTGCAATTGTAGGTCGTTATTAAAAAAATGCAGAAAAAAACTCATCACACTTTATGAACAAACTAGACGTAAATTTTGTTTTTGCTGACACTTAAAATAGTTTAGGGATATTGTTGAAAATCATACATTAATATTGAGTCCAAAAATAAGATATCTAGGTGTGATATTAGACTTTATCAAGGGAATCTCAACTAAAAAAAAAACGCATTGATGTTTTTCACTCCCGTAACCTTTTAACAATATTTAAAAGCATGGAGTCCATTCCCGTAGACTTTAATAGAAACGTGCGAAAATATTCTTCCACCCAGTATTTACATTTGTCCATCTTTCATGCTTATTATAACAAACTGAGCTCAATTCAATGAATAAGGCTCTGGGACGACACGCTATTCATTTGGCATATTGAACAAAATTAGCAAGTCTCGTATCACAACTCTATGTTATAAATGATTTTACACAAATCTGCATCCACCAACTTAAAGTACATACTTGCTAAGTTTATCAAGCAATTGACACATAGAACGCTGTTTTTAAGGCAATACTGGCCATTGAAGTAAGTCACTACCACTGTCTGGAACGTCCAGACTCTATTATTATCAACATTATTGGAGTTCATGTCCCGGTGGAGTTAAAAAAGGGTGTTTTACAAAACTTGTTTCACATTCAGTGCGATTGAGACCCATTTATGTGGCCGTATGGTCTAAGGTGTCACTCTCGCAATAGACCAGACTACCGATGATGGGAATATATAGGTTGGCTATATATTGGGTGTATTTGAGGTGGTTTTCCCTAAATGTTTCTCCATTTTCCATTCATGAAAATGTGGTATACTTACTTCTTCTAAATAATATCTTACCCATCCTTAACACAATAGAGTAATTAGTGCATAGGTGTATAGCCCAAACAAGTAGTAAGACGCGGTGCGATAAAGAAAATAGTACGGTTGAAAAGGCCATAAGATAACCATTCCACTCATAATTCGAGGACACAGTTTAAGTTCGGCCGTCACAATTGGTCACGGCAACAAACAGCAACAGTTCCAAGGGCACACCAGTTTTACGGGGTTTCTTTGTCGAGGTCACACTCCCGCGATTGTCCTTAATCTATTTTGGTGAGATAGCTGAACAACATTATGGGCCAACTTTATGCGTCACATCATTATGCTTTCAACCTGTCACAGGGGTATAGTATTTATTTAATTAACTTCTACATCAGTATAGATTGTAGTTCCATATAGATGTATACCTACTAGCTACATGTCATAATTCTATTGAGGTTGGTGTTGAAGTAGAGAATAGACAACATCAGGGTTTCGAAATCAGAACTTTATTTCAAACTCAAATCATGGTAAGTTTTCTAAAGATATATTATATTCAGTGCATAGTCTATTTTAAAACAAAATGTGACACTATTTTACTGCACTAACATAGTAAATTCAACCAAAAATTATTGATTAACCCAAAACTCTAATTAATTCTGTTAAATCCGGGTCTTACTACCCCATCCAAAGGTTATCAGAACTTTAGTAAACCGATAATATTAATATAATTATAAATATATTATACAATATAATTATCTAAATTATATAATAATATATATTTATAAGAGAGAGAAGAGACGGTAGAATTGATAGTAAGTGGCCCGCATTTGCGTGTAGAGAGTGTGTGAATCAATTTAGATAAAATACCTTCAGTATATCCTGCTGGGATTCGAACTTTGATATCCCCTGTTAGCGGAAATGCTTTGTATTTTAAGGGAAGTGATTTGAACCTCATGGCGATTGGTAAATGATAATCATTTCCTATTTTAGCCTTTTAATCATATAGCCTTTTATGTATTTTATTAATTCAATCACCTTCAAACGTGAAAGATCAGTTTGTAAAATGGAATAGGCGTATAACCTAAACGGGTAGTGAGATGCGGTGCTAAGAAAAAAAAAGTAATAAACATATGCAAAGTTTGATCAAAATCACTTGATTCTGATTATATTTTTTAAATTAGTCTATTTCAAAACCATATCAACTATATAATGGCTATAAAAACACTTCTCCATGTCATGTTGCAAAAAAAGATTTGCATTATTGAAGAATATTGGCTGCCAGACGGGGAATGACGTCATATCCAGGCTAACTTAAGTTGTTTAAAAACACGGGTGGGGGAGGGGTGGGCTATTTGGCGTGATTGTAGAGAAAATAGGATGTGGGAGAGGAAAGAATATTCAATAATTATGAAGACATCCCAGTTTTCATATCTTAGCTTAATCATACTTATAAGTGGGGTCAAATGCTAGAGTCTTATTAAGGAATCGTATTTGATATTCCTTTAACAAGGTGTAAGACATGGTTGTGTTACGTACCCATAGCTGTATTTGTGTTTTTATGGATGTATGAGGAATGCTTGCGAGGGCGTGGTTGGTGTACAAGTGGACAAATATGAGAATGAGAGTGCTGCTATATATAAAGATGAAAACGTATAATGGCTGAGAGTGAAAGTCACTTTGCATAATACATTAAATCGTTTGGACATGGCGACAGGCAATTAAGATCTTCGTTTAAATGTATCTAAAACTAATTTTATAGTTTTTGAAATGGATGGATTATTAAATAATGCCAGCTTGGTATAAATAGAAAAAGTTTTTAACACGTGAATGGCCTTTTGTATCTGGGTAAAAATGTTCTGGATGGTGAAATCCAAAGATAGATGAATAAACTCTGAGAGCAGTTAGATGTATGTGGACTCTTAAAAAGCATGAAGTAATATTGAAAGAGGGAAAAATGGTAGTTATAAAATTGTGTAACGCCAACATTGTTTTACTGATTTGAAAATTGGGTTTGTTAGGAAAATTCAGAGAAAAAGGTGAATGCGGTTGGAATGAGATAATTAAGAAATGTATGTGGAAAAACTTGTATGGACTTAGTCAAATGATTAATAAAATAAGTATCCCTGTAGTTATAACACAAGTAACCCTTCTTGAGTATTTAATCATTTAGTTAGGTTTTTTTAAGATGCATCATGAATGTAGTTATATTAAGTTCTGATTAAATAGTATTTAGCTACCAAGTTGAAGTTCTATTTTTTTATTCATATTGCATTATCAAATTTATGAATCCAAATATAAATTAATAACTTTTATGTTTCCCTCATTATAAAATACCCAATTTTATTACATTCATGAATGACACACACCAATACATACAACTGATATAAGAAGAACTACAGTTTTATCAATTTTTACAAATTGTCATTTGTGTATGTGTACTATATTTGTTATGATTGGCAAATTTTTCTAAATTAATTATGTTTTCATAGTAGAACCGAAAGAAATAATGAAATGGTCCTTATTCTAGATTAAAAATAGTAACGTTAATATAAATACTTGAATTTGTGCATCTACCAAACATTTAATGGGCTAATAGAGCTAGTAAGTAATATTCTTGTGAATGAGACATAGTGATTTACGTTTTACTAGTTTATTATTGTATTGTCTCAAGTTAGTATTAGTTTTTGATATGTATGTGAACATAAAAAACTAGTGTTTATAAAATACAAGTTATATGATTAAGTTAAAAATGACAAACAATAGTACTTACTCATTCCTCACCTTTATTTACATATTAAAAATTTATAAAACTTATTTATCATGTATATTCCCAAAGTTAAAACTAAAATGCTTACCCAAAGGGATTGTAGCTTTGAATGGTTATAATATTTGAAAGAAAAATAAAATTAACTTAACTCAAGGCATTTATAAAACATTTCGAATAAAAACAAAAAATAGCAAGCCTAGTATAACAAAACCAAACGTATTATTTCAGATGGGTCCAGGTTATATATCACCTTCTTGATGATCGCCCTCGCTGCATTGTCAGGACCAACCAAAGGTGCTAGCGTAGGAATCGCTTATGAGCCTATGAACATGGCCAGAGCAGCCAGAGCAGCCACTGCTGCAACGCCAGCAACAGCAGCAACCGCCGCAACAGCAGCAAGAGCAGCAAGAGCAGCCACCGCGGCCACTGCAGCAACAGCTGCAACCGCTGCAACCGCTGCAAGAGCGCAAGAGCAGCCACCGCGGCCACTGCAGCAACAGCTGCAACCGCTGCAACCGCTGCAACGCCAGCAACAGCAGCAACCGCCGCACAGCAGCAAGAGCAGCAAGAGCAGCCACCGCAGCCACTGCAGCAACAGCTGCAACCGCTGCAACCGCTGCAACGCCAGCAACAGCAGCAACCGCCGCAACAGCAGCAAGAGCAGCAAGAGCAGCCACCGCGGCCACTGCAGCAACAGCTGCAACCGCTGCAACCGCTGCAACTCCAGCAACAGCAGCAACCGCTGCAACAGCAGCAAGAGCAGCAAGAGCAGCCACCGCTGCAACGGCTGCAACCGCTGCGACGGCTGCGACGGCGGCAACCGCTGCGACGGCGGCAACAGCTGCGACAGCAGCAACAGCTGCAACAGCTGCAACCGCGGCAACTGCTGCGACAGCGGCAACCGCGGCAACTGCTGCGACAGCGGCAACCGCGGCAACTGCTGCGACAGCGGCAACCGCGGCCACTGCAGCAACTCCAGCTACAGCAGCAACCGCAGCAAGAGCAGCAAGAGCAGCCACCGCAGCCACTGCTGCAACTCCAGCTACAGCAGCAACCGCAGCAAGAGCAGCAAGAGCAGCCACCGCAGCAACTGCTGCAACAGCCGCGACCGCAGCAAGAGCAGCAAGAGCAGCCACCGCAGCCACTGCTGCAACTCCAGCTACAGCAGCAACCGCAGCAAGAGCAGCAAGAGCAGCCACTGCAGCCACTGCTGCAACAGCCGCGACCGCAGCAAGAGCAGCAAGAGCAGCCACTGCAGCAACCGCTGCAACTCAGCTACAGCAGCAACCGCAGCAAGAGCAGCAAGAGCAGCCACCGCAGCCACCGCTGCAACAGCCGCAACCGCAGCTAGAGCAGCAAGAGCAGCAACTGCAGCCACCGCTGCAACAGCGCGACCGCAGCTAGAGCTGCAAGAGCAGCAACTGCAGCCACGCTGCAACAGCCGCAACTGCAGCTACAGCAGCAAGAGCAGCCAGAGCAGCCACAGAAGCCACACTAGCTTCTGCAGTAACATAAGCTCAAATTTTAGTGGCAGATGTATTAATTACATAACTGAAAGTTAAATGAATAAAAAGAATATCAATCAGAAAATATTTTCATAACTGTCTGCTTTCTTAAACCACTCAAATATTGCATTGCTATCAAAATCCAGACCTATGACTGTAACAACTACACAAGATTATCTAAAGCTGCTTGAAAATGAAAGTAAAACTATATCCTGTTAATTAAGAATCCATATAAGCATTCATATTTCTATTTATGATGCATTAACATCTCCAAGCAATTATGTATCCTCAACTTTAGTAAACTATACAGATCATATCCAATCAATGATGCTACAATATATTCAATCATAAATATCTCCCGTACCCACTTTGGTAGTCGCACGATTTAACGCGTTACTCTCGCAACAGACTAGAATGTCAATGACGGGAAGATAGAGTTTTATATCTCCGTCAGGTGTATTTAAGTTGTTTTTTTTACAAAATGGCTTTCCACTCTCCCCCCATGCGAATACGGTTCCATTTCCAATAAATATAACGTTTCTAATCCCTAAAATTATCAGCGTAATTAATGCATAAGCGTACAACCAAAACGGGTAACTAGTAAAACGCAGTGGTAAAAAAAAAATCTTGTGTTGGGAAATGAAATAACAGTTTCAAGCAGTGATGCATTTATATATCCACAATTAATTACGAATTTCACACAATCAATGACAAATCATCATATCCAGGCAATAATGTAACTAAAACTTCTACAAAAAATGTTCTAGTAATATAATAATTAGATATTTCATTACGTGCCTTCCTGTTTAGTTATTTATATTCTTGATTACTTTTTTTAGACATTAGAAATATCATATCTTGCCAACCTTTGTTGTGATAACAAAATTATATCCTTCACAATAAGTCCATGTATGTATTTTAACCAATTAAATATCTCAAATCAAACCACATATTTCTACCAAAATGAATCTTATATTTTTAACACTAGTATGGGAGCATAGTGTCAGAAAGCCTTCTGTCATGGCAGATTCAGCGAAAAGTATTTACGGGTAGTTTAATTCGATTAATAAATATTTCTAAATAAAAAATAATCATGGTGTCACTCTCGCTTGTGTAGCATATACCGGTGAAGATAGGCCTCCATAAGATGACCATAATATGGCCTATCCAAGGAGCACGGGATTAAGATAAGAAAATAGATTTCAACAAAATTAAAATTTACTTTTTCTTACATTTTTCCAAGCAATATACAAATAAATGTCAATTTTATATTTTGATTATAACTCTATAAATTATCGTTATTACTTTATTTATCCAATATAATACTATTAATGACTTTCCAATTTATGTCAAATTATATTTTTAATATGTATAATCGTTATATGTCTATGAATTGACTCACATTTTAATGTGTTATTATATATTTTACCTTTTGTGTACAATTTAACTCAGTTTGATTTTACTAAACTATGTCACTTATTTTACATTATTAGATATTTTATGTTAAATTTCCATTTTATCCTACTAATTATATTGAAATCTATAAACACATTATAAATTGCTTCCTTATTAAATTCTCACCATATTTTTCCAAAATATAAACATTCTGTTTTAAACTGACAAATGTAACAGGGTTTAATAACTCCAAATATATAAGAACTTCTGGTAACATGGAAGAATATGCGTCTAAGACGACACGGAAACAGTCAAAGGAAGTTAAGCTGGTAGAAAGTATTGGATGCTAAACCAGCCGGACTACAGCCAGACTTCCACTAGAAGTGTGTAAACAGAAAATATGGCGAATTAATTAAACGTAAAGATATAATTGCAAATCTTATAATTTTAGAGTAATTAAGCTAATTGACGGCCAAGCTCGCTAGCTTGACTTAAGAATATGAAATACATAATATAATATAAATTGTTAAGAGGACCTTCATTCAATTACATTAGAAGATTGCAACAAACAGGTGTCCACACAAAATTGTTCTATGGCTGGTCCTCTACCAGTGAGTACTGACAGAGCAATCAATAGTACATTTACGCCATTATCTACGCCCTGAGGTATACAACGCATCTAGTACACGCCAACATTAAGTACTAGGACAAATAAAGTGCAACAAGGGAAGAATGAAAACACTACCTGTTTGGGTCACTAAACAAAACTAGCCGTGTTCCGCAATTTGCGTACCCCAAAATAGTAACGCAGAAAAAGAGGTACCAACAAAATTGTCTTGAGATACTGACCCAACTAGGTCTTCAAATAAGGGCGTTAAACAACATGCTTGTAGCCATACAAAAACTCGAACAAGTGAGTTGACGTCCATGCCGTCATAGGATATTGTGAATTCAAAAGGACTTAAAACGGAATAATGAACTTATGGAGAAGAGGAAGCTTAAAGCAAGGACCTTACTACATATAGGGCTCCAAGCTTTTGTATTGGAGCTATGTTATATTAACATAAGGAAACATCCAATCAGACTATCTGAATAAAGTAATTAAGTTGGGTTGACAGCAAATCAAAATTAGTCATTCTGACTAAATCAAGGCTGAAGGACTTGGACAACACTTTAGTCGACTCGACTAAGTAAACTAAGTCAAAAGGACAGATTAACAAAAATTAGTCACTCAGACTAAATCAACAAGTCTGAAGGACTTGGACAACATTATTGCCGACTCGACAGAGTAAACTAAGTCAAAAGGACAGATTAACACAGATTAGTCACTAGGACTAAATCATTAAGTCTGAAGGACTTGGACAATATTATAGTCGACTCGACTGAGTAAATTAAGTCAAAAGGACGGATTAACAAAAATTACTATACATTTTTACAGGATTGAATATATTTATTCATACGATTTTCCACCGTGTATCTTGGATGTATTTGTATAATCTTTGATTTTAGTTCACAATCCAACATGTAATTGTGTAGGGCGACGACTTGACGTGTATAGTAGGTAGCACTGAACAAAACAAGGTTTCTTATATATGTTCCTACCGTAGGCTGGTCGAGGTCAAAAACCACCACGGTCTCTGTTAGTGTGTCACATACATCCACGACAAGTGTGTCAATGTAATCATTGCAATATCACTTGACGGCTTTTGACCACACATCTCGTCGGTCAACGGCGACATCAATGAAGTCATACACCTTACAAAGATGCGCTAGCTAGGTGTTAGATAGGTGACTCGTTTGAGTCCAGTGTCATGTTTCTCGCTGACGACAACACAGTCACCGCACATGCGTCTCAGAGAGATTTTTATTAGTCAGGAGGCTCTGTGTTGCTGAAAAACTTTGATTTGACCAACTTGTATTTGCCCAGTACTCTCCACTCTGTATGATTAATCATCACACTATTCCCTCTAAATATTTATAGCTGGATATAGGGCGTAAAGTTGTTCTTGACAATCATGCCAACGATGACTCGTTTGGCGTCGACTTTGTCCAATGAAAAGAGAGTATTGAAAATATTGTTGAGGACGAGCGGCTTCACCAGCTTGGTTTTGCGGATGCAAACGTCTTGAACTTCCATTGTGTTTGATCGCTTGGATGATTATCGTGATTATGGCTGGCACGCTGTTGGGACGTTCTTTATTAGCCAACAAGGGGAAGAAGAGGCACACACTGATTAAACACAAACTCTTGAGGGGCGGCAGGATCCTAACATCTTGAAAAATAGGTTGCACTATCTCAACGTCTTAGCGTCATTGTATGTATGATTGGTGGGTTATAAAAGGGCTAGGAAAGCTTCTAATGAAATGTTCCGGTGCAATAGAGAAGGTACATGAGACAGTAATGGCCGTAAACGTCTGAGGCAATGCTTTGAAGTTGTATCGTGCTATAAGACGTTCGGGAAGTGTTTTTGAGTATATATGCCAGATGTGACATTATACGGGGCGGAAAAACATGACTGTCAAAGTATTCTCCCACGCCATTCTTGTCGGTAAATATGGCGACCAAATGCGTCCCAGGCTTGGTGTATGGATCCGTGTTGATGACAAGAGTGGCAGGTCACGCTATTCTTGCGAGTAGTTGATCAGCATGGAAAATATCCGATCATACATAACAGAAGCACAGTTTGTTTTCAGCGCACGTTCTATGGTGTGCGTATCCATCTTCGATCATCAAATCTCAAAGTCCCTAAAAGATGGAGGCCGAACAGAAATTCCAAACAGAAATATGTACCATAAATATATAGCGGCCCAATTTATGTGTTTTCAAAGATGCAAAACCTCTTTCGTACAGATCTACGACCATTGTTGGCGTGTATTTGGCTAGAACTTTCTTTTCCGCCCCATTGACGTAGACGGTTTCGGCACACATTACCCACAGGATATGAGGGATTCAAGCAGGCTCTAATCCCCTTTACTGCTTTCCCAAGGAATGCAATGCAGTTTGTTGACGATACAGTTGGTTTACGTTTTAGCATCAGTGGAATGTTTCTCAATGAAGTAAGGGGGTTTTAACACCCAATGTTGGATAAATGTACTTCATACAGATAAAACACTCATTTCCTTGATGATAAACTCTTTTTGGTCGTCAATGAAGCTATGGAAATCTACAATGATGTCCATCATTTAAATGACGGTGGTAAAGGTGTGTGAAGTCATTTATATTAATTCCAAAAATAAGTCACAAAGTTTCTGTTTTTGTCGATTGTGATGTTGTTGGCAAACTACCCGTACACCATACAGTTGACGAATTTGGTGAGTGCCCTGATGAAGGTCACTTCAATGCTCAGATAGCCAGGCCACATCAAATTCCATTGCGATTTCATGTGGGTGGACCAATTGGTTGTGTAAACGAAAACCATTATATGATATCGCCTTAAGGAAGTCTTCCCATGTGATGTCACTACCTTTGTTCATTAAATGGATACGCGTTTAAGAAAACAGGGTGTGTTATGACATGCCATAGCTGCCATTTAAAAAATCGAGCTGTGATGGTTTCGATCACATTTGCTCCCCGTCTACGTATAACGAGAAATTGTTCATGCCATGGGTTTGGAATTTGAATGGGTTCTTGGTGGTGACTCCATTGAATGCAGCCTTTGATACAAATCCCACGATGCATCGTTTGTTAACTTCCCTTGATTACGTTGTCCAGTGATTCCTCTTGCACACCCGTAAGAATAGTGAGTGTTTTTCTTTCAAAAGGGTGATGGGATACTTTGCAGGACTGCAATTTAATGCCTTGGCATGTGCCAACAGTGTAGAAGGAGCTACTTTGAGAAGTTGCAGTAGAAGTAAGATTCAACCATGTAAACCTTAAAAAGCGGTATTTAAGGGGCAGCCAAAAGACTAAGCTCATATCTGGAATAGACCAACTTGACTCTGAATTCAGTACCTATCAAAAGTTATTTCTCTTGGTTAAACACATCATGTGCTATTACCACAAAAGATCCACCATCTTCCTTTTTGCTGTGCGATTGCGACGGGCTTCAAATCCCTTGTTGTTGGTGGTAACCTCTTCAAAGATGCCGGGGATGTCTGTGACCTACAGACCACAAGCCAAATGTGTTATTTTGGATTCACTGTTCTAATTTATTAGCATCTCATTGTACGATGTATAAGCATAAGTGTTGCTGAATGGTAAGACTAGTATTTGGTTTAAAATCAAATCCGTCTGTGTGAATATTTAATACAACCAGTTGCTTATGGCAACGATTTGCTCTACCTCGGTGATAGTACCACCATCGGTTTTATTATATCCACCCTAAGACAGAGTATGGTCTGTGAAAGATCGATATAGAACTTGTCTTGACCGATAATGGTAAATTCGATGTGTAAATCATCGTTGAGGGACGAGATAGGTTTGTACTAGATTCATTGTCCACTTTCAGGACTTGTTTGTGTTGGTGGTATGGGAAAAGATCGAGTTAACTGCTGGCACACTGGCAGGATTGGGGTCGTAGAAAATACATTTTATCTAAAAATATCTGCCACTTATTTCATCTTCTTCACCTGCATGACCTTTTTACGCCGGGCAACGACAAAACACTAACGTCGGTGCTTCTTACGTTGCCCGTTATAGCCTGAGCTGGACATCAGTGTGTAGATATTCTGCTTTGACTTGCGTTTCAGTTGATTTCGAACCTCACCAACACGCTAGCGAAGGGCTTCTTCGAAAGGATGACACTGACTGGTGACGTCAGCGAGCATGTTGATGCCCGTATGAAACGCCTTTTTTATAATGGTTTTAGCACCCCTTCTCAGCAACGGTACGATGCTCTTGAACGAGCCTCTGAAAAAAATTCCTTGTCTATGCCCACGTTGATAGGGAACACCGTCCAACCTTGTTGACGTAGTATCTTTGGAAAGGAAAATTCATGAGGAGTAGAAATGAAAAATTAGTTTTCACGCACACATTTCCAAAATAAAATGGCACGGGTTCAGCAGTGTCTGTTATTCTATTGATTTCCTAGCTTTCAATTTATTGATTTCCAAGTTTGCAATCTCCCGGCTAAGTACGGGCACGTAGTGCAATGGAGTATAACTAACTGCTTTATATATGCCTTAGACATAGTTCATACTGTTGATACCTATAAAGCGTATAAGTGGTGCCTCAATGTCATCCACAATCTGAGGATCGATGATATCCGTTGGGATGTACATTTGGTAGGGTAAGCCTAGAAGAGTGTTGGCGGCGTACGATGATTTTTAGACTTTGATCATATTAGTCTTAAGTTCAAAACCTGGCTGTAAGCTTAGTTGACTAGATAGTCAGCAGCTGTATATTTTGTGAAGTAGTAGAAATGTCTACGTTTTTGTTAGGGTTTGTGTACTTGAACGAAACTCTAGAATCCCTTTTAAGGTAGGAGTTAAATGCCTTTCACTCAAACACTTTAAATTCTAGACTGGTGAATGGTCAGAAAACGTGTATTTACCCATCTACCCTCTGTGCCATCCACTACCTATTTCCCGGAAGTACGTCATCCTCTCAGAATGGGAAACAACAACCTTATTAGAGACTGTTGATGACAAGAACAGCGGGGTATGAATCCTGGTTGGAGGTATTGAGGTTGTGTTTTTCCTGGTTTATCTCCCATGCAGAAACACTCCCTCTAAATTCCATTTTCCTCATTCTTAACTCATTCGTAAAATTTGTTCATATAATTATAAACAAAGGATAGTAATATGTGGTTTGAAAAACATGGAAAATTACAATTCACAGGAACTAAACACAGGGATTTTGGCTTTGCGTGTCACTGTTATACTATCTTGTCATCATGGTTCGTCTTGTATTTAGGGTCATATTTTACTAGTTGATGTGTTGAGTCTAGAAAAGTTATGGTAATTGGTAAAAGTAATAATAGTTATTCATTGTTACATCAAAATAAGATCAGTAATCAATGATGATATATATTTTAGTGAAATACAATGATAAATATAAACATCATCCCTGTTTCAAAATATTTTTCTTGATAGCGAAAAGAACTGACGTGAAGAATACATATTTCTGTGTCTCACTCATAACTTCCCAATTAATTTGTAGATATCGACTAAAATTGAATCACACATACAGCTGCTGGTTTGGTTTTTTGATCTCCCTTAGGACCGACATTTTAGAGGCAAGAATATTCAAGGTAAAATATTAAATTGTTTTGTGTAAGCTTAAAGATATAAAAATATCACTATTTTACTAGCTGTACTGAATAAATGTAACTAATGACCCTTATTATGACCAGAAAATATTAAAACCTAATGTGCAGAAACTAGTCTAAAGTATTTTGGAACATAATAAAAGAATAGTGGTGAAAATTAACAAACAATTGAAATCATTTTGACCAAATTTGGAAACCATATATTACTCACATAGATAATATTTAATATATTATGAAATTTTTCAAATCACAATAGGTGTCCAAAATTTGGTAAAATATTAATTTTAACAAATGTTATATTATTTTGACCAATCTCTGTAAATACATATTCACTTTAAAGAAAATATCTTAGTTTGATGTTTATCCTGTGGTGGCAAATTTTAATCATACCAAGAGTGTCAAAATTTTGCAAACTTTTTAGAGAAAGGAAATAATCCTTCAATCCTAACATAAGTACAGTTGGTCGTTCACATAGTATTATCTTAGGACGTAATTTATTAATTATTTTTATTAATTGTTATTTTTTAATAAAACGAAATTTGGTATGTGATAGTCTTTTTTTAAATAATCAGTCGCACCTCATTTATTAGGAATCATTTAAGTCATCATGGAATCAAAATATATAACTACCTATGTAACATATGTACAATGCCATGTTAATGATTACTAAATTTTTAGCATTTATTAAAGAGTTCTTTATTAAAAAATTTATGTCACTCACAATGGTTACATTATTTTTTTAACCTATATTTACTGAGTCATCATCGACGAACCTAAATTTTAGTTAGCCAATTTTAATTAAACTTAGTATTCACATATAATAGTAATATTAATTAAAAATAATAATAATTATTGTTACTATTACTATCAAGGGCTCTTGTCTTACGACAGGTCAATTACTTTGTCAGTGAACTTAGACCCCCAATACACACCATCCTTTGCCTTCTCCTTCAATACCAGAATTTTTTTCTTTCCTTTAAGTCATCCAATATTTGATTCTTCCTAAGATCCTCTTTCCCTCAACCTTGCCATATATGATGTCATGTAAAAGAAAGTTCTTCCTAAGGATGTTCCCAAACCAGTTTACTTGGTTCCAAAGAATCACACATGGTTCTCTCTCGCCCTCTATTCTTAGGACTTCTTTATTCGCCACCCTGTCTCTTTATCTTAGTTTTTCAATTCTTCTCCAGCACAACATTTTAAATCTCTTCAAGTGTTTCTTTTCAATCTTATTGAGGTCCAATACCTATATAAAGTTTAAATATATTAATAACACATTCAAATAATTTTCCTGAAATTCATATTTTGAGCAATAATGTTCGATTCATAAAAGAGTGACATGATTGAATTTCACTCAAGCATTTATAGCTTACATTTTCTATAATAAATCCTGTATATTGGTAAACAATATGATTTTGTCCCTCCTCTCCATAATAATTGGTCCACTAGTGTAAGTAGATGGTGGGACGTTTCAGGGCAATTTGACCTTTGATCCTGAGTAGTGTGACGTATCATTGCGTGTTATGTCGAAACACTCCCCGGGCTTTCCGAGGTAACTCATATCTGGTGCCAGAATATTTCGGTCTGACCTGAATTTCCCCTCTGGTTATTTCCATGACGACAAGGGATTAGCGACCTGTTGTCCTACTTCAATGTCGCAAAGGTTTATTTCTGGTCTTTTATGGGACAATGGGTTTTCCTTGATACGTGACACCAGTTTGACGGCTCAACAAGACAGTAATAGATTATGACCTTGAAACCGTGACTTTGAAAACATGAACTAGTACATGTGGTCATTGACACTGGCAATCCTCCCCCATTCCCCTTCTATGTGGCAATGGGTTTTCCCTGATGACTCGTGACCTCGTGATCGTGACCTTAAACCGTGTTCTAGTACATGAGATCATTAACCTTGGCAAATTTCTCTCTTTACAGCCTTTAATGTGGCAATGGGTTTTCCCGATGACATCAACGAACAGTCACACATCTGATGACACATACAAGGCGCCAGTTTGGTGGCTCGACAAGACAGGAATAAATCACGACCTTTAATGATGTCGCAAAACTCCCCAATCTGTGTGGTAATGGGTTTGCCCTGGTGACAGCATCGCTGTGTCGTAGCCTTAACTGGTAACAGATACAAATATCAGCACCTGTTTTGAAATCCTTTCATTGTACAACTTGCCTTAAAGTGTTGAACAGGCAACACAGAATGAGTGATTACGTTTCGCTAACGGATCTTGTGAGTAAATGTACTTTTCTAACAGACAATCATTATTTATATGTTGTTAAAATCAAAATTTATACATTTAATTTATTTCAAATTAAAATAAACCATGGCGGAATTTTCTAAGTTTATTAATTTATAATAGGTTGTAATATTCTTCTCTGTAATGACTGTTAACCTTCTGTGCCACAGGTAGCGTAACAAAAATACATTGTAGGCTTGAACAACACGTTCTGACCTCAACAATATAATGCTTATGATGTACCAATATTCTTATCAACACATATTTATACAGTGCTATTATTCCTATCAACACATATTTATACAATACTATTATTCTTCTCCACACATATTGTAACGTTCTTATCCCGCCACTGCTGTTAACACCCTGTACAGTAAAAGTAAAAAAAAACACTAATTATCAGACTTTAAACTCAGATTGTGCCCGGGAGCTTCTGAGCTCTTACGGACACAAGTTGAACTACTTTTAGAAAATAAACATAAAACAATATAATTTAAAATGAAGTCTATTTCTCTCTTTCTCACACCAACAGTGCGAGGTTTTTTCCTTAATTCTTATTAGAGGTGTAAACAAGCAAACCAAAATGCTCCTAACCGCAGCTGCCTTGGACGTGTTGAAAGTGCCACAACAACAGTACAGTCACGGACTAAAGAAATTGACACAAATATGACTTTACTTACTCCAGAAAGCAATGCAACAAAACAGGATAATTTCAGTACTCCCCTACTTTCTGGGTTATTTTTAGAAGAAAAATTAATCAGGAAGTAATTCAGTTAGCTTGTTTTTACATTGAGCCCTTTACATATCTTATAACATAACTATACCTTTAATACATATATATAACTTATACATTGGTTACATAGAGTCACAGAAGGTTGCGATAAGTAGTGTTCATTAACCACCTGAAAGCATTTAAATGTTTATTATTTCCTCCAATATTTCTTTCTAAAAAGTCCTAAGAATGTTCATCTTGCTTTGCCATTTCCTTTTTCGAATTCAATGTTCTAAAGCAGAAAAGTTTTAGTTTCTCTTCTTATTTTATATAACATACTAGGCTAGTGATATAAAAGAGAAATTATTGATTTAATGTTGATCTAGCCTGCTTTTATGCACACTATTTTCACATAGTAATATAATAAAAAAACATAAGGCAATAAAGAGCTACACATCACAATGAACATAATCATGCTGTCACCCGTTGCAGAACACCAAATATAAAGTTTTCTGATATTTCAGGCTAAATGGGTAGATCTGAAGTTGATCAAATTACTTATGAAGTTTAACTTTGGAATAATATGCGAAATATACAAAATCCATATTCTGGTAAACTTACACCCTAAATTAAATTGACCAATTTTATAACATTCAAATATATACAGAATCCTATATTACATTTACATTTCAAAAGTGTTATAATTATTAGGAGGTAAAATCTACTACTACTCCAGCCATAATTCCCTACTTTCCCTCTATCTTTGTCACTTTCTCAAAATAAGCTTTAATTTCTGTTATATTAAACTTTCCTTTCACCTTGTGGATTTCCTTATCCTGAACAAGATACACATTCTGACCTATTTTCTGAGCAATCTGATACGGGCCCTCAAATAACAGAAATAAATTTTTTACTTCCTTGTTTAAGGTGGAAGACAGATGAGGACTTTTTACTAATACTAAATCGCCTATTTCATAACTAATGGGATTTAGAACTCTTTTGTCATGGTAGTTCGAGCGTCTTTCTGCTACATCTTTCAGTTTCTTGATAGCTAACTTAAATATTGTCTGGTGATCCAATTCTGCTCTAAAAGGAAATTAAAAAATTTGCTCTAACTTTCTCTCCGGCCTGACTCCTATCATAAGCTCAAGACGCGTGTACCCCGTACTTTCATGACGCACCGAGTTTAAACAAACTTCTATTTTCTCAATGTGCAATGCCCATCCGGCATGGTTGTGATGAGAGTATAGCCTAAAAAATATGCCTAGTTCACAGTTGACACGTTCTACTCCATTTGACTGATGGTGATATACTGAGGTGTATTTCACCGTGATGACACTATCTACTAGTGTATTTCTCCATTTGTGACTGCTAAACTGAGTCCCATGATCAGAGACAATGGTCTGTGGCATCCCTACCTTATCAACATAATGCTGAACAATTTTATTGGTTACTGCTATTGCGGTGGCTTTTCTAATGGGGTACAGTTTTACGTACTTAGTGCAGATATCCAGGACTAATAAAAAAGATACCTCACACCCCTGACACTAGCTGGCAATGGCCCATAAAGATCAACAAAAACCAATTGCAATGGTTTCTCTACTAACACATTCTTCATCATTCCTTCATATTTAATATTAGATACTTTGCTCTTATGATATATCTCACACCCCTTTAAAACTTTGGCCATCGTTTTTCTCATACGAGGAAAGTTACAGGACTCCTTTAAAATTTTAAAACATTTACTTACCCCTACATGCCCACTGTCAACATGGCAACTATTGATTACAAATACAATCAGTTCTTTGGGGATGCAAATTGTCCAGACCTTGCCTATTGAGGTTTTTTGAAACAATACACCTCCATAGATTTGGTATTTTTCTTCAATTTCTACCTTAGGATGTTTTTTTTAACTCTGCAATGATTATTCCTAATTTAGAATCTATTCTTTGCAATTGAGGTAGTTCTATTTTGATCCTCTTATCTTCCTCACTGAGTACTCTTCCCCCCCCCCCCCCTTTTTTTTTGAGATAGCACCAGAAATTCAGTATCTCCTGCTGGCTCGACTGCTCCTTCAGGAGGAAACCGCGATAGAGTATCTGACACAATCAGTTCCCGACCTGGAATATGTTGGATTTTAAAGTCATATTCTTGCAAAAGGAGGATCTATCGAGTCAGCCTACCATGTAACAATTTGCATTTCTTTATGAATATTAGGGCATTATGATCAGTGTACAAAGTAACTTTTCTTCCACATATCTATATGCTAAATTGTTGGCACCCAAATACGATGTCCAGCAATTCTTTTTCCGTAATAGTGTATTTTAGTTCTGGACCATGGAGTACTCTACTGTCGAAAGCTATAGGGCACCTATTACCCTCATCATCAATTTGATTTAGCTCTGATCCCACAGCTTGTCCACTGGCATCACAAGAGATACACATAGGCTGTGACAAATCTGGGTGTTTCAACATGACTGTCTTTACAAATTGTTGTTAAATAATCTCCATTGCTGCTTGTTCAGTTTCTCCCCAGTCCCAATGTGAATCTTTCCTAATCAACTTCAATAAAGGTAAAACTAGATCCGAATGGTTTGTTACAAATTTTCTGTAATAATTAATTAGACCAAGAAAATTTTGAAGTTGGTTTTTGTTTTGGGGTTTGGGGAATTCTATAATTGCTCTGGTTTTTTATTCATCAGCTGTAATTCCCTGAGAAGATATCACATGTCTTAAGAGATTTATCTCTTTACACAAGAAGGAGGACCTCTCTAAGTTGACCATCATCCCCCCCTAACCTCAATTTGTCCAACACCTGTCCCAATTTACTCAGATGTTCTTCAAAGCTTTTGGAGGCGATTACCATATCGTCCACATAGAAAGTTACAAAATCCAAAACTTCAGGTCCTAAAACAGTTTCCAACCCTCTAATAAATTTGCTCGTTGATACAGAAAGGCCGAAAGGCATATGTTTGAAACATCTGCCATTGTACAGAAATGCAGTATATTTTCGTGAATTGGGATGTAATGGGACTTGCCAAAATGATGATACTAAATTCAGGTAACTTAAGAATGTTCAGCCCTCAAACCTCTGAATTAGTTCACTAGCTGGTGCTGGTGATTCATTATCAGCTACCAAAATCTGATTAATTTTCCTAGCATCAAGACATAGACATACTTTCCCATTTTTCTTTTTTATCACGACTAAAGGATTTATAACGTCAGAGCTACATCTCTCTATGACTCCCCATTCTAGCATATGTTTCAATTCTTTCTCCACAGTTGGTCTCAAATAAATCGGAACTGGATAGGATTATTAGGATAAGCACATGAATCTCTTAACTCCAATTCACAATAATAGAGTTTATTTAGTCCAGGTATCTCTGAAATGCCATCTTGTTTCCCCATAATACCTTCAGTAATGACTGCTTTTGTATTTCCGTTGTTGAAGAAATTGAACCAACATTTTGTTCAATCTGTTCCCATGGTACCCAGGCATGGTTCATTTTTACCTCTTGCAATTTGTTGTGGACTACTACATTTTTCTGTTTATGTTCCTCTTCCTCCAGAATTATGAGTCGATTTGAGCTTACTTTACCCACAAAAGGAATTTGCATATTAAAGTGTTCTTTATTTATTGATATCTTTTTTGTAGGATAATTTATGCTAACCTCAAAGCCTATTAACCAATCAGACCTCAAAATCATGGGCACACTTAGGTCTTCTATTACCAGTATAATAATAGTCATGGTTTAATCACAAATAATGACGTCAATGATTGCCTGTCTTTTGACCTTTTTATTCTTCTGACCAGTGGCACCCACCACAACAACATTACTTACTGGTAACATGGGTATCTTTAAATCTGGATTTTCTTTCTCAATTTTACTTAAACAATCCTGTGACATGGCCGTTATTTCCGATTCTGTGTCTATAAGCAATTTTATTTCACTGATCCCAATTTTTCCCTGAATCTTGGGTGACAATGCTTTACAAAATTCTTTTCCCCCATTGCTTTCATATAGTAAATCCTCTTTTGGATTTCCCTGCGATATTCTGTTTTGCTTCATATAATCTAAATATTTTACCTGATCAATAGTCCTCTCACCTATCCCAATATCTTCCCCATGCGGACCGCCATGTGAAACTGCAAGTAGTTTTCCATATTTTTCCTTTCTGGAATTAATCTTATTTCATCGAAGTTATTCGGCCGATAAACTTCTGCTATTACAGTTCTCGTTTGACCTCTTCCTTCATCTAGTCTCTGTCCTTGATCATTATTTCGGGTCCCTCGGGGAGTTTGTTCTCTATCCCTTGGTGGATGATATGATTGATTGTATCCCTTCGATCCCTGATCGTGGTCATTCTGCCTATACTGTCCCTGGTTAAATCGTGGACCACTATTTTGGTTTCCCCTGTTCCTACTCCCTGGCTCTCTCTCCATGTGTTGTGATGGAGGTGGTGTCATACGTTCTCTCTGAAACTGATAATTTGTTCTACCATGTCCCAGTGGATGATATTGATCCTTAACTTTCTGGAAACTTGACCAATTTGGTTTACTTTCTCCCCCTGCACCTCTTTCTGAATTTGAAGATAAGTTCCCATTTCGTGTTGAATCTTGTTTGTGTACATCCCCTAAATATTCCCACTTTTTGTTCTCTGATATCTATAATCAAATGCATTTAATACCCGCTCCATGTCTTGAAGGTTTTGTAAATTCGCGCTAATAAGAGCATCCTGTACATTTTGAGGAAAATGATATATTAAATGTCCCATGAGCCTATCTTACTCTATCGGGTATTTTAAATACTTTACTTGTACCTTATATTTGTGAAGGTATTCACACATAGTTCCTCCTCGAACACTGTAAGTATCATTGAAAATCTGCTGCAAAAAACTGTCTGGTTTTACCTGTGACAAAAATTTTCCCAATAAAGTATTCTTTGCCTGCGCAAATGTATCCCATTCTCCTTCTACAGAATTCACCCAGGACCTTGTTTCCTCTCCTAATCCTAATAACAAGATAGCAATCTTATTAGCTTCACCGAAACGTTCCCCTTCTAAAGCACGCTCCACTTTTCTAATATATTGGATTGCCGAAATATTTCCTTTTTGCCCCTTGAATTTGGGAATTGAAGATAACATTTCCTCACTCATTCCTCTAGATAAGATACTATTATGACACACATGACTACTAACTTTCTCTTTATTTTTAACTTCATTAAATTTGAATTCTAAGTCCTCCACTTTGTTTTGTATTTTCTCAAGGTTTTTCACATAACCATATCTTAATTTTTTGACCTTTGCCTCCATGCTTCCGCCTTTTTGCGTCACTACATCTTCTACTTAAGACGTAATATAATTCCTATTCACATCCAGTTGCCCTTCCAGTTCTAACCTGATCTTACCAACCTTGCGTTCCAGGTTAGACTGAACTTTTTTGACACTATTTTTTATGTGGACAATTTTGAACTCGATACCTTCTACCTTTTTTCTGTACTTTTGTCTGTGTCCATACATTTCTTTTCTAGCCCTTCTAATTTTTCATTTACTTTGCCAACTCCCCCAATTAAATCAAAATGAATATTTCTTAAATTATCTTGTTTAAGTTCCTACTCGTTCTGACTTTGTTTTACTGTGCTCAGATTCTTATCTAGATCCTTAACCTTGACATTAAGTGCCTGATGTGATTTTTCTAGGTTGTCTAGTTTACACTCTAATTTTATTCCTGGTTCTTTAATATTGTTTTCTATTTGAGTTATCAATGTTTTTATATTATCTTCCATCTGACTTCCCAATTTTTTATTATTATCTTCCATCTGACTTCCCAATTTTTTATTATTATCTCCCATCTGACTTCCCAATTTTTTATTATCATCTTCCCTCTGACTTCCTAATTTTTTATTATAATCTTCCATCTGACTTACCAATTTTTTATTATTATCTTCCATCTGACTCATTAATGTCATGATGAGTTGTACCATTTTTTGTTCCCTTCCTCTATTAAATTCTTTTCTACCTGAGCTGGATCAGAATCTCTTTTATTATCCTCAATGTCTACAGTAGTTTTTTTTACTATAGAAATTTCATCACCCCCATCTTTTAATTTAGAACGTCGCTTTGATCTATTTTCATCTAGTATCTGATTTTCACTATTTATTCCTGACTCCCCTTCTTCAACCTGTTCTGTCCTGGAACTGCACTCTTCATGTAAGATCATACTATTTGCATCTCCCACATTTAGTTTGTTTAATCTATCTTCATACGTTTCATTTCACCAATCCTAATCACTCTCCTTTAATATGGCTCTTCTGTCGATTTGTCCTTCCGTGATGGTCCAGCATCCGTTGATGAATTACTTTGCTGCTATCCACAATTAAATTAATTAATTAAAATACTGAAATGTGACACAAACATGTTATCTATCCACTCCTATTCTGTTGATATGTCACGAGCCATGATCCAGCCTCCGTTGATCAGTTCCTTCTCTGATATTAATGATGAAATTAATTGATTAATTAATTTGCTAAAACAATGAAATTTAACAAAATATGCGTATCCACGGCTATTTTGTTGATCTGTTCCTTGGCGATTCTCCAACAATCAATAACATTAATTGATTAAATAATGAAATAATATCATGTAGCAAAACATTTACTACGCCATCAAGTCTACCTGTCCCTCGGTGACTCTCCAACATCCGTTGATTGGTTACTTCTATGCTTTGTTGTCATTCTGCATTGCTGATGATGTACTTACAGTAACGCCTGTATGTATAACAGCTCCCCATTGCTGCATTTGTCCTTGAATTAGTCGGTGAGCACCTCTTAATTTCCCGAGTTTTCCGTGAGTGTTTTTTTTATCGTTCCTTCGGTGAGCACCTCTTAATTTCTCGAGTTTTCCATGAGTGTTTTTTATCGTGCCGTCAGCGAGCCCCTTTTAATTTCCCAAGTTTTCCGTGAGTGTCTTATCGAGCCATCGGTGAGCACCTCTTAATCTCCTGAGTTTTCCATAAGAGTTTTTTTATCGTGCCCCGCGATTGAAAAAACCATTTGTAAACGTTCTTATCCCGCCACGATTGTTAACACTCTGTACAATAGGTAGCGCGACAAAAATATATTGTAGGCTTGAACAACACGTTCTGACCTCAACAATATAATGCTTATGATGTACCAATATTCTTATCAACACATATTTATACAGTGCTATTATTCCTATCAACACATATTTATACAATACTATTATTCTTCTCCACACATATTGTAACGTTCTTATCCCGCCACTACTGTTAACACCCTGTACAGTAAAAGTAAAAAAAACACTAATTATCAGACTTTAAACTCAGATTGTGCCCGGGAGCTGCTGAGCTCTTACGGACACAGGTTTATTTACTTCTAGAAAATAAACATAAAAATAATATAATTTAAAATGAAGCATATTGCTCTCTTTCTCGCTCCTACAGTGCGAGGTTTTTTCCTTAATTCTTATTAGAGGTGTAAACAAGCAAACCAAAATGCTCCTGACCACAGCTGCCTTGCACGTGTTGAAAGTGCAACGACAACAACAGTACAGCCACGGACTAAAGAAATTGACACAAATATGACTTTACTTACTCCAGAAAGCAATGCCACAAAACAGGATCAGTACAGTCTCTATCTATTATAATCTTGGTCTCAATATTTCTCTTTAACTCTCTTTCATCCAAACTTTTTCTAACATTTTATTTCTCTAAAATTTTATATCTCTATGATTTTCCCTTCAAAGTCTCTCTCTTAAACGCTCTCATATTTTCTTTCTCTTTCATACAATTCACCTCAAGTCTCTTTACCAAAATTTCACTCACACTCTCACACACTTTTTCTTACACACATTCCCTCACACAATTTATAAGGCACTCTCCCTTAGATACTTTCTCTCACACACATACACTCACTCACTTTCTATCTGTCTGTTTCCCTCTCTCTCTCTCTCTCACACACACACATTTGCTTACTTTCTCTTTTACTAATAATAATAATAATAATAATTTAATATTTAGTCAAACCCATCATTTAAGTTTATATATACGGCAATTATAATTTTGGTGTTTACTGGCTTAATTTATTTCATAGGCTGCTATTATATACATTTAATAATGCAATAGGCCTAGCTAAAAAAATATGTTCATGTAAAGTTAATATTGCTTTAGTCCAGTAGCTCTAGGCGAAAATCGGGCGCGATTTCAGAAAAATGCAAAATGAGTGAGCTGAATATTGGTTTACACTTTCACTTTGCTTTTCTAAGTAATTTGTCAAAAGTCTCTACCATTCGATTATATGCATACAATTTTACTGCTCGTAAGCAAAGCTGAAAATTGTGTTTATTTTTTTTTTTCCCCTAATGTCATCGTTCCTATTAACGTTATGGCCATAAGTTATACTAACAAAGAAATAATATCGGAAATGTTTATACAAAATTGTGTAATAGTGTATTGTGAACCAATGCTCTTTTGTTTTTGTTTGTAGAATTAAGATTATAGGTTTTTTGGGGTAAAGCTTTATGTAGGAGATATGCCAATGTTTTTAGAAATATTGTATCCATCTCGCATCATTTGTGCTATCTAGATCCAGATGAAACAACTAACAGTCATTTTTACTTTCTGAATATACTCTTTAGGTTCTAAATTTACATTTTAGGCCAAATTACTTTAGGCCAAATGCCCTTAAGCCAAGTGCCTTTAGGCTAAATCCTTTTAGGCCAAATGTCCTTTTGGCCAAATTACTTTTGTTTTCATTTTTAGGTCAAATGACATAAGCCAACTGCAACGTCCCCAACATTTCTACCTTACTCCTCCCTACCACGTAAAATACTGGAACATTTTCTTAATATTCCCTACTACCCTATAATAATTACTATATAGACGTTTAGTCAGAAAGTGTACGTGTAACTCATTTATTTATGACAGGGAGGTTTTGGGTCCAAATCTCAGCTGAGGTGTACTGTCACTAGTTCTCACTAAATGATTCCTGTGTAACTCATCTATTTATGGTAGAGGAGGCCCTGGTTTTGAGTCCCCGCTGAGGTGCACTGTCACTAGATCTCACTAAATTGTTTCACTCTCCCTCACTGCACGTAAACGCTCCTTATCTTCGCCAATAGTGGTCCATGCCTATATGGCGGATACCTACATTCACACATGTCTACATATGATACCATAAAACCAATTTTAAAATACCTTTGTGTGGGATAGACGCTCCTAAATGAATCTTCCCTTTGGAGAGAGGCCACCGATTGTGCATAATCAGAGCTGTATCAATGCTATCGAGTTGCGACATCACCCTTATGAGCAATGACGTCACCGGAAACCCCCATTTTAGGGGGAGGGTTGCGACATTTTTCACTGTCGTGAACTATTCCTGTCTCAACTTGTCTTGTCAAGCCACCAAACTGGTGCCAGGGTTGCGATGACGTCACTGGGAAACTCACTAACACATAGATGATGGAAGAGGGAGGTTTGAGGAACCAAAAAAATTCAGGGGCTGACGACAGGAGACATTGCTCACACTCTATGTTAAATGACAGTCAAGAGAGGTTCCTCCTGCATGCTCCCCGCCCTCACTGGCAGGGAAGGATGCGGACTCCAAGCGTTGCCCGCCGTAGTGGGACGCGTGCTTGACGCCCGAGACTACACGCTCCTCTTCCAATAAATAAAAAACACCAAGACCAATAAATATAAAAAAACTCCCCCATCAGTCCCAATCCTACCCGAACATACGATCCAATGGGCCCTCATAAAAACAATGGGCACACATACAAAACCAATGGACACACTTAAAAAATCAAATGGGGCAAGAACGAAAAAAGTTTGGAACACATACGAACCTGGGAGAGAGGGTCAAACTTGGAGGGGAAGGGGAAAGCGCTGAGCCAGTGCTATAAATAACAGTCAATAAGAGAGCCAGGGATATATATATATATATTATATAATAAGCCAATCACGTGCTGTGCAAGGTTGTCTTACACACTACTTAATTATTTGGATTTTAGGATTGTATTACCACAAATACTTTTTTACTCAATGTGAATTCTTTGTAATGTGATGTTGACGTCAACGACCAGTGGATCATTGTGGTTGTTGGCTTTTTGTTAATATGAGTGGGTAGGTCATTGAAGACCGTAATTAATCTAAACCCTATTCATGATCATGAGCGCATGGTAGTCAGATAAACCGACAATATTCTATCCTAACAATAAACTCCGGAAACGTTGCAGGGCAATGGACAAGCTTTTTCTCTCTTTCACAATGTTTTATTTATTATTCACTAAAATATTTAAAATAGTATATATATCAGTTCCATGTCCTTTAACTATTAATGTGGCTGGAGTTTTCATCATATCCATATTTTACCAACAATATTGTAGTTTCTCAATTATAACCATGGTAAGTTTACATGAAGAAATAACTTTTATGGTAATATACCAATAAACATTGTTAATGGACCTAATAAACTATTAATATATTTTATATAATTATACTTAATTAACTATAAAGGGATCAATACACGATATATTTATTTGATAAAATAAGAGGGATTATTTCACTATCAATTATTACTTTTAACAAGATACTGTATAAATAAGTAGTATTTATAATCAAATAGTTTTACTCGTTTTTGACAAATTAACTAACTTGTTATGCTTATTGCTTTTGGAAAAGTTTATATTATTTCAAATAGTTTTACATAAAATAAAATAATAGACTACATTTCTGAATACAACTTAAAAAAAAAGAATTAACTGTTCGCCAAGCCATTTGATCCGTAAGACTATGTGTTGAGCTGCGGCCATGTTGACTAATCAAAACTTTCACAGCAAACATTTGTTTTTAACTGTGTTTTTCTTTTAAGGGTTTTTTCGTTAATGAAATACGAACCTATGAAAACTACCGTTTGGATGGGTTTTTTTTGTGAAAGTTACATATGTAGTGCACCTAAAAAGGCTCCACAAAGGAGAGCTTATTAAATGTTGCCTTCTCTTCATTAATTAAGATGGCTAACTAGACTAGACCAAATAAGGGTAATCGATGACGTCAATCAAACTATTTTTGGTTGTGTTAATGCACTCATGTGTTTACAAAAAACAATTTACCTATGAGATGAAACTAATATTTTGCTTGGCTCTTTCTCTAAGTTAAAAAAACCAATTTAATTTATATTTTATATTTTAAAATTAATATGTTATCAAACTCTTTCTCTAGTTTATAAAAAATCATGTATTTAATTTGGCACCAAGATTCAAGTGTCTATATGATATTGTTTTAGTTTATTATTTTATGGAATAATAGTATATTTTGTTGTCCCAACTGCAAAACAAACAAAAAATGTTTGGTTTAATATTTTGTTGTTCTTTCATAAATTACAAGGTGATCCTTAGGGAAGTATTATTAGAATCGTTTATTTACACTTTTAATTAATAATACATATAGGAAGCCCATTATTTGAAAATTGGATAATCATGTTGGCACACTAACGGAAATACAAATATTACTGTTGAATTTAAATTCTTAGTCCGTATAGCTAGTAATGTAAGGAGAAATTATACAGTAATCCATTAGAAAGTATTATTGGAAGCATTTTATAACTCTTTATATTTACTTTTTGATTAATAAATTAAATAAGACATTTCTATAACGTAAAATTTTAGTGAATGTCTATTAATGTTAGCAATAAAGACACGTCAAATAGATGTCGGCTTCCACCACTTCTACAGAAGATAGACTTTATTTAAGCTTTATATGCGTACGTAGACACTCATATGATAGGGATGCATACAACGGACCATTTAGGTTTCTCAAAACTATTTGACACGTAAAAATACTTTTAACTTTAAAATTTCTAAACTAATTTTTGACAGTATCTCTTGAACGATAATTTATCAATACTTAATTTTAATTAGAAATAAAAATTGTAATTAGATTAACTATATTAAATTTACACATACATATTCATTTAAAAAATGAATGGTGTGGAACTTCGCACGGACTTTCTCGCTCTATTGTTTAAAAATGGTGATATTTACTCAAAACTCATAATGTATGGGAAACGAAATAATATACACTAGCAAAACCAACCATAAATAGAACTTTACTTATTTAAATCATTTTATGAGTCACGGTTTTAAATTTTATAATTTTATTTTTAAAGAATGTCTTAATTTGTATATTTGGACAAATAAAAAAGATCAATATAGGGTCCACAAGAGTCAACCCTTCTTATTAAAATTTCGACTTACGGTTGAAATTTTTGACATTTTATTAAGTGTTGCACATCTTTATGTCATCGCATTACTATTAAATTCCTAATTTATAAATTTTGACCAATAAAAAATGTAAATATTGAATATTGAATCTAAAATGGAGATAGATCATTGTTATACAAACATTTATCCTAATATGTTTAAAGAAAAATAATGTAAACTTATTTATATTCAATTACTCTTTTGCATTGGAGTATTATTGCGTTAACACTTGAGTAGTATCTCTTTACAAATAAAGCTCACAAAATTGTATTAATATATTTGACAATTTCTCAGAAACTTTTGGTTTTATAAAAATATATTTCTTATAACAGTTTTCTATTTTTAATAATACTACCATTTTGCAATGATATGTTATTTAGTAACTCAAATAGTTGCGGAAATACGAAACTTTTAGCTTCTATAAAGTACTCAAAAAGTAATTTTTATGGGAAAAAGAAAATACCCAGTATATTTGTAATCTTAATCAGGGCCTAGATAAGAGTTTTAATCAAAATATATTTTTTTCTATTTTCGCCCTTTATATAACAACCCTTAATTTTAATTTTTGTTATATTCATTTTAATTGTAGTAAGAATATTTATGAAATTAATATTGTGGGGAACGTACTTTGGTATAACAGCAATTAAATTGATTGGTTCACTACTTTAGTTAATTAAACAATATACATTATGATTGTAACAAGGAATTAATTTATTCAAAGAGAAATTGTTAGATCAAGAAATTGAATCAATTTCGTCAACTAAACAATATAAATTAATAATATAACAAAATATTAATTTATTCAAAGAGAAATTGTTAAATCAAGAATTTAAATCAATCACACAGCCTTAATCACATTCCTAAAAATCACCTCTGACACCGTTAAAGGGCAAGAAATTGAATTCCTAAATAAGTAAAACTGTAGATTGTGCAGGATACTGTTAAGCAGTAACAGAATATTATAAAGAATTAACTGAAAAACTATGAAAAGTGTAAATTGTAAAATGAATAGATTGGAGTCGTTAATACTATGACTAAAGCTCAAACACCTATCACTTGAAAGATCAATTATACGAATAACAGCCTCAGAAAAATTTGACATTTTAGTTTAGTTTTTTTTACGGATGAAATACTTTACATTTTGTGTTCGAAAAGTTAAAAAATATAAATATTTTCCCATAGCTTAAAAGTTATTGGTTTTATATAAATATGCTTCGAATAAAATATTTGTATAGTAAATATATATACATATTTCTAATGATAAGTAATTTCATATCTCAAATAGTTTTGGAGATATGATACAAAATTATAATTTACGCAATTGACCGGAGCCCTTAAAATCATTTTGCCGAAATATTGAAAGAAACCATTTTGTTTGGAATATTTAGAAATGTTTAGAAATGAAATTTAATCAAAATAGTTTAGCCGATTTTGAGAAAGTCGACTTTTTTCTCTTTCTCCCTTTTTTAAACTACCCTTAAATTTAAGGTTAGATATCCAATTCAAAAACCCCTCAGGGAATCCTTATGAAAACCCTAGATACCAAGTTTGGGCCCGATCGGTAAAATAGTTTAGGCTCTATATAGTCTGAGGTACAGACAGACGTAAATTCAAAAACATCTTATTCGGGGGGTCATGAAACTTCGAGATTCATCAAAATCTCGAGTTTGATTTTTTAAACTATCACATTATTTTGTCTACCTGTAAGATAGCGAGAAAGTAAAAAGGCGAATTGAACATATTCTGGTTTGATGAATTGGTGATTGAATCAAGCCTCGGTGTATTGACGATGATATTTAATAAATAGTTTTCCCTCTTTCTCCACGCAAATGCTCGTAAATTTCCTCTATGTTTTACCTTATCTTAGCATATTAGATTATTGTAAATATGCGACTAGACCGGTTTGTTAGTAATACGTAGGCAAATGAAGTTAGTGAGTAGGTAAGTATTAAATAGGTGATTTCAAATATCGAAAACTTATGAAACTATTATTGTAAATATGCAAAAAAGGTAGAATTCTCAACCTTACCACAGCGAGGATATTTGGCAACATTTAACTGACAGAGAGCGAAGATCAATATGTTTTCCTTAAGAACTGCAGTACCTTCAGCGATGAAATCAGGTGTAAGTATATGCACATTTGTGACATTTTGAATTGATATATTATTTATTGTTTATTGTTTATTTATCACATGAATATAAATTGTATTGTATTGTATTTAATTATATATTTTTGTATTTCTAGACAATTATAAACTACTAGCTGTAAATGTCCGGTATAACTCGGGTGAAGTTTATAGTATTTTTAAATTTCTTTGAATTTAAGTTTAAATCTTTCCTTGAGGTAAATTTTAATAGAAAACGAATCACTACTATATTCAACAGCACATAGTGATAGTGAACAATATTGGATACCGTTTTAACATCAAAAACAGCTGATAACCTGAATTAAGGTCTTCAGCCTTTTAATGCAGAACATGTTATAAAAATAATTCCTGGATAGCTCAGAGGTAATGTCATTGGCGTACTACGTCAATGGCCCCGGGTTTGAGTCCCGTGTCCAGGTGTAATTTTTCAATTTTCAGAATATGATATATAGATAGAGTAATCCTCAATAAAAAGCATAAATAATAGCTTTGGCTATTTGATTAATTAATATACAATCCTTTACAATTATAATAATTGTAAAAATGGCAGCAATAATCCAACACCGAGTCAAAAGTTGCTGCGTTATCTGATAGCTCGTGATCTTAATAAAAATTCACACATTTGTAGCCGATAATTTCCGCACGTCCATCATAAACTCTGCCTTAAAATATGAGTAAAGAATGACCCTGGGCACGGGACGAATCCTGGATAGCTCAGTGATAAGAGCATTGGCGTACTAAACCAAAGGTCCCGTGTTCAGGTGTCATTTTTTAATTTTCAGAATAATTCATATTTGTTAACACACAGCTTCTCCTCAGTATATATGCACAGTTTCATTTTTATATGTCTATTGGTTTTGTATAGACCCACTCACGCTGTTAGCAGTCTGTTGCGTAAGACTAGAAATATAAATATAATTAAAATATAATGTTCGATTTGTACATCCGCTTATTTCCCTAATTAACTATACCGGTTTTAGTTTTAAATGCGCTTTCGTTTGGCATTCACCCACACCAGCAATCACGCAGTTTGATTATTATTATTATTATTATTATTATTATTAGCACCTCGTCTTACTAACCGTTCGGGTTATACGCACTTACGCTAATGTGTAATGGTAGGGTGATTGTGAGATGAAATGAAGGACCTACAGTTTAACGTGGAATCCGAACCACGGTGGAGGCCTGGTATTCCCCACATTCATAAAATGTCTTGTCAGAGGTGATGGAAGGGTTTGGTAATCAGATAAATCTGTGCCGGGACCAAGGATTGAACCCCGGACCCCCAGCACAAAAGTCTGACACCTTATCCCTAGACCGCCAGGTCATCAACGGTTTGATATTTTAGAAGGCTCACACTATCTGTAATAACGTCCACTAAACTCAGAGTTAACTGTATTATTTATAAAAGTAATAGAAAATACATTCTAAGGTAACAGAACCTAGGATCTATTCGAGTACGTCTGTCTATTCCAAGTTTCAGCTTGTTAAAGGTGTCAGGCTCATAAAAGATAATATAACTTTGTTTTTAGTGTTCAATTTTCAACTCTTAAATTTACTACGATAATAATGCAAAATTTAAGAATTCTAGAATTATTATTTTTAGTTACCCGCACCAGTAGACAAGTGTCCTGAAGCGCTAAGCTTGAAATTGTAGCATCGTCTAATTTAATAATCACGTGAGAAAGATATTTATCAAATTCATAAAGCAGTCGAAATTAATAATTTAGTTTTCAACATATATCATGATTAATTTGTTTGAAGGTAAATTTGTTGTATTCATATTACCACGTAATACGTTTCCATATTTATTTGTAAAATATCAATTATAGTGTCCAATGATGATTGTAGACGTCATCACCATAATAAATTTTCCTTAGTTTATAGTTTTCTTTTATATGTTTTTTAATTGTTTACTAAATTGTATTTATGAGACTCTAATTATTAGTTTTATACATTTCCTAGGCCTACTGGCAAAGCAGGATGAATGTTGTTTAATTTCTTAAATTATTAATTTATAATTATTTCAAGCCGAATGGTGTGTTATACCTCGTTTACCCTAAAAGGAGGCAATCTGACCTTGACGTTTTACACTAGTGCCCTAGCCTATAAGCTACACTATAGTGGAAACATGTAAGATAGGTTTGTTACCTTTCAGGGCAAATGGACTGTATACTTACTCATAAATCACCATTATTTTTCTATATCCTTAGAATGGTTAATATAAAATGCATATTTATTGAGCCGAACGCGTCCATATATGTTTTTGTGTGTGCATATAATGTCATACAATATTTTTACCATCCGACTTTATTGTCTAAACCAGTGGTTCCCAACCTGGGGGCGATCGCCCCCAAGTGGGTGATTTAGGTTATCAGGGGGGAAATAAATAAGTGGGGGGCGATTTGGGGGCGATGAGTATTCAAAGGGGGAAAAATTAAAATAGAACTGTACAGTAGAAGTTGCCGGGTAGCACGAGTCACTCGCTATTCTCAGCCGGCGAGTTCACTGCACTCACCCCTCTTCACAGTCCCCCACCTGTGTTGTTCTGCGCGGCCGACTGGTGACTCAACCCCCTCCCCCTCCTGCCAACACAACACACTTGCCATTGACCTACATTCGTCTTCAGTCTTCACTAGCCTTTGTGTGCCTCACCATCAGTTTTTGTGCGTGTCTTTTTGTTTTTGTGCGTTTGTTTTGAAGTGTAGAAGTTGATGCACTATGGATTCAAAAAAGAAGAAGTGTGTCAATACTCAGCTGAGTATTTAAGATTCGGTTTTATCACGTCACCGCAAAATGTGCAGTTTCCACATTGTCTTTTGTGCCATAAAACATTTACTAGTAATGAAGCCATGAAGCCTTCGCGAATGAAAGATAATTTATCAAGAGTACACAGTGATAAAGTGAGTAAAGAACTTAGTTATTTTCAACACCTCAAAGCTAAAGCTGTTAAACGGCCTAACGTGAGTTAATTATTTAAAAAACGAGCAACCGATCTTGACAAAGGTCTTCTTGCTTCTTACGAGGTGTCTTTATTGATCGCTAAATGTGGTAAACCTCACACAATTGGCGAAACTCTTGTTTTAGCCGGCTACCAAAAAATTGTTGAAATCATGCTAGGGAGGGCCCTAGTAATAAGATAAATTAATTGGTTCCTTTGAGCAACAATACTGTTTCCAGGTGAATTGACGAAATGGCCACAGACGTTGAATCCAAACTCACCAATTTGTTGAAAAAAAGTAAATTTGCATTGCATATTGATGAATCACTGTGATTGATAACAAAGCAATTTTATTAGCTTATGTGAGGTTATCAATTGAACAAAAGGAAATTACCGAGGAAATGCTGTTTGCTAGAACTTTGATCACTGATACGAAGGGATCGTCGATTTTTAAAGTGGTACAAGATTATTTTGAGGAAAAAGAGATTCCCCTAACAAACGTGAGCGCTTGCGCAACAGACGGTGCTCCTGCCATGTCAGGTCGTCATGCTGGGTTTCTAGCCCACCTTAAGAAAGAAGTGCCAGAGGTCATCACCATTCACTGTGTCATTCATCGTCAACACTTAGCTGCGAAAAATTTAGTGGTGTCCTTACATGAAACCCTAAAACTGGTCATTACTGTGTCAACAAGATTAAAGCTAATTCCCTCAATGACCGTCTGTTCCGAACAACTTTGCGATGAAAATAATGAGGAATTCGAACGCTTGCTTCTACATACGGCCGTGAGGTGGCTTTCCAAAGGAAACTGCTTGCGCCGTTTCTTCGAATTATTTGACACGGTTACTGAGTTTCTCGACACGTTGATCCTGTTTTAAGTGAGAATTTGAAGCAACGCAAGTTGGAACTTGCGTACCTTACAAATATTTTTGAAAAAATGAACGAAGTCAATATAAGGCTTCAAGGAAACAAGATGAACCTTATCAAGGCAAAGGAATTATTTCATCATTCATCGCCAAGTTTGATATTCACAAGGCAAATATAGGCTGTAAAGAGCTGATTCAGTTTCCGACCCTTAAAAGTGTTCAGTGTCAGCTAACGGGACTCCTGAACTCCCAGAAGACAAAATCCTAATTTTTACTGATCACCTTGACCAGTTAAAAACTGACATGGAATTAAGAAGAATGGAATGAAGATTTGACCAAGTTACAAATTCCTGATTGGATTCTAGATCCATTCCGTTTGAAGCTGTGGATAAGCTTGATAACTCTTTGCAGACGGAGTTTCTAGATCTGAAGTATGACTGTGAGGTGAAAATCATTTTCAAGCAGAGCGGTTACGAGTTAGGCTGGGTGAAGATTATGGACACTTATCCACAACTGTGGGGAAAAACTGAACCACTTCTCATCTCGTTCCCGTCAACATATTTAGTTGAAAAAGGATTTAGTTCTGTTGTCCAGCTCCTCACAAAACAAAGAAATAAGTTGGACATTTGCCTCAAAGGAGACTTGCGCCTGAACTTGACGAACATAAAGCCGGATATTCAAGCTTTTACTGAAATCCGACAAGCACAAGGCAGCCATTGAAAAGGTAAAATAAAACAAAAATCAATTTTCAAACTTTCATTATTTTTTCAAATTTAAACTCTCGACTTTCTTAATTTTTCCTGATTCCAATTTAAAAATGAAAACATGTACTCCTGTTTTTTAAATGTACATCAATGATCTTGGTTAATTATTTCACTTCTTTGTTATTTTAAAAAAATCTGTAAAAAATGTACATTTTTTTTCTATTTTATTCAAGAGTGACCGGATAAAACTGCTTTGGTTGTTTTTATATACGGTAGTAAAATTGTTTATAATAATAAAACTGCTTTATTATTTACACCTTACTTCAAATTAAAATTAGGCATACAATGAAAATGAAAAGGGGGCGATAGTTGTTAGTCAACCTCAAGAAAGGGAGATGAGCCACAAAAGGTTTGGAATCACTGGTCTAAACCTATACATACTTCGTATCCGTAAGGTGCTTAGTCCGTAGTTTAAAAACGATCGATTCTATTGTAATAAATTACTCTGTTCACATATTAATAACTCACAATGCGTAGCACTCCGTAGGAGTTGGATCAGTTCTAACTTTCTTTAAGGACTGTCGTTTGAATTTACCACGTACAAGCAATCAGCAGATAGACAAATGATTGAACGACTATATACGAAGAAATGAAAACATCAGTGATATTAAAGGAAATGGTTGTCATTTATTAACCGTATCGTATTTTCATTTATCTACTTTTAATAGCAATTCATAGTAAACTTTAGTTTGTCCAGGCTATCCTTATTTCAACTAAACACATTAAACTAACAATAATATTTTGTAAATATTGATTATGCTTATAGACTTTGTTGATTTTTTACTTTGACAAATTAATAGAACAAAGTGTTATAAGTTCCCATTAATGTACACTATTCCAGGTGAATAAATTCATGAAGTTTAAGCACATAATTAAAAATCATATGGACTTAAAGACTATAAAAATAAGAAACTTGAAAGTATGTAGTAGAGGTTTATATTAAATTTGAAAGAGCCACCGAGACTGAAAAATAGGTCTTGTTGGTTTTAAACTTTTTTCTTAGAGGTCGCAGCACACATTAACTTTTATTTCCAAGGTTGATCACCGCATGGTAATGGCGGCTCACGTTACTAATTAAAACTCAGTCTTCCAAATCTTATATTGAATTATATATTGCTGATTTGTATGTAATTAAACTTTTCAAATATACAATTAAAATAGTATGTAGGAATGCGTTTTCTGTGTATTGTTTTGCTGTATTAAACGATGAATAATTAAGTGTAAATTTATTAAACTGAATTATGCTTGTCGGTATATATCGGTACAATATATATATTTTTTAATAATTTCCTTTACATCATAATAATACAATTTTAGATGCTTGAAATGCCTGAAACTATGAACAATCAAATAAATTGCTTTATACTAATAAGATGAAACATAACTATGGCAACACGTTGGACAGAATCAACCCCCTGGGGATCCACCAAAATATTTCTGTAATGGCGGATTTTTCAGTACTTTGTGAAGTAATGGGAAGCATTAACAACTGTTTATTGTCTCACACTGAATTCAGGTAATTATCTCGAGGTAGAACTCTTACAAATTGTTTGAACTTAAACTCTAAGTTTTTGTTTTTCTTACCAACTATCCCTTTCACAAAGCAAAATGCATGCAAAATCAAATGTGACTCCAGAATTTGAACTATTTGGCAGACATTTTCTCAAAAATGAACAGTTTAAACCTCTCTCTTCAGCGGTCAAATATTAACGTTTTTATTGTACAAGAACGTATCGAATGGTTAATAAAAAATTATAATTTGGGAAACATGTTTAATTAACAATCTAACGAAGTGTTTTGGTACCCTTCACGACTTCATGGTAGAAAATCAGCTTTCTTTGGAAGAAAATGTAAATAAAGAACGTGGTTATGAACACTTGAAGGGACCTGGAAAAACCTTCAACGAATATTTTCCAGCAAAGTCAATAATAACAAATGGATTCACAATCCTCTGTAAGGGACCGCAGTTTTGGAAGCCTCCACATTAAGCGTGAGTGAAAAAGAGTAGCTCCTTGAAATTTTCACTGATTTTGAATTGAATAAAAACTATAAATCTTTGTTTTAATTGGTTTCTTGTTAAGTTTAACCCTCAATCAGGCGCAATATGATTCTTAACACCATTGAGCGCAACTAATCTGACAGATTAACAATAAAATATCTCACAACTTCATTAAAATTGTGTTGTAAAGTATTAAAACTTTTCAAGTTATTTCAATTTTTTATTATAAACTTGAAATCAAGAACAAAACACTCACATGAATAATAACAAATATAAAACCTGCCATTGAAATTTTGCATTCACAAAATAAACTAAAAAAAACTTGTGATTGGGAATGATTAAACCACTAAATGTTGAACTAATCACTAATAGCATATAACTAACAACATTGGTATTAATCTCAAATGCAGTGCTAAAAGATTTTTCCAATACCAACATCAATATTAGTTTCAAAAACAGTTTTATAACACTTTTCACAAACCAGAAAAAAAAATTGACACATTATCTAGAATAACGAATTTTCTTTATATTCATGTAGGCCCACTTGAAACATCTCTTTCTCTGTCCGTCATGCCAAGTGGTAGCTGATTGTCTTCTTGAGGTGTTGAGGTGTAGGATGGAATTTATGAGGTCTCTGCTACACTTCTAATGGCATTCCAACTATTTGAGTGCTTTGTCTTTGGAGTTATTCCAAACACAGATTATGTAGGAATTTCAAGTAGAATTGCCTCCTGTTTTGGAACTTTGGTTTGCATTGTTATTGCCTAAGGAAATTAATTTACGAATTAATTTCTGCCATATTTAGTAAGGAGAATAAAATTACCAATGGCCATCTACAAACTTTCCGGCAAAGCTGTAAGTAACGCATAGCTTGTGAACAACGTCAACTCCGGAATTGGTTAAATTGTAGTCGTAATGCATACTTGATATTATTAGAATATTCTTGGCACATATGAAACAAGAGAACAGTTGTTATTGAAGCTAAAACGTTACTTTTGACAGCTCGAGATTTTGTGTTAACAAATTTTGCCAGAAGTTGAGGTTCTTTTTTCTGACTGTCCCCGACAGTGAAAATTCCTTCTGCTTGAGGAAATGCAATAGTCCAATACTAGTGAACCAGTTGTCACATTCTATGTTTATTCCTATATCAAATATTGTTTCTGCAAGTCTTGCAACAACGTCCTTAGGTTTGTTGTTGATGTTATAGGGGCCCTTAGGCTTCCTACCTGCATATATATCCAAACTTTACGTGTAGTCATTTTAGCATCTACTAGAGCATATAATTTAATCCATATTTTTTGTGGTTTTGTAGGTATAAATTGCCTAAAGGAGCACCTCCCCCAAAATCTTTCTAACTTTTCATCGACCGTAACGTTTTTCCATAATGAATAACACTTTTGACAGCTTGAAACAAAAATGATAACCACTTTGCAGACTGCTGCTAGTTTATCATGAACTTTCCTTATCTGTCTGTTATCAAGATCATCAAATCGTATACATCTGATGAGAAGTTTGAACCTCTTCAAGCTCATTACAAGACGAAAACGTTCTACTCCAAAACATCTTCACACCACAGCTCTTCCAGTGACTGTCTGTTGCTTCTTAGGACTCCTGCAAGGTAGAGTATAACATATTTTATTTCAACCACATCTGTTGTTCTTGAGTTCCTTTTACGTTGAAATTGATTTATGAATTTTTAATATATTTATTAGTGTAGTGCTCAAGCATTTCAATTACATCTTCTGAAATAAAGCATTTCCAACACTTTTAAAGTGAAACAACATTCAGAGCATCTCCAAGTACACCAGGCAAACGCACTAATAAATTATAGCTCCCTCGTCTCATTCCAGAAGTAGGTTCTTCCTTTACCATTTAGTAATTTTATCCTTACCTTCGTATTCATATTTATCTATTTCCTCCTCTTCTTCATCTTGTTCAGTGTCCGAGTCTCCTTCTCTTTCTTATATACAGTCTTCCCCATCTGTATCTTATTCATCTTCAAAATCTCCATCAAGATCTATCTTTTAATTCAAAAGTAGTCTTTGAACAGCCTCCAGGTCATTTCAGTTACGTAGATCAAAAGTTTGTTGCTTACGTGCTATAACTAAAAAAAAAGAAGGAAAATACTTTCTAGCGTTATCAGGCGCAATTACTCCGTCAGATTATTTCACAAAAAAGGGCCAAACTTGAAAAATCTATGGTTTATACTTGTACATATTTAATAATTCATATTTTACAACAGTTTTAAGGAATAAAATTGGAAAAATTTGAATTTCGCAAAAACTTACACGTTTGGGCGCAACTAGTCTAACGGATTATTCGTTCACAGCTTAATACCACAGAATACTGAGAAAAGCAGTGATGCACCCATTGTATAGAAGGGGGTGGAGGAGGAAGCTACTGTGACCCCCGATACTTTCCAGGAAAAATTCTAGCTTCCACACACAAATATGTTCCCTCTTCATCTCTCAGATTAGATGCTCCCGATGAAGGGTTAAAGGAGAATTTCGCAGTGTTAGCGAATAAAACTATTACAGGCTTATTACTATTTTACTCTATATAGAAATATTTTTCTCCATATGACTTTTAAAAAAAATACAGAAACAAGCTCAGTATTGAAATTGACTTGAGAAACTTCATCTATCGTCTGTGGTTTCTGACTTTAAGGCTCTGTTCCATCCAAAGCAAGTGCACCCTTCTCACTAAGTCACGTGAGGAGGTGAGTAATTGTTAAAATTGTGGCATTGGGAATTTTTGTGATTAAAGGAGATTGTGTAATTTATGTACAAACAACAATTTCCAATACCACTTAAAAAAACGTGTGAAATGTGATAAATATTGTGACAGTAAAGATAAAATGTTTCAATAGTAGCTTGCTTATTTAATTTCAGTTTTAATTTTTTTAAATAAATGGATAATTATTTGAACTTGTACTTAATATTAATCCATTATATTTGGTGGGGTATTCCAAATTACCCACGGAGCTATAGTAGGGTTAATTTAAAGATATTAAACAATTTAATTACAATTTATAACTATATTTCATATTTGGTATAAAATTAAGTGCGTGGCTATGGATATATTATTATTATTAGCACCGCGCCTTACTACCCATTCGGGTTATACAACTTACGCTAATGTGTAATGGAAGGGTGATTGTGAGATGAAATGAAGGACCTACAGTTTAACGTGGAATCCGAACCACGGTGGAGGCCTGGCATTCCCCACAGCTATGTATTATTTTATTATTATTATTTATTATTATTATAGCACCGCGTCTTACTACCCGTTCGGGTTATACGCACTTACGCTAATGTGTAATGGCAGGGAGATTGTGAGATGAAATGAAGGACCTACAGTTTAACGTGGAATCCGAACCACGGTGGCGGCCTGGCATTCAACACATTCACAAGATGTCTTGTCAGAGGTGTAGGAAGGGTTTGGAAATCAGATAAATCTGTGCCGGGACCGAGGATTGAACCCCGGCCGCCAGCATAGAAGACTGACACCTTACCCCTTCCACAGCTAGGATATACTTTACATGGTTGGTTCGTACGTGCAGTTCTTTGCTTGTTTCGAAAATAAATTACTGTAACAGCCCACTAACAGCTAGACATCTAGATCACCCACGCCATCCCCAAACATCCAACCATTCAGAATGTGGTTACTAAAAATTGACGCTACATTTTATCATCATTGATCAATCTTAGGCATGGCCTTGAAATCTGATTTTTGGCCAAATTTTGGCATTGCAGATCTTGAGAGCAAAGTTGTTCTTATATACCCATCTCTGCTGTCTTGTCCACATACTTTTCACGTAGATTTTATTACAAGCTTTAAACATCTTTCTACTGCTTATGTGTTTCATGGAAAGTTTAGAAATTCAAATTGAGTAAAACTTTACATTCTAGAAATAACAGAATACTTCTTTTGGTAAACTTTACATCATTGGTGGAGAGGACAGTTTACATTTTATCCTCTAATCAAGTCTGTATAGTCTGGGGATTCAAAGCTTATCAAGGTGGGAATTTTTTTAACAGATCTCCTTCTGATGTTGATTTCTATCTTCCAGTACTCTCCTATAGGCTTATTCCCTTATGTGTAGCCTTTATCCACTGCCATAGCCAATAACATACTTTCAGTATGAGTGAAGAAAGCGTTCCTTTGAATCACGCACTTATGATTTTCAATAGATTTTTGGGCAAATGTCTTGTTTGTACGACCTTAAAGAGGTGCTCAAGTCCATATTTCACAGAGTGATACCTCTTAATGTCAAGCCAAACTGGAGCATACGTTTTCACAATGTAACTGGCAAGAACCTTAAGCTCATTAGAAGGATTAGTTTGGGCAAATAAACAATCATAATCCTCGGTTTGCACGTGTCAAACATTGGGAATGACTGAGAGATCCTCGGTCTTTTTACAGCAAGATCTGGTGAACACTTGCCGGTCTGGAATGCCCAGATAGATACTGTTGGTCTTTTCTTGAATCAGTTTTTCTTACAGTGATATCTTCAAGTTCGATTGCTTCAAAATTAAAAAGATGTAGTTTCTCACAGCCAGGTAGTTGTTTGCCGCTTTCCACAGATAATGACGCTGTGTTTGTCGTATTACCATCTAAATATTCAAAAAATTTCTGAAGAGAAGATCATAGAAGTGAAGTAATCAAATTAACCAATGTATTTAACGCTGAATTTTGACCTCAGTATTGCGAATCACACAATTTTTCCATCCAGTGTTTGTGGCTGTACATTCGCAACCAATCGTTACTACTTGGTTTATGTCAAAATTTCAGATTCTAATTACTTAAAGATGCAGTTATATATTTCCCTTACAGTACCATCTATCGGTATCACATGGCCATCAAACTGTCCACCAGGCTCATGAATCAAACTGATGTGCTCCTCCTTCATTAATCTACGATACATTTTGGCACCTATTTTTTCTTGATCAATAGTATTATTTTTTCTACCATTAAATTATATTCCCTCTGCTACTGTAACTGTAGTTTTATGATTACAAATATTACATAATAATAACATTATATGTTCTTTCTAGCAGGGGCGTTGCAATAATTCAATTTTTAGAGGGGTGGGGGTGAACCTGTGTGTTTCCCAACTATAAGCATTACGAAATTAGAAAAGTTCTTAAGTAATAAAGGAGAGTACAAGATGGGCAATGTTGAGAACGAGTGTGGGGGGAGGGGGGGAGGGAAGGCTCCAACATTTTTTTTAATTTGGGGTGATAATCAAGCCTTGAACCGAGCTTTTAGACAACTGTATTTTTAAAATTATTTATTTATTTGCTAAGCCGTAGCTAGTCCATAATTTTACGGGGATTTGGTGGGCACATCCCCTAATTGCCGGAGGCTAGAAATAATTCTAATTGATAAAAAGTTTTAGAATCTATCTGAAATGTTTTATAGGAAAACATTACCCCCCCAACTGCTGAAGGCTAGGAAAATTTCTAGATATCATACACCTCTTAGAAGCTATCTTAGGTGTGTTTTTTATGGCAACATGACTCCTTAACTGTCGAAGTCTAGAGACAATTTTAAATACTAAACAACTATAAAAGCTCTCTCAAGTGCTTTTTATGGTAATACAGCCCCCTGATTTGTATTTTTACCTTAATTTTTATATTGTTTGAACTATAATCAAGCCATTTTCTTCATAAAATTTCGGGGGTGGTTTGAGCCCCCCCCCCTTTGTTGGAGACATCCTTGTTTTATTTGTTCATACTAGATTTTTAAAGCTACAAAGATTTTTCAGTGCAACTTGAATTATTATTTCTTTCAGTTTACTTGTATCTGAGCTAAATATCCAGAGCTTAAATTTATTTATTTAGATTTACAGATATTGTTCGAATCGTGTATTTTAGATTAAAAAGTTTAACGGATTTATTACAGTGGTTTCCAACATGTTGTAGTTTATGGCCACAACTTTTCTCTCTGCGGCCATCGTGACTTTTTGATAACTTAAAAGCGTTAAAATCCTAATTTCTACGTTTTTTCACTCTGTATTACTACCAGCCCAGATTATCTATAGTTAACTACATCAGTGAGATAGGTAAAATTTTGAGGAAATGTACACTTATTTCCTTGGAGGGATATTAAGATAAACTACCCCTGGCCAGAATTGAAATCCCTACTTCATCTTCACCAACAAACCAAACCAAAAGAATGTGACATTAAACCCGCATGTCCACTAATGCTTGTTTTAATTATTTTTGGTTGCTTATAATAATGATTATATGCTCATAATATGTAGTAAAATAAAATCAACAAGCCCGGGGTTGGGCGATGATTTTATACTACGCTAGCAGCATTACAAAGATGCCACAGTAAAAAGTCAGCAAGAAGTTATCATAAAGGAATAGCCAAAAGGAACCTAAGAGTGACTAGATAGTTTTTAGCACTTTAACAACTTACATTTCTATTAAAATTACGCATATTCCTATAATCATTAAAATCCTTTGAAAAAAAGTAAATATTAAGCTAAAACCTCTATATTGTGACCCCACCCAAAACACGCTTCGCCCCCAAGTTGGAAACCACTGCTTTATTATAGCACATTTGGAAGCAATATGTAACTAATAAGCTCCCGAAGATGTATAACTTGCTCGTTACTCTTATTTTGTAGATTGTATGAATCTTAATTAATCAAGTAGTCTAGTAGCGCCGTTATAAGTAGGCAGAGACAACGGCTGGTGAATGTATGCCGAATGCGATATGGAACCATTAATAAAGCAATTTTGTTGCTCAAAACACCCCTTAAATTGTGTGAAAAAAATGGCTTTATTAATGGTTCAAATAATATAAAAATTGAGTTAAAAGTACAAATTAGGGGGCCGTGTTACCATAAAAAAAATCTTCAGATACCCTCTAGAGGTGTTTAATATTTATAATTTTTTCTAGCCTTCAGCATTTAGGTGGTTATGTTGCAATAACAACTTTTCAGATAGCTTCTAAAGTGTTTAATATTCATAAACTTTCTCAACCCTCGGCAGTTAGGGGCCATAAAAAACACTTTAGATAGCTTCTATAGGTGTTTAGTATTTAGATTTTTCCAAGCCTTCGGCAGTTAGGTGGTTGTGTTACTATAAAAATACACTTCAGATAGTTTCTATAGGTGTTTAATATTTAGAATTTTTCCTAACCTTCGGCAGTTATAGTGTTATGTTGCCATAAAACACTTCAGATACCTTCAAAAACTGTTTATCAATTCGAATTATTTTTATCTTCCGGCAAATGGGTGATGTGGCCACCACCCCCATTACCCCCCTTAAATTATTGGCTGGCTACGGCCTTGTAAATAAATAAATAAATTTAAAAATACTGTTGCCTAAAAACTCAGTTCAACGCTTGATTATAACAACAACAACAACAAATTGTGAGCCTCTTCCTGCCCCCCCCCCCCCTTTCCACCATCTATCTCCCACGTTCTCAACATTGCCCTTCTTCTAATCTCCTTTGCTACTTGGGAGTTTTTCTGATTTCAAAATGATTATAGTTTGGAAAAACACTTGTTCACCCCCCTCGGCCCCTCAAAATATATTTCGGGAAACGCCCCTGATTATACTGTGAGTTGGTAGAACAGTTTTATATACCTAATTTTATAGCTGAGGGAACTGCAGGTCTTATAGAGAAAATATTTATCTTCGCTCTCTCTCTCTCTTTTACTGGTTGCCAAACCTTTTAGCTTTCGGTTGTTGGGAAGTGAGGGGGAAAGGTTTACTTGGAAATCCCTCATTGTAAATAATGCGGCATGGGGAGGTTGTGTGGTTCAATTTACAGGCAAAAACATTTTCTATCGGTGTACAGCCTTTTATAGAAACATTAACTTTCCACAATCGTATTTTTTCAAGATTGAAGTTAATTAACTTTTTCAATTCCCCACGTAATTATGCTTAAAAATATTTTATGAATAAAGCTTTTTTCCTTATAATTAATATACAAACAAATATATTACAAGTATTTTATACTAAATGCTATAAATTAATTCTTACTTGTTCTTAATCAGAAAATTAGGAAGGTCACTATCATAATCAATCAAAGCCAGTCTTAATTTTCTTTAGGGTAGGTAATTCATTGTTACGGTAAAGTGAATGTACCTTTCTGCGAAATGCTGCTTGAGTAAAAATGTAATATTTATCCACATGCTTCATTTGAGTGTAGTTATTTCCTTTTTTTTTTATTGGTGTCAGTAACTTTCCTTTAGTTTTGAATACTTGTTTAATAGAGATTACTAACTTATAAGACACACCTGTAGCTTCTTTAATCTGCATTGCCGCTTGATTTACGGAACAAGTTACATCTTAGCGAAAATATGTGTATATTCTTAACACTATTGCCCTTTATTTACCACTTAATATTTTCCTCTTGGAGTGTAATTGTTTGTAACAAGCTGGAGATTCCATAATTTGTGTTATATTTTAAATACTAATAATACACTATTATTCAAATAAATATATGAATATGCACATAAAACTATAATTCCAAAACCTTATGGTAAAAAAACAAAAAAAACACACAACCAATACATACGCACAAAATCTTAACGTGATCATTAACATATATTTTTCTATAAAGAGTACTTATAAAATATGAGTGTTTATTTAGTGAATGTTTTTGAGCTTGCTATTAGGAACACGAGACTCAGACTATTGTAACTTTTTGACTAAGCTGAAGGAAGAAGCACCAACTACTGGCAACAACGACAGTCCAGCATTGCCAAATTTGATATACATTCGAAGAAAGAATGACACGGAAAACAAAAGAATGACAACACTGTTTCTCAATAGTAAGCATGCCGTTCCTCAGCAATGAAATCAGGTTTAGTGAAAGTCATGTGTGGCGACAAGGTCTAGCTGCAAACAATCAGGTATTGGGGGGGGGGGGGGACAGTTATAACGGGACAAGACTCCCTCCTCTAGTGTTCGTCAAGACAGAAGATTTGGTGTTATATTCCAGCAGCCAAGTAGTGTGACTGTGTGTGCTCTGGGACTTGGAACGGCAACTCGGATGGTAGGCCTACTGTGCAGGACCGGATTAACACTTTTGAGCACCCTGTGCCAAGTAGAGCTTAAAAGTTAGTTCTCCAATGAATGGTTATAAATCTTGCATAAACATCATACATGGATAATTTTATTTAGGGACAAACTTGTTTTACAAACGTCTAGCAATCATAGCGAGAACCGTGAGTTTTGTAATTAGCATATTAATTATTGATACTATAGTAACTATTAACCAATACAGTCTTTTCTATTCTAAGTGGAAATAATACTCTAAACTAATTATTAATATTATAATAATACTGGACATTATATAGTAATAGACTATTACAGTATAATTGCATTTTATATAGTCCACCGTCTGAAGATAAGATAGTAATAGTATTAGTATGGTAAAAATATGTTTTATTATTTTTAAAAAAATATTTTTTCTCGCGTCACATTAAGTTAATTCTTCAATATTAATAATTTTATTATTCTATCTCAGAAATTATTGTCAATATAAAATTAATGCTTATTTTTTCTATAAAATGTCGACGGTACCATCTTCAGATATGCAGTATTTCCGGTTCGCCAAAACCAGAGGCCAAGTTAATTTTTAAATACGAACTGTTGGACTCCAAGTAATACCAGGCTACCAGCGCCCTTCAATTAGGGAATTTCTAGATTAGTTTGGGATAGATTTTATAAAAAAAAAACCATGAAAATATTGAAATACAATATTATAACAAAATAAATATGACAAGTTAAAGTGATTTTTTTGCCCCTTGGCATGGCACATGCCTTAATCTGGGCCTGGTACTGTGTCTTGTACGTTAATGCAGAATAAAGTAATATCACACATACCTAAGCGTTTTTGACGCCGATAAACACGGCCTTTCCCTATATAACAACCTAAGTTTCAGCCTAAGGCCACAAATCCTCTAGTTAGGTGCTCTAGGCACGTACAAGATCATGCGATAAGCTAACACAGTGATTCACACAAATCTGTTGCTGCCATCAACTGAACTAGCCGTACACGGGCCTGCGTGCTGATTTGACCGGAAGTGGCTCCTGTTTCATAGACACATACCACTTCACTTACAATTGACTGTCGGCCGGAAACCCTTTACAATAGATACAAATCATGCTAAAAATAAATGCACTAAGTTGAGAGCATCATATCACTCGCTCAACTGAAAATGGGTAACCATTTATATAACCATTTAAATCATCATGTATAAAATCTTGTTACTAAAATTCTAAGTTCCCAACTTACCGTGAACAAGGTACACCTATCATTATGGCCTTGTATCAAACTTAAAATAACTATAGAGAATAGAGGCATTATTCTCTTTTCACAAATTTGCCAGGGAAGGAACCCTACAAATAGGTAGCTTATAGGGGTTAGAGGCATTTAATTTTTGAAAAATAAAAATCTAACGAAAAACACTTTAAACATCTTCTAGGGCATTTCTAATTTTAAATAAAAATTTCTGGGTGATAGCCACTTCAAATAGATTCTAAGAAATCTAATTTAGAAACACATCTGTTGAGTAGGCCTACTTCATAAATAGATTTTAAAGTCAAAGGAGGACTATTCCAAATAACTTTTAGGAGTATCCAAATTTAAAAAAAATGGGGAAGTACTACCAAACTGGCAAGTGAAACTGAACCTAAAGTCAGGGTACATAGGGTCAAGTTTACAAATATGATTTTATAATGAAATACAATAACTAAATGGTTAGGCTCGTGCTTATAAAGAGAATTTAACACAATTAAAAACCTTTGTAGTTATTAATAACTTTATGAGCATAGTTATTTGTCCTTTTAATAGACTGTACTGTACCATAGCGAGAGTTCATTTATTTCAAAGAAAAAATCCATCCCGGATAGTCAAAATATATGTTCGGTGTTAACAGACGAGATTTTTCACACAAGCTTTAAATTATCAAACACAGATAAAACCATTTATCTAACTATGAACCTACCTTTGCGAATGGTGACTGAGAATACCTAAAGTGATGAGATGATATCTGTGGCGCCCCAATCATTTTCTTGAGATATTATTAATTATTTTACAGGTTAGAGCTTCATGGCTGTGTACCCCGAGAGCTAAAAAGACGCTTGAGCACACAGTTCTTCCCGTTATACTAAGAAAAGCGCGGAATTAGCGAGCCTAGAGCCATTAGGGGAGAATGGTCAATGCAATACTTTCACCTACAGCTAATGAATATAATTAATTACACAAGGAATAAAGCATCAGTATATATATATATATATATATATATATATATAATATATATATATATATATATATATATATTACTAACTACCAACATAACATTACTTGGTATCACTTGCCATCACTTGTCATCTATGAAACAGGCTGTGTGTTTAGTTTTATTCAAAATCCTATATGGCAGTATTTAATTTCTTTTTCAGAAACACGAAAATTATGTTAATAAGTAGGCCTACTAGGTGAATAAAACTCGCCAAGAAGTATTGCAAAAAGAAAAAATCACCCAAATAGTAAATATACTATCTTCCAAATGCTTATTTATGTCCATAAAATATTTTTTAAATAACTTTTTATTCATCTCTATAATAATCGTGGTTCAATCAGGATCATGTGTACTGAGAGTGGTTTTTTTTAATGGTTTCCACTCTCCTTGATTAGACTTCAGGTAGGCCTACACATTTTAAATGGTTTCCCACTCTCCCTTGATTAAACTTCAGGTAGGCCTAACATTTTAAATGGTTTCCCACTCTCCTTGATTAAACTTAAGGTAGGCCTACACAATCAACTTTCTCATCCCTAACATAGTAGAGTAATTTGTAAATCGGCGTATAATCCAAATGACTAGTATTACACGTTGCTAAAAAGTCAAGGATTTGGCCATATTGTTTTATTTAAACTTGAATTGCCTCTAATATTTGAATATAGTGTAAGCTTTTACTTTCTTTGAAAATAGGTCTTTATTGTAAATCAAGAGGTTAGGGGAGGATTAACATTAAAAGTTTCATTACGACGAGGATAACCATTTCATACTTTACATTGTTTTTATTGAATAGAATTCAGGAGTGGCTCGTCCCTAAGGCGTGGAGGTACGCGCCTTATCCCCACGAATCCCCAGTTCCTTTTAAAGTTATTATTCGCACTCTCACGACAATTTTATCTTGCCATAATAGTTTCAAGAAAAATATGTTTTTGGTTTAAGTAATAGCAGGCAATGTTTTTAAAATGGCATGAGGTCAGGCGCTAGGTGGTCAGCGCCTGACATTGTGAAACCCAACCTTCCCACCCCTGCACCTCTTGTCATCAAATGGCATGAAGTCAGGCGCGAGACGGTAAGCGCCATGCATTGTGAAAACAAACCTTCCCTCCCCTTAACCCATTGTCCCCATTCTGCTATAGCTATCTAGCATTGCTTATTCTTCTTTTGAAGGCGCACTCCCTTACGCGCCCTAAGGTTGAAAGCTTGTGAAATGTGTATAACGTGAACCAGCCATAGTTGTTGTCAGTCATCCTGCGTTCTCCTGCATTTTGAGGATGTGTGTGGCGTGTGTATTTATAATAATATTTTGTAGGGTTATCTTAGATAATGTTTATTTGAGTTATATGTTTTAATATTTTTTGTAACTAAGCTTAATATGAATAGTTCAATTCAGGCACATAAGACAACGAATATTGCAAGATTAACTCTTGATCAAAAAGAGCATTGAAATCATTAGGTAGGCCATGTCCTGAATTTTGTATGGAAGAAAGTGAAAACATACATATCTATATATTTATTCACATTACACAACTGCAGAGTTTCTACAACACATCCAGGTCCTTTGGGATGAGTTTATCTTTTTTATCTTTGCATGTTGTTTGTGATATTAATTTTTGAGTTTAACTAAATGAATATTTAGCCAAACATATTCCCAAATTTGTTTCTTCTTTTAAATATATTATTTAGAAATAATTAATGAATTAAACAGGTGGTGCCCTCCAGCTTCTGAAGTGATGAGCTGCCACTGATAGAATTAACCTAGGTCGGGGGATTGGGTGGTAGCTATAGACGTTCTTTAAGAGATAACCATTACCTCTTTGTCCAATGGCAGCAATATAAAGTGTGAACGGTGTTCATCTTTTCATACCACAATCCACATTGTGTTCGGTCCTTATATATATTTCATCCACCCTTCCTGTACCTTCTTTCAAATTAATACATTTAAGCCTACCTCATGAATCTAAAAGAGGTTTTCCTTATTTATTATTTCCTTATTTATTATCCATTCACTGTAGGAATTACTCTCTGGAAGGTCTTTTTCCCTACCAATATCCTACTATATAATAGATTTTTGTAAGGAAAAAGGCCTTTCAGAAAACCATTCCTACGGTGAATGGACTTTATATAGGTGTTGTAATGGTAGATTTTTCTGATTAAAAATATAAATTAATCATATAACAATACTTATTTGAAGTTCATTTGATCACAACACAAACTTATTACCAATTTAAAACAAAACAAATATTGTTATTAGATGGTGGGCCCACCTGTAACAGATATATGATAGGCTTAATTTGATCACGTGACCACGCCCCTTGCTCTATGATTGGTGGTTGGTTTTCCCCCTCCCCTCCTCCTAACCTCCACCTTACCCCATATCCCCCTTCTTAGTGTTCCAAACTTGTTTATTCTTGTCTCATTTGTTTTTTATTTGTGTTTATTGCTTTTTTTGTGTGTTAATGGGTTATTTATGTATGATCAAATTCAGCCTATAAGAGAGCTGTTATATGTTAGCCCACCATCTACTATTGTTATTCTCTTTGGTGTTTCTTTCATTTTTCACTAAATGACAGTTCTACGATTATCTTATACTTATTGTTGAATGGAAGTTAAATAGTGTTTTATTGATGAATTGTTACTTTAACTTGAACAACTCAATCAAGTTTTGAAAAGATAGAATTAATCCTGTGTCAGTATTTTAACTTTTTCCCGACCAGCATCACGGACTGCGCGTTCCGAGCCATTAGAATCGAATTGTACTCTGACTCTTCTAACGGAAAGGTCGGGGATCTTACCCTCAGCATAGTGCACCAAGAGTGGTTTTCTAAACGCGGTTTGCTTATCCATTTTTTTCATGGTTAGGGTGGATTCACATATTCTAAAATATCCTTTTCCCTTAGATAAAACCAATAATAATCCTGATGACAGGCGTAATAATTAAAAATATGATAGTAGTAATGAATTGCTAAGGACAGATTTCATCCTTCAAAGCCAACCGGTCATATATATTATATAAATATTATCATACATGTATATTGTTGATGGATCATGTAAATGTATTCTAACTAAGTTTTGGACTTGAGATATAGTGACGAGAAAGTAAAGCTCTCTCTATCTGTTCTTTTTTCTATCTTTGTTTTTTTTAACTTTTATTGACGGGTGGCGATAACTACCACGGTAGAAATCCTCGTCCTTTAGGCCTTGAGAATGGTGAATAGTTTTACGATAACATTGTTGGATATGTATAACAATACATACTACCTCTCTGCTTAATAAAAAGTACGTATGTTATTCTTTAATGTGGTGTACTTACTCGTTTTGGTAATGAATTAGCTTGCTTTAACCATCTCTTTGGCGTAAGCTTGTGCCATCTGTCGACATAAACTGAAACCCCGTAGAAACTTGGGTCACAAACTTTATAGAGCCCCTGGAATGAAAATCAATAGTAATATAGACGTATAATGAAGTATTAACTGTTTTCTTGGGTATAGGTTACTTAAGTTTGTAATAGTTACCAAATCAAATATTTCCCAAATGATCAAATCCATTTTGTTAGAACTATTATGTATTACTATGCATAGCATATATACGTTTATCTAGTATCTAATATTATTAAGATAACCTTTATAATTTAAAGTATTTCTATTTCATCTTTCAGCTAATAAGTCACAACCCCTTAGTTCCAAAAACTCGTGCCCAATGCCCCCCATCATTTACTCTAAAAAATTAATATTCAAAATAGTGGTTTTAAACGACCCACTATGAATAAAATAGCAATGAAATTCAGGGATTGAACAATTATTAATTGTAATATTTATTCAAAATTAAAATATATTGTCTAAGTTTATTTAACTAAACATCATTGATGAGCTTGATATGGTGATCATATTTTCAATATTATTAAATACTACATATTATTAGATACCACATTTAGTTACTATGTAGAGTACAACACTATTCTGTAAATTATTAATGTGATGGATGAGCTTGATGAAATGATACTAGTTTCCCAATGTTTGGCTTAATGTCACTTAATATGAGTCTTAAATCACCACGCTTAGTAATCTGGAGTCGATTTCTATGTTTGGAAAGAAGTAGGCTGACCACACTAAAACCACGTTTCACTAAATACGATGTTGGAAATGCATTCAGGGTCCTCTTAAACACACTCCTTAATGCAGGATAGCGATCAAGGAATTTCCTTCTGTAACCAAAACTCCTGGTACGATTTCTTAAACTTTGGCTTCAGCTCAATGCCATTTTGTAGCTCAATTGGTTATTCCTCTATTGCTCCAACTTCTTCAATGTCTGAAAAAGGACTTAATACCCAGTCTGAAATTTCCATCATAGCAAGATATTTGAATCGATCAAATATATATTCATGCATCATATTCAAATGGTCACAAAAACTTGCAGATCGTCATCTTGTATTCCAATTTTATTTTCTAGCTCAGACAAGCATTGGAATTGGTATAGATTGCGATGGCCTATATTGTGCTTCAGTATAGTTGATTTTGCAATAAAAGTAGATTCGACAGATTTGGCTTTAATAAGATTGGTGACATTGCCTTGCAATTAAAAATTAATTTCATTGAATTTTGCAAATAGCTTAGACAAATAGGCATTGTCAAGTTTGATAGCTTTTAGTCCATTACTGAGAAACGCATTCGTGTCTTTAAAATATTCCAAAACTATGTCAAAAAGGTTGTAAAAGCGTCCCAAACAGTTTCCTTTAGTTAGCCAACTAACTTCAGTATGAAGCAACAACCGTTCAAAGTCTTCATCATTCTCATCGCAGAGCTCCCGGAATAGTCAATCATCGAGAGAATGTGCTTTAATTTTAATCACTGCATTAATAACAATGTGAAATGAATTTTGTAGGCGTCCATTGAGAATGTTTGCGACCAAATGTTGGCGATGAATGACACAGTGAATGGTAAAGATATTTGACACAGATTTTTTCAAGTAAGCGACACACCCACGGTAGTGACCAGTCATTGATGGTGCTCCATCAGTTGCACAAGAAAGTATGCTAGTAAGTGTAACTTCCTTTTCTTTGGAAAACTCCTCTACAACATTAAATATTGACTCTCCTTTAGTATCGGTTTTTACTTGCCTTGCAAATAACAAATCTTGAGACAAACTCTCGTCTTTTATAATACGTACATAAACGAGAAGTAAGGATTCATTGCCAGGCAAAGTTGACTCATCCAGCTGTAATGCAAATTTTGTTGTCCTTAGTGTGTTGCACAGTAGATCTTCCACATTCTCAGCCATTTCATCTAGGCTTCTTTGCACTGAATTGTTATTGAGAGGAATCATCTTAATTATATCATGTGGTGACTTGTGCACAACAATATTCTAACCTTACCAACCACTGGAAGGATGAGTTCTTCACCAATTGTATGGGGCTTTCCAGACTTAGCAATCAACAATGAAATGTTGTATGATGCACCCAAACCATCAGTTTGTTCTTGTGAACTATTGCGAATCATATTTAACAATGTTGGCCACTTTTGAAACTTTTCATAAAGTGATTGAAAAAAAAAAGTTGAGTTATTATCTACCTTGTCAGGATGTGCCTTCTTTAAATGTTCAATGAGTCTTTCATGCTTCCTGGTCTCATTAGAAAATACCTTTTCACATAAAAGGCACATTGACAGGTGCTGGTTTGTTGATGCAGGTATAAATCCATACTTAAGATATTCCAAACTATACTGGCTAAATTTTATTTTTTTATTTTTCCTATTCTGCCATTTATATTTTAGAAAATATATATTGTAGGCATATATTAAAAAAAGTGTTTATCTGTTGTTTCCTTCAGATATTTACTGTCATAAAATTAAATTTGGTTTCAATAATATATGTATGAATAATTAACGTGAAAAAAAAGATTAATTCAGAGTTACATTTATTTTCGTTTTTTATATACCTTTTTAAAATGATTTTGCTACACAGTTATTTATGTACACATTTTGTAAGCATCTATAGATTAGGTATTTGTACTGAATTTAATCTTAAATATTTTATAACCCCATATGACCTTCATTAAAACTTTTAATATTGAGTAGGCTGCAACAAAAATAACACATTTGTAGTTTTTAATCTCGATTAATAATCAACATGTTGAATAGTTGAAAAAACATGATAATTATCACACGCAATGCTATTTTGCTCAGGACTTACCAGTACAATCTGAGAAGACAACAAAGAAACAAGAACACATCACGACACTTTCTCAAAATGAGATATACTGGTCTGAATAGCTCCGGTGACGTGGCCTCAATAATGAGGGAAGAACATGTGACGTAGTTTCGGGGAGAGGGTGAGAACACATGACGTGGTCTAGAGAATGGAGGGAGAACATGTGACGTAGTCTCGGGGAGAGGGTGAGAACGCATGACGTGGCCTCAAAAGGGAGGGAGAACGTGTGACGTAGTCTCGGGGAGAGGGTGAGAACACATGACATGGTCTAGAGAAGGGAGGGAGAACGTGTGACGTAGTCTCGGGGAGAGGGTGAGAACGTGTGACGTGGCCTAGAGAATGGAGGGAGAAGTGTGACGTAGTCTCGGGGAGAGGGTGAGAACGCATGACGTGGCTCAAGAAGGGAGGGAGAACGTGTGACGTAGTCTCGGGGAGAGGGTGAGAACACATGACGTGGCCTAGAGAAGGAGGGAGAACGTGTGACGTAGTCTTGGGGAGAGGGTGAGAACGCATGACATGGCTCAGAGAAGGAGGGGTTATATTGAGGGAACATGACCTTGGGAAGGGAGGAAGAAACTTGAAGCAAGGAAGGTATTTTGCTGGCTAGGCAAAGGGGTTTAATTTCTAAACTCCCCAAAAATACTCTAACTCAAGGAGTTAAATTTCAAAGATATGCAAAAAGTTTTTCATCTTACTAGGTCAAGCGGTTAGGAAGATATTAAAAAACCATCCCCCTCCCACCACCCCCACCCCTCACTTTACCCCCTTAGAAATGAATGTTTGAAAAATATATTTAAGAAAACCTCTACCCCATACCTAAAAAAGAATATTTTACCTAGTTTCATCTTTCAAGCTCAAGTGGTTAGGAAGATATGAAAAATACCCTCCCCGCTTCTCTCTCTTAGGGTTTTTTTTTTTTTTTTTTTAGATCCCAAAAAACCTTTGATAATATACATAAATATACATTTCCCAACCAAGTTTATCCTCTCAGCTCAATCTGTTTGGATGATACGGGAGATCCACCCCTTCACACTTTACTACTTTAAGGGTGAAATCTAGAAAAAATACCAAAAATAATATGAACCATTACCTAAAAAGATTCTCCTTGCCAGGCTTTATTTTCACACTTCAAGTGGTGTGGATGATATGGAAAAAAAAATTCCCCTCCCTGCTTCATCTCCTTAGAGGGTTACGAAAAAAATTCCGAAAATCTTTTGGCTCACTACCTAAAAATAACTTTTCTGCCAAATGTAATCTTTCCAGCTCAAGTGGTTTGGAAGATACGGCTATACATAAACAAATGTACCAACCCTGGTTTATTCCCATTTAGGGGTTGAATTTCGCAATACTGCTTCTTATCGGATAGGCGATAGGAACCTTCCTACTGAATTTTAAATTCCAGATCAAGTATTTCGGGAATAGAGTCAGTCAGTCAGTGATTGAGCTAGGTTTTTTTTATATAGATTTAAGAGGTGGGGTGATAAACAATACAATATAAATAATTAAGATTTCTGGTATGAAACTATAAAAAGGGAGGAAACTTGGAAAAATTCTAGTGCCCCCTCCCCCACCTTAATGGCATAAGCTAGGCACGCGAGTGTTAAGAATAGCTTATACAAACTGTATCCATGCCACCTTATCCTGTTTGACCAATAACTCTGTACATAATTTATAAGATACGTGGGAACGTATTTTCGTTAAATGGGTGCTATACTGAGTGATAAGAACATTCATTGGTACACTCCGCTTATATTAAATGGTAGAAGACTTCCCTTGACACATTTCCTTATGATTCCTTTTTATTTAATTACCGTATTTTACTACGCACTCTAATGGTCCTATATTACAAGCTGAAGGATGGTGGGCCCAAGAAAGGTATGCTTGCTACCTTTCTAGTTAAATGAAGTATTCATATAGAGTTTAAACTAACTTTGCTTACTCTGGCAACACTTCATGACACGCCACTGTTATATATATATATATATACACACACACATTCACACAGTATTTACTAGGAACGATTGAACATATTTTATAACTATTTGATGGCTTTGAGAAAATTTAATGACCCAAGAATAATTTAAAAAAAATTAAGTATGCATGTCCAAATATCTTGTTGCTTGGTATAGTGTTTAAAACAGAGAATTACAATTTTATCAACTTTTTACTAATAGTTATTTGTGTATGTGTAAGGGAGACTGTTATAGCTTTGAACATTTTTTAGGTTTTCCTTTCTTAGTTTCAATATTGGTATATATTAAAACTTCTATTAAGAAAAATAGAACAAGGGATGTATAATTAAGAATACTCATATGACTATTTCTTATTTGAATAATTTTCAAACAAAAAATATTTTTTAAGAAAAATAAGAAAACTGTTACAAAGTACAGGATCTTCGTATACCTTGAAACACGTACGTTTTACGGGGCAAAAATATGAAAAAACATGGTAATCATGTACATTATTTAACTACAAAATAAATTGTCATTGGATAATATTAGTGGACAAATGAAACCAAACTAACATATTTATAGCCTTTAAAATACGAACATAGAATTGATAATTTTCAAGAGTAATGATGTGTTGATGAAGCACATTAAAAAAAAATAAGTTAATCAAATTATTATGTTTCTAACCATTTATATTAATATTCACATCTTGTAAACGTCACATACTTTGCCCTCAGTGCCAGCACACAGTTTATGGGACGATTGGAGGCATTTTAAACACCGAATACACTGTTCTCCACTATTGTCTTGATGATATGGTTGGTTACAAAAAATACACTCTTCATCCGCGCTGTCTTCATCATCAGTAGAAACTAATGGGATGGGCTCATCCTTGGAGGACGAGGAAGAGATATCACTCTGCTTCCTAGCCTTCGGAAATTTTTCATGGACTAGTTATGGTTTTACTTAAGTTTTTTCTTATCTCTGGAAGATCCATTAGCCTTGCGCCCTAAGTTAATTTATGCTCACCCACTGCAGAATGGCATTTTGCTTTGCTTCTCTTCTTCCTCATTTTTTTTTTATATATTCTCTCTCCGGTGGGTCTGTGACTATTATATATTTTCACGCTTTTCTTCCTCGGTTTCCTGTTTTTCTAAGTTTATACTTGGGAAAAAGTTGGAATTTCTCAAGCGTTATTAAATTTTCTTCCTCGCTGTCAAAAGGTCTTCCAGTTCCTGAGGTTTCTGGTATATCACAAATTTCTGAAGTTTCTGGAATATTATCAGTTTGCGATCAGTTACATTAACTACAAATGCAATCTTCTCCCGAAAATATTCCACGATCTAAAGGAATATAACTGGCTGTTTGAAACCATTAACATTTCTACTTGTCGAAAATTCTCTTGGAAAAGACGTTCCCAAAATCTCAGTTCTACTGTAAGTGTCGAAAGTTACTCCAGAGTGATTCACAAGCCAAAAATCCACTCCTAGATTGTAATAGGTTTACAAAGATCCTAATACAGTCAGGTCAAGGGGTTGCAGTTTATTAGATGTGTGTGGTGAGAAAGTTACCATAACAACACCAGCAGGGCAGAAGCCCTGGTCACTGCTTCCACGGAAAGGTGTGATTCATTATTGTCCAGGAGTAATAGCACTCACTCATCCTTAGAACATTTCACAAACATAATGAAGTGGTTAAGAATGTCAGGAACATGTCTTCGTTTGACCATACAGATGGTGTTGCTGCACCAAATGTGCCTGGAGGTGCCACCAAACATCATCATATGGTGTTGCCCTCTCTGCATATGTGTGGCTCTCAATCTGTTTCATTCCTTGGGAGAAACAGTTCGTGATGGAGTTTAAACCTTCCATCCAAATTATATATTCTCTAAGGAGGAATAGGGCCAAAGCGGGCTTGGATATTTTCAAGATTCGTAAAAAAAGACATCAACATTTGCTTTGTTTAAGCTAGTAGACCAGAATGACCAGAATAAGGTTTTAGACTCCAGTTTTCTCATAGAAAGCGCATCGGCATGTCTACGCATGAACCACCGCATCCACTCTTCTCCAGCTATTTGTTCATTATTCCAGCTCTCCGTCTACTTTTTCTTATTAGCAACTGCAAATTTAAATGCTAGTCTTCTCAAGCAATTTTTTTGTGAGCCCCTATTATATTTTAGCAATTGTTATAATATATTTCACGAGTGTCTTTTCTTCGTCCGTAAAAACTCGCTTCACTGCATTATTCGTAACACTTTATAGATCTTACAAGCATCTCGTAGGGAAATTCTTTGGTCAGGTGGGGCATCTATGACAACAAGCTTCCCTTTAATTCCAAGTTTACTGTGGGGTATTTTATCTGAAACAATAATATTTCCGTGAATACTATCTTGCCAAACTGAGCGGTATTTCAAGATACATGAGGTAGCCATTCTAAACAAAAATGGTGATTCTGCTTTCAAGGTTCAATCAAAAGTTACGAAATGTATTATGTTTAACTCGTCATATAATAGTAGATAGCATGGTATTATCATTTAGTGGATATCATTTACAGTTTCTCTTAAATACAAAAACAAACACAGAACGAAATATTTACAATAGAGGCTTAAAAACAAACTTTTCTTTACACGACTCCACTACTGAATGCAAAAAAAACCTCAACTGCTGTGTTATCATGGTGGTCTATTGAACAACATACTTCTACAAAACACCTTTAGGGTTCGGCCAGACTGACAAGCGTGCGAGCGAGCGCGCGAGCGACTGGGTGGCCAAACTGGCGAGCGAGCGCGTAATTAGCGGACCCTAGTTAGATTATTATTAGCACCGCGTCTTACTACCCGTTCGGGTTATACGCACTTACGCTAATGTGTAATGGTAGGGTGATTGTGAGATTAAATGAAGGACCTACAGTTTAACGTGGAATCCGAACCACGGTGGAGGCCTGTCTTTCCCCACATTCACAAGATGTCTTGACAGAGGTGAAGGAAGGGTTTGGTAATCAGATAAATCTGTGCCGGGACCGAGGATTGAACCCCGGCCGCCAGCATAGAAGTCTGACACCTTACCCCTAGACCGCCAGGTCACCGGGCCATTAATAGCAAGTGTGTTAAACCTATCACTGATAGAAAAAAAGTCAAATATCATGTCAAAATGAGAAGTTTCCCCAGCACTCAATGAACTAACATACAATAATATTGCCTAGCGCCTGTAAACTAGACTGTACCGGGTCGAGCGCGCGTGCTTGAAAAATAGAACCCGTTCTATCTTTCAAGCGCGCGCGCTCAGTCGCTCGCTCGCTTCAGTGTGGCCACCTCCCATTACAACCAATGTGTTCTATTTTATATTTTAGTCGCTCGCTCGCTCGCTCAGTCTGGCCGTACCCTTAGAGTATAGAACTGACTAGAAACCAAGGAGTGTTCCAAGGAACACTACACTCAAATTACAATAATCTCCCCCTATATTTGTTATGCTTAAGAAAAATTTATAAATTAATTATGTTTTCATAGCAGAACTGAAAAAAAACATAATTATGAAATGGTCCTTATCCTAGATTAAACATAGTGATGTTCCTATAAATATTTAAATCTGTGTATCTACCAAACTTTTAATGAGCTAATAGAGCTAGTAAGTAATATTCATGTGAATGAGACAGTGATTTACGTTTTACTAGGTTAAGTTTGTTGTCTCTAGTTAATATTAATTTTTTATTTGTGTGCGTTCATAAAATGCAAGTTATTTGATATAGTTAAGAACGAAAACCAATAGTCTCTACGTAAACCTTATTCTTATCTAAATTATATACATTTATAAAATTATTTATCATATGTAGGCCTATACCCAAAGTTTAAAATAGAATGTTTGCTAAAGGTGATTGTAACTTGGTATGGATAATCTGATTGAAGAGATACCTATTTGTACACAGTATATTCAAAAAATCATTGCCCAAACTGCACTTAACAGTTTGTTAGAGCCATAACAAAACAAAATCCTTTTACATTTAATCCGGAAAACTACACACCTCAACATCTTGGAGCACTGCAACAAAACATACCTCAACTAATATTAAGCAAAATAACTGACCATTTAGAAAGGCGAATAAATTCTGAGGGCCATCATTAACGGTCCAACATAACCGAAGGTGCTTGCTATTTATTAATACTAATGCTGTGCAACTCCTATGCCACCTTGTTATCCCCTTGATGACCGGAATAACTTTGAACACAATTTAATAGTATCAGCATAGTTTTCCGGATGTAAGTGTTTGGGAATTTTGTATTACTTTTAAATCAAACAAGCTGTATGTTCCATTTGGGAAATGAGTTTCCGAATACCCTATTTACATTTGAGGAGAATTTTAAACTAGACCAGGCCACCACCGTGGTTCGGATTCCACGTTAAACTGTAGGTCCTTCATTTCTCTCACAATCACCCTACCATTACACATTAGCGTAAGTGCGTATAACCCGAACGGTAGTAAGACGCGGTGCTAATAATAATAATAATAATAATAATAATAATAATAATAATAATAATAAATAATTAAAAATAGATATTGGACCCTGGAGATGATATAAAACAAAAAATAAGATTAACTTAACTCAAGGCATTTATAAAACAATTAGTATAAAAACCATCGATTGCTAGCCTAGTATCCCAAAACCAAACTTGTTATTTCAGATGGGTCCAGGTTTATATATCACCTTCTTGATGATCGCCCTCGCTGCATTGTCAGGACCAACCAAAGGTGCTAGCGTAGGAATCGTTAATAGGCATGTATACTCGGCCCTTGGAGCTACAAAAGCCACAGCTGCAACCGCCGCTACTGCTGCAACGGCTGCAACAGCACCCGCTAGCAACAGCAGCCACGGCTGCAACAGCAGCAACGCAGCAACAGCAGCCACCGCGCTGCAACAGCGCTACCGCAGCACGGCTGCAACAGCAGCGACTGCAGCCACGGCTGCAACAGCAGCAACGCAGCAACCGCACGCTGCAACGGCTGCAACAGCAGCCACGGCTGCAACAGCCGCCTACCGCTGCAACGGCTGCAACAGCACGACTGCAGCACGGCTGCAACAGCAGCAACGGCAGCAACGCAGCCACTGCTGCAACGGCCGCTACGCTGCAACGGCTGCAACAGCAGCCACTGCTGCAACGGCCGCTACCGCTGCAACGGCTGCAACATCAGCGACTGCAGCCACTGCTGCAAGCCGCACGCTCAACGCTGCAACAGCAGCACGGCAGCAACGCCGCCAACGGCTGCAACGCTGCGACGGCAGCAACAGCCGCCAATGCTGCAACGGCTGCGACAGCAGCAACTGCCGCTACCGCTGCAACGGCTGCAACAGCAGCAACCGCAGCACAGCAGCACTGCTGAACGGCCGCTACCGCTGCAAACCTGCAACGGCACAACAGCGCCACTGCTGCAACGCAGCCACTGCTGCAACGGCCGCTACCGCTGCAACGCGCACAGCAGCGACCGCAGCCACTGCTGCGAACGGCCGCTACCGCTGCAACCGCGCGACAGCAGCCACCGCAGCAACGGCAGCAACCTGCAACGGCAGCCACCGCTGCTACGGCCGCTACACTGAACTGCTGCAACAGCAGCACAGCATGCAACGGCTGCAACAGCAGCAACGCCGCACGCAGCAACGGCAGCAACCGCTGCAACAGCCGCAACGCAGCAACGGCAGCAACCGCTGCAACAGCAGCCACCGCCGCTAAGCAGCACGCCGCTACAGCAGCACCGCGCTACAGCAGCAAATGCCGCTACACCTGCAACGGCAGCAACTGCATGCAACAGCCGCTACCACCGCAACGCAGCAACTGCAGCAACAGCCGCTACCACCTGCAACTGCAGCGACGCAGCAACAGCAGCAACGCCGCTACACCTGCAACGGCAGCGACTGCAGCAACGGCAGCGACAGCAGCAATAGCCGCCACGGAAGCAACCAACGGCTGCGACTGCAGCAACCGTGGAAACTGCTGCAACAACTGCAACCCCAGAAATAGCAACAACCGCGCAACAGCAACAACGGCCGCAACAGCAACAACGGCCACAACAACAGCAACAACGGCCACCGCAACAGCAACCGTTGCAATGTAGCTATAGCAACAAGAGCAGCCACCGCAGTCACAGAAACAACTGCTGTAGCAGCTGCAACACCACCTAGATTTTCAAAATCATCAAGATCAGAAACTCTGGCCACAGAAGCAACACCATTCATTGTGCAACACCAGCTTCTGCTGTAACATAAGTTCAATCCTTAGCAATAACTGTAACAACTACAACTGAAACGTAAATGAATAAAAAGTATCTGAATCAGAAAACATTGTCGTAACTGTCTATGCTCTTTGATCATCCAATTATTGCATTTATATCAAGATCCAGACCTATGACTATAATAACTATACAAGATTCCCCAAAGCTACTTATAGATGAAAGTAAAGCAACTTGTCCTGTTAGTTCAGAATCAAAAGAAGCATTAATATATCCAGTATATGATGCATTAACATCTCCAAGCAATAATGTATCTTCACCTTTGGTAAATTATTGAATAACATTTGAAATGCTTATTAAGGATTGTTTAGTATATTAAGAAAATTAAAATTCAATTTTAAATTAATTTAAATTCAACAAGTTGTACTGGATTGACGTGAGAGAAACATAAATATGTAATATAAGTATAATATATATGCACACTATTTAAATAATATTTCTAAAAGATTTAGTAATAATAATTACAAGTTATGATACATTTTAATTATGAACATGTTGAAATTGTAACAAACACCTAAGAATTAGGTACGTTTTAAAATAGACATTTGAGTCAATTACACTTAAATCTAAGTTGAAAGAATCAAAGGATGATATGACTATGCATATATTGAATATTAATGTATTACTCTTGAGAAATTACAGAACAACTATTAAATTTGAAAAGAAAAATTTGAATTTATTTCTTAGCTATAGTTCCCTGTTCTTTGATTTCTGGCTGCAGTTATTTTTACGGCATATTTCAATGCACCAGCGGCATCATCCTCAGGTCTGATGAGAAAGAAATAACACACCGAATGAAATTTATGTTTAAAACATAATGTGCCAGACAATGTGGTATAACATAAGATTGATGAAGGTTAATAAATTATAATGTTGAAAAAATAAACAATTATGAAACATCATATTTACCAGAAATTACAACTATGTTCTTGAGTACGGTATCCCATGTCATATTGTTAAGGAAACTAATAGGAGAGTTACAATTACCGTGTATATAGGAAGGGAAATAAGAATAATCAGGAAAATATGAAATATAAAGTCAATGCTATTATAAATATAAGAAGGTATTTTGTATTGTGATATTGTGGAAATGTAATAGTAGATAGATATATTTTGAATTTATGTATTCAATATAATTTAATTTAAAAAAATTAATTATTCAGGATTGAATATAGAATGAACATAAAGTAAATGAAAAAAGGTTCTTGACTCTGGCCCGAAGAGGTCATTAACTACTATGGAAGGATGGGCGGTTGCAAAAAGGGATGGAGTTTTTTTAATATTGGTGTGTTGAGAGAGTTGTCTTAAGGTATTGATGAGTATTTGATTTTCAAAAATTATTTGTTCATTTAATACATTTTTATTGTTTAATAAGGCAGTTTTAATCAATATAATCTTCATCCCTTTTTACAGTACAGTTAAAAAGTGTCCTAAATATTGTATCATATATTTATTTACAATAATTTTTAGCTTTCAATTAGAGTACACGTCCGGAAAGAATAAATAGAGGGCGGACACCAAACAATATTATCTTAAGGGCTGCTAAGTTGGTTATAGAAAATGATGATCACAAAGACTTTTCTTGTAGATATATACAATTCAACATTCATTATTCCATATTACCACGATACACAACTAATCCAAAGAAAATTTTAAATTGTTGAGCAAGGAAATGAGGAAATTATTCCCTTATGTGGATATTCAAAACAACAAATATTTAGTGATGCACAGGAAAATATTTTTAAAGCTAAGTTTCGGTGAAATTACGTTTGGTCTCATCCCCTCTCCTTGCTTATCAATGTTCTTTGAAATACAGTGTTATGATACCTCCATCTTGGGCTGAAAATTAAAATAGTGGCGTTGATTTTTCACTGGTTTTCTTAAACGTAGTTCTGAGTTGTCTCTACGTCAGCAAGAGCCAACAGTTTGGCCAGAGCAACCCGTTTTACCAAGACCAAAATCCAGCACTTCTTTTGCAAACTTTATTATGTTTTATCACGTCTTGGTTTTACAGCGTTTCGAATTTGGAATATGTATGAGACAGGTGTATCAACAGTTTTGCGTCCAAACAAAATTGTTGCACAGACAGAAATGAAAAAGGTTGATGCTATCACCTCAGCAGAGCGTGGGCAACAGTTGGTGACAGTAACGGCAGCTATCAACGCACAAGGTAATGCAGCTTCACACATTCTTCCCTTAAAAAAAAGTTTCAGGATCATTTTATTCGGGGTGACCCCCATGGCTCTATTGGTGTTTCGAATGAGCCTTGTTGGATGACAGACGAAACTTTCTTACAGTTTATCAATCATTTCATCACCCATTCTCAACATACTCCAGAGAACCCAGTAGTGATTTTATTTAATAATAACGTCTCCCACCTCAGCTGTAGTGTTCATGAGCTTTGCAAGGATAAAGAGTTATCATGCTGTCATTCCCACCACATTGTTCCCACCGTCTCCAACCTGTAGATTTGACCATTTTTGGACCCTTCAAGAGACTTTGCAGTACAAGCATTGATTATTGGTTTAAAAGTCACGCAGGGAAAACTCGGACTATTTTCGATATTCCATTAATTGTTGGAAATGCTTTCTTGTGCACATAATTTCAGGATTTTCCAGTGCAGGAATATATCCGTACAATCCTTATATATTTACTGAAGCAGATTATGCTACAGCTTTAATCACAGATCAACATGCAACAAATTCAGAGATAAAATGTGAATCTGTTGGTAACAATCCAGACAATGGGCACAGCTCTAGAACGCAATAATGTGTTGGAGAAAGAAAACAACAATATCATGATGGTGATAAACATTTGTTTGGATGGAGTTATCAGAAATGCTTTTCACCTGAAACTGTGAAAACTTTTCCAAAAGCGATGCCAAGAAAGTAAAAAAGAGAACATGGGAGAAACAAGAGGAAAGCTACAATCTACACAGACACCCCAGGAAAAGCAGCCTTAGAAGAAAAAAAATATATTCACAATGAAAATAAACAAAGACTAACCAAAAATCTTACTGCTAATTCTCAAATCAATAAACATACAATATAAAATAAAATAAAATCTGTGAAGTGGAACATAATTTTTTAAAGATAACCCAACCGATGATGATCAAACATATTGCTTTGTCTGCAATAAGGAATATGACGATGGATTTAAATACTGGGTGTAGTGCAGAGTTTGTAGGACTATTGGCTGTGTGCAAAGAGAGATAAGTTTTTCATTTGCATTAATTGTGTATATGATGAATGTGACGAAATTGACGAGTCAGAATAACTGTTGCAACATATCTCTAGTAGTGTTGCAACGTGCCCCTCTAAAGGGGCAACCTGCAACATTTTATGTGGGTTTTAATTTGAAATAATTTTGAGAACCTAAATAAAGACATATAATCAAACATATACTTCATAAACAACGATAAAAATTATATATATATATATATATATATATATATATATATATATATATATATATATATAATACTTATCAAAGTAAAAATACTTCAATAAAAGAATAAAACACGAAAAGTCTTGCATCATTCCCTAATATCCCCTACAATATTTTAATTTAATAGTCTCTATGATTGCTTTTCTGTAGGTTTTTGGTTATTTTATAAACGCGCTTATTTCGGCTTTGGCCTATCTTTTTTAATAGTTTATGGATTTTCTGCTCTAATTGAGAATCCAGTTTCTTAGAAATTGTATGTTGTGGTAGTCTTGTTTGGAATAGATTTGAAAATTGATACTTGTTAAATAGATTATAATAAGAGTAAATTGTGCGGAGAACAATAGGAGCATTAGTAGACATCTTGGGGAAAAAAATGGCATGCCTTTGCAGAAGAAATGTTCAATTTCTTTGGATATTACAAATTGGAGATCTTGTGCCTTGACATCGTGTTAAGTAGAACTCAACTTTTCAAACTATAAAAAAAATCATGCTACTGAAAATCTAGAAATTTATCTAGTTGTTAATAGTATCCAACCCGAATCAGTGGTTGAATAAGCTAAGGCGTTACCCTAGCAGTAGACTGGCCTGCTGATAAAGGAAGATTGTGATTTGAATCTCATACCGATGTACTAAAGATGTTTTTATTAATGCTGGGATCCACGATCAACTTAACTTTAACTTAACGTAGCATTAACTTAAGGTTCACTTAACTTAATAAAACGGATATGTGATCACGATTCACGTAACTTTACGTATCAACTCGGACCAAACATCTGCATTCTAAAGTATGTATTTTTATCTGTGATTTGTACTATTTGTAAAGTGTTTATAATCTGTGAATGTTTACTCGTAGATAATACTGTTTTCTATCGATGGTATACATATAATATATTTATATCACTAATCTTTTTCGGTAAATCTAGCTTTCCTATTTTAGTTTAATCTTAAATCTACTTTAGCCTAATAATACCACGAGTTGTTAAATATATTGTATATTACAGCTGGTCATAAAACCAACAAATGAATTACTAAATAACTCTGTAGACGTCACTCGCATAATGATTGGCTGGCTAGACCACGTGATACCCTTCATGTAACGTTCACTTAACGTGAAATACCTCCAAGGATATCTATTAAGTTAAGTGAAATGAAAGTGAACGTTAAGTTAACTGCATCGTGATTGCTTCCATTTAAAAACACGAGTAGAACCTTTACGTTAAGTTAAGTTAAGTTAAGTTAACTTTAAGTGGACGCTAAATTGATCGTGATTCCGGCATAAATGGTTTCTTAATATTCCTCCACGGAAGCGCAGATACACTTCCTCTACATTTCATCTTCCTAGCATCTAACATAGGCCTATTAATGTAATTAGTACAAAATATATGTATAATAAACCGAACGGACTGTGAGACGTGGTGATAAAATAAAAACTCAATTTGTATTGTCTGTAGGTAGTAAAAATAGTAGGTAATAAAATCAATTTTACATTGCCTAGTATGTGCTTTTTAATCCTAATGCTTTTATTCTGGTACATTCCATATTTTAAATGCCTATTTTCCCGTCGATTTTAACATTATTAGTGCATATGAACCCGCTCACTACTTATAAGCTACGCCATTATGGAATAATTCAAGGTAAGTTTGCTACCTTTCATAGTAAACGAAAAATAGTAAAATTAAATATGGATTATTTAACACTATCGACATAGCGTGTATATAATATTCTGTGTAACAATTATTTTTATGATCATAATAATTTAAATTTTGCTCAAATATTGTGTAGCACATTGGTAACACCAAAAAAACAGAAGGCTCTGTCAAAATTTCAAGCCATAATGGCTGCTAATCGTTAGCGTGATGATTTTCTCGCTCTTTTTTTTCTTACTATGCACTTTGTAACTAATGACCTCTAGCTGCTGCGACCTATCATCAACATTCAAAATGAACTAGATCCCTTTTATGTTCTCGGTGGCTCGTTCACCCTCAGAGCCTTCAAGATCAATAACATTTAGTAAAAAGGTGAGGAATATAATATCTATTTTAATGCTAGATATTCGACATCTTTTTTTAACGTAGCTAACTAACCAACCAAAGATTTTGGGATGAGTATTTTTAGAAATGTCATCAACCTTTACCCGAAGATAAAGGAATATCAACTAATTGCGACTGCCAAGCCAACTATATCAGCATGGAATTGAAATAAAAACATGTAGGAAGATACATGTATAGCTATAAGGAAGCGAGAAGATTAAGTTATATTATGAAATGGTAAGAAATAGACCGTAAATAGTAAATTGTAAATAAATTGGTACTGAAGAAGTAGTTTGTTCTTTCTATTAGTTTTGTGAATTTCGTGAGCTCACCCATTTTTGCTGGCCCCAAATTTTGGAGTTTATAATTTAGATAATTTTCTACCTATCCGGTCTCTTTGCTACTAGTTTTTTAAATATTTAGACCGCTCCATTTCTGTCAAATTTCAATTTTTCCCACACAGAAGGATTATCTTTTTTATTAGTTAGGTAAATGTTCAGCTCCTCATTTTTCCAGACTTCTATTATGATAATGAGCTCGACTGTTGAGGACGGGGAGATCGAGGTTCGAATCTCGGTGGGGTGAACTGGGGATGGTTTTTCCTAAATGGTTTTCCACTCTCCCTCCACGCAAATGCGGGTTCACTTCCTCTTATTCAACCTTCCCAATTCCTAATCCATTAGCGTAATTAGTACTTAAAGCGTATAACCCGAACGGGTAGTAAGACGCGGTGCTAAATATTATTTATTATTATGATAATATATTTTCTCCCAACTATAAAGGTATTGGTTTATAAAGAATGGTTTCTCTTTTTTAATCTTTAAGATTCCTATAACTTTACAACAATAATCTATTTCATGTATCAAAGTGTTCCGGAGATATGCAACAAAATATATAAAAATTGGAGATATCCACTTATGTAAAGTACCCCCTAAGTCATGTTTTCAGAAAAAAAGAGATACGCCATTTTGTTTATTATGTTAAACTTTGCTTGGATACGAGTTTTAATCGAAATTGTTAAATCTAATTTCGAGAAAATTGATTTTTTTCCCTCTCTTTTCACCAGTAGCTTAGCTATCCTCAATTTTAAGGGTGGAGCAATAAATAAAAAAAAAGAATCGGGTGAATATTATAAAAAAAAACTACATATCAAGTTTCAGCCCAATCTGTAAAATAGTTTTCGCTCTAGGCCGATGAACAGATAGACGATGGCAAGATGAAAACAACTTTTTCGGGTTCCGGTGGGTCGAAACTCAAAATCTATTAAATATTAAATTCTATATCGAATACGTTAATATACGATCACAATAGTTACTTTTTCCAAGTTGTCGCAAGAAAGTAAAAAAAAAATGTTTACAATCTATTTTAAATAAATTTTAATAAAATTAGTATAATTTGAAAGCGTTTTGAATAGGCAGCTCTTATAAATACACTAATGAGAAATAGCCAGTGGTGATCCTTGATCGCATTACAATATTTCAACTGTTGTCGAAAAATACTAGCAATTTAAAAAATAATAATATTGTTGTGCTGTGTTTTCAATATCGCATGCACTTGTAAGGCAATGCAACCTTTATAACATAGATGAAAGATTGAATAGTATTTATATTACAGTATTTACAAACAGTGGGTAGGCCTAAATGTCCTATATTTGAGTTTAATTAGAGTACCTATATAACTTTAGTAAGAACTAGTTAAACTTCAAGTAACTATATATAAAAATAATCAAATAGATCGTTATCCAAAAGAAGTGTACTAATATGGACCCTCTTAGCCCTGTGAAAATTTGATTCTCTAACAAGACAAAGTATTGTAAGAGAATAATTATTTTAAGGTTTATTCTAGCAGGAGGTTAACCCACGCTTGTACATTTCCTTGGAAGTCAAGAGTATTGTGTTACCATCCTGTTGAGAGTGGTATATAGCTCGTATAGCTTGCATCCTGTTGACGAGCAAGCACGGTGCGACCGATGGACCTTCCTGGCTGGTGAACATCGAGATCAGCAAGTTTTGTGGGTGAGAATAACACACGGTTGTTGAATGTTGGTAGCCATGCTGAGTATATTTGTGGCGGTATCTAGCACGTCTGACGAAATGAATATATAAAATGTGATCTTGTGGTTCACCCCGCCGGAGGGTCGATCACGGGTCTACCGAGAGGTTGCTCGGGGGCCACATTGAAACCTTAGAAATCATTGCGTACCGCACTTTAAGAATAGGCAAATTTTCATATAATTCTGCAAATATATCAGAGGTACCATTATGAAATAATATGCATAGTTTAATTGAAACAAAGGTTTAATCATTTAAATTGATTAAACACTATTTTACAATTGCATAAAAGAGTGAAATAAAAATAAAAAAACTAGTATACCCAAATCAATTGAATTTCGAAGAAGAGCAAAAATGTCAGTTTATTAGACCTAATATTTTACAAATGGCAAAAAATAAAAATAAACCAAAGTCAAACTGAAATTAATAATGAAGTCAAAATAAAACTTAAAAAAGGACAATTTAGTGGGAGTACTGTGGTCGATCATCTGCATCTACCAATGAACGAATGTCCACCTACTGCTCTGTCATTGCTAATCTAAAAATATGCAGCAAGGAAGAATCTGAAAGTTGACTTCCTTGCTGATTTTTAATGAATTTCATAGAAGAAAAAACACTTTTACATATGTACGTGTTTCCAAACATTGAAGTCATTTTTAGTCCAAATTGTCTTAAGTTTGGGTATTTTTCGCTGGATAGTAGTTTAAAAAAATGTGATCCCTCTTCTTGTATGGTCTGTAGGAACGTATCAGCTTGTAGATCGCACAGCTCAAGTTGTAGGTGAGGTTCTGGTTCCTTGATTGTAGCACCAAGAGGATTCGTGTAAAGCTGTACACTGCTTTTCAGTGTTTCAGTTTCCTTGGCTCATGTGTTGAATTCTTCAATTATCTCTTGAATGTGTGAACTGAGATCTTAAAAATCTATAGTTTCCTGGTCTTTCTCCGCCCTAGTTGTAGACAGCAAGGGAAATGTGTCAATTCATTATTTTCCTAAGAACGTTTGAAAATGTTGAACTTGTTTCGAAATCCATTTACAATTCCCACCATATCTGATACGACTTGGTTTCTTCCTTGAATTATTATTATTAGCACCGCGTCTTACTACCCGTTCGGGTTATACGCACTTACGCTAATGTGTAATGGTAGGGTGATTGTGAGATGAAATGAAGGACCTACAGTTTAACGTGGAATCCGAACCACGGTGGCGACCTGGCATTCCACATGTAACAACTTACATTGTAACAACACTCACCAACTCGGACAGACAACTGGGACAGCGATGTAACGACTTACATGGTAACAACACTCGCCAACTGGGACAGCCAACTGAGTCAACACGCGGCACTAGCTTGACCGGCGACCTACGCTCTCGCCAAATACATCGGACTGACTGAAGGCGTGTCCGCGCCTGCCGGCAACGAGGCTCGACCACGTGTTCGGCCAGCAGAGAAGATGGATAGAAGAGTTCCGTTTCCGCCTTCGCCGAGCTTCGAGAAGGTGCTAGGTGTTCGATATGAGTCTCGAACCTCTCCTCCCCCCTTGTTTGTAATGTTCTCCAACCTTCCTTTCCTTCGATCCGCCCCCCTTCTCTGAGAATTATATTTCGTATAAATACTAGCGGTACCGGGATCTCAGGTCACTTACTACCCCACCGGCTCGAGGATAAGAGGTGAGGGCAGCGACTGGGTTTCGGGGGATATTACTTTCCTACCAAAATTACTATTTCGGCGTCATGGGGGGAACTCTTTCTAAATTACTATTTGGACTTTGTTATTAACTTATGTTTATTTGAATATTGACTATGCTACGCGCTTATCGCGGCTGGGAGTTAGACCGTCGCTTTCGTCACCACTTATATTCAGGGTCTGGGCCCTATTCAAATGTATTTCATACATTTGCCAATATTAGCTTTTAACCTGAGATTGTCAGGTCCTGGGTTCGAAACCCGGCTTATGTTATTTTCAAGTATAGCTGTTTCTGGACTCATCTTTGTTCGCCAAGTTAAACGCCTAGGGTTGTTAAGTTATTATTACCTTGTGGCCTTGTTTAATTGCTATGACGTCACGTTTGCTACGGGCGTCTGTAAGAAAGATATATATTTATACTAGGGTGGATAACTTAAACGCTAGAGTAACCAGTTTAGGAACTAATCAATTTAACGAAGTAACCAAAGACCATGTCACTGAGATCCCGGACCGTTACCTTTGATGGATTTAATGTAATGTGATTTGTTTTGAGGAGGTAACGTTTATGTTTACCTTTGATGTAATTGATTTCCGCAGTGGACGGAAAAGCGCGCTTCACGCGGTGTTGATTGTTTGCTCAGCTTGTTATTGTTTTTTTTGACTAAATAAAATTGTTATGTTCATTCAGGTAACTCTTTACCTAATTTACTGCCTCTCTCACCTTATAGATACTAAGGGGGGGTTGCAAAATGGTAGCAGAGCGTGGTTAGCGTGGTTAATGTGGTTACGTGGTTACATGGTTAATATGGTTACATGGTTAACATGGTTACATGGTTAACATGGTTACATGGTTGACATGGTTAACATGGTTATTGTGGTTAGCGTGGTTAACAGTGGTTACATGATTGATGGTTACTGGTTAGTAATTATTGGCTTTATAATTTCGACGTTTATGTCTATATTGTGCTCTTGGTCCTTAGTTCATGCCTCGAACGACTATGGCTCTATAAAGTATGGGCTTGGAAAGATGCCGAGAAATTAAACAAAAAAGGGAAATATGCCAGAGGGTTATATTTTATGTAATACATTGTACTAATACCTATTTGTATCTTTTTTCATACTGTCATTGGCCATGGCTCCTCCGCTGAAACCAGGCGACAAGCCATCAACCAAACTGACGAGATCTGATGTCTACAGACTGAACCGTGAACAACTCATCGCCGAGCTCCAAAATTGGTCCACCCCTACTCCACCCAACGCAACGGTGGGTGAGTTAAGGTCTATTTTATGCGAACTAGTGAGTGAGGTTGGGGTATCTCCGGCAGATTTTGGCATGGACACAGTTGCGAGTGGTGAACAACCGATGATGCCCTCCCCTCCCCCCGTCCTCCAAACGCCAGCGGTATCTGTTAAATGTCATAGTAAGGTACTATTGGAAATATTAGGTCGCATTCCTGTGTGTAGTGGTCAGAACTACACGGAGTTATTTAACTTCTTGGTTGAAATTAGCCGGGCATCCCGCCTTAAACTCGTTAGTGAGCCCGAGTTTTTGACATTGTGTTTGTCCAAAACGTCGGGATTCTTAACCGAATTATTTTCCGGGGGTATTCAGGCAGGTTTATCAGTTAAGGCAGTAACTGACCAGATTCTTAATACGTTGTTTCCTAGTAGAGTTAGACAGAAGTTATGCAGGGAGGTTGTGCATAGATTTCAGTTTCCTTGTGAAACTTTTAGGAACTTTGTTCTATCTATCACGGAGGCAGCTCGCGTACTCGATGCCGATCTTAAGGAGCCTGAACTTGTAAATATTATTTTGGAGAATGTGTCGCCGCTTACCAGGCGCCATTTTGTGTTCTCAAGTAAACCAACTTGTATACTTGATCTCTATGCCTTGGCTTCGCACGTTGAAGAGACTCTTCTCTCAGAAGAGGAATATCTCAATGCGCATACGCCTGAGGTTGTAAGCCGCGCGCAGTCGGGTTCAAATCCCGGAGCAAGTTCTCCTGTGCCGCTTATCGGCGCTCGTCCGCTCGGGAACCGTTCTAGGTACTTGGGGGGTAGTAACCCTGTGGGTGCTAACCAAGGGGGCCGCGGGCCTCGTGACATTTCTAGAGTTAGATGTTTCCGCTGCAATAGATTGGGGCACGTTCAGAGGGAGTGCAGGCAGGTAAACTATTAAGGCGCGCTCGCGACCGTGGTACGGCCGCGTCTGTAAGTTTTATGCCGCGGATTTTGAATCCCATGGTTAATGTTTGTATTGGTCATGTGGGATGTTTAGGGTTATTTGATACTGGGGCGAGCAACTCCTTCATTAGTGAGAAACTTCTTGGTATTATTGGGGGCAAAGTTAATATTATGTGTGAAGATATTGGCCCGAAATCGTACACTGTTGCGAATGGGCAATGTTTAATGGTAGACCATAAGGTACGTCTCTCCTTTAAAATTGACAGGTTTTCTTGGAAACGTTCCTTTTACGTAGTGCCGACCCTCCCGTTTGACATGATTTTGGGGAACGATTTTTTGTTTGAGACCAACGCTAGGTTGGATATGGGAAAACGTATAGTCTCCTTTAGTTTTGCGCCAGGGGAATTTGTCTCGTTTACGACCGAGAAAACGCCGCCATGCTTGTTTCCTTTGGATAGGGATAAAGAGGCCATTCAAAGGGTAGTTAACCGGTTTTCTGATGTAATCACAGATAGGTGGGGGAAATGCGACATTCTCCCTTACGACATTGTTGCTCTTGACAACATCCCCGTACGGTCAGGGCCATACTCATGCGCTCCTCCCAAAATGGAGATTTTTAGAGATCTGATTTTCGACTTAGAAAAAAAAGGAGTCATTCGCCCGTCTAAATCACCGTATGCCAGCCCCGCTTTCATTATTCCCCGCAAGGGCAAGGGGCATCGCCTCATTGTTGACTACAGGAAACTTAATAAGAAACTTGTTTTCGATCCTTATCCGATGCCTAGCCTAGAGTCGGCATTCCAACACCTTGGTAAAGCCAGGTATTACAGTCTCATTGATCTTAACGCTAGCTTCCTCCAATGCGCGCTCTCAGAGCCATCCAAGAAATTTACCGCCTTTGTAACTCCGTGGCAGGTTTATGAATTTAACCGCGTCCCGTTAGGCATTAGTTGCGGGGGACAAGCGCTTAGTAGAGTGTTAGATCATATTCTTGCCGACTTAAAATTTAAATTTGTTTTCAATTATCTCGATGATATTTGCATTTATAGTAATTCACTTCAGGACCATTTGCGTCACGTAGAAACTGTGTTAGAACGTCTGCGCTCTGCTGGACTCACTGTTAATCCTGAAAAGGTTACATGGGCTAAGGAGTCTGTCCCGTATCTGGGATATGTTATTTCCCGGGGAAATTTGCTCGTTGACCCTGAGCGAGTCAGGCCTATTCTTGACTTCCCTACCCCGAAGAATTTAAAGGGAACTTCTAGGTTTTTGGGGATGTGCGCTTATTACGCCAGGTTTATCCCCTCTTTCTCTGAGTTAGCTTACCCGCTAAACAGCCTTAAGAAAAAGGGAGCTGTATTTGCGTGGGGTCGGGAACAAAATGATGCCTTTCTCGCCCTCAAACGGCACCTTGTCTCTCCGGCGGTATTGCGCATGCCCGACTTCTCCCTCCCTTTTATTTTACATGTTGATGCGTCGTCAATTGCCCTCGGCGCGGTGCTTTCGCAGCGAACCCCTGATGGATGTAGGCCGGTAGCGTTCGCCAGCAAGACCTTAAATGCTGCTGAGAAAAAGTACAGTACGTACGAAAAGGAATGCTTAGGTTGTGTTTTCGCAGTAGAAATGTTCTCAGACTACCTAGAGCTTAGAAAGTTTGACCTGTATACAGACAACATGGCGCTGACCTGGCTATGGAACCACCCCAAACAGTTGGGTAAAATAGGCCGCTGGATCTGGAGGCTTTCTAGGTTTGACTTCACTACCCATCATGTCGCGGGTAAAGAGAATGTTGTAGCTGATGCGTTGTCGCGGATGGCAGAGGATCTTGACCCTGTAGGAGATGAAGCGGAGGCGGGAACGCTAGGCGTGATTCACACCATCCCTGAATCTTTTATTTCAATTGGTGCTCATCAGGCCGAGGATGAATTTTGTAAACAGCTCTTAGATAGGATTAGAACTGGGGAAGTAGTTGGGAACTATCGCCTGCGCAAGGGTCTCTTAGTGACTAATATTAGGGGGAGACCCAAATACTATATTCCCGAGAAGCTCAGGCCTATGCTACTTAAGTACTTCCACGATTCTGTTTTGGGTGGGCATTGTGGGGTGCTCAAAACTGAGAAGAAAGTTTCCAAAGAGTTTTATTAGCCCAACTTGCCCAAGGACGTAAGGGAATGGGTGCGCAAGTGTGAGGCCTGCCAAAGGGCCAAACCCTCACAAAACTCGAAATTTGGTTTTCATTCTGCTGACGTTGCCACACGCCCCTGGGAGAAAGTTTTTGTTGACTATGTTGGGCCCCTTACGCGTTCCTCCCAGGGCAACACGTCTATTTTGGTAGTGCTGGATGCATTTTCTAAATTTGTGGTGTTAATTCCCCTTAGGAACATGAAGGCATCTACGACTGTGAATGCCTTATCTAGGCGGGTGTGGGGCGTTCTTGGAACCCCTAAGGTTGTGGTTAGTGACAATGGCCCCTGTTTCCGTTCGAAGGCTTTCAAAGACATGTGCTTCTCGTGGGGGGTCAAACACGTGACCACCAGCCCATACTACCCCTCCCCCAACCACGTTGAGCGTTTTAATAGGAATTTAAATGTGGCGCTAACTATTTTCCACCACCAGGACCACTCTCATTGGGACAAGGACCTCGACTTTCTGAACGTCGCGTTCAACTCTGCGTACCACGAGTCAGTCGGAGCCACTCCTGCCTCGGTCTTCTTGAATAGGGATTTAAACCCACCCCTCTTAACCACGTGGGATGTTGACCCGCTCTTATCTGACGCCCATGACCGCCCCTTTGAAGAGAAGTGTGAACTCGCCTATAAAAATTTGTTAAAGTCTAGAAGGAAAGTAGCTGCTACTTACAATCGGGGACGTCTCCCTGTCCCGTTTAATGTGGGTGACAAAGTAGTTTGTAAATGCTTCCCCTTGAGCTCGGCGATGGACAAGACGTCGGCTAAGCTGGCATTCAAATGGAGTGGGCCATGGCACATCGACAAGTTCCTAACGCCTGTCTCAGTCCTACTAGTGGACATTGTGGACCCTTCTGTAACCCGCCGCGCCCACGTTAGCCACCTCAAGGCGGTGACGTAGTGAGTCCACGTCCTGTGCAAGAAGGCAGGACGTGTTATTGGTTAAGTATTATTTATGTGTATATGGAGTAAAATTTAGGAATTATCATAGGTTATTTAGGTATATAGTGTAAAGTTTAGGGTTTATTGTAGGTTATGTTTATTTGTTATATTGGACATTGATTCAAATCTTAGGGGTAGGCCTACCCGAACTTCTATATATATCTAATGGTTAGTGACTTATGTTTGAGTGTCGCTCTGGGAACTTGGAAGAATCCATACGCGTGTGTGCGCGCGTACTATATGAAAAAGGAAGATGATGCAGTGCTTGCCCTTGTAGAACACTCTTGTTCCTGTTGTGTCTACTTGGAGGCATAGCCTCATGTGGATGCGCACTAAGTGCCGTGATGAACTGGATTAGATGGACTGCGCCTGCCAGCAGCCGTGTCAGAGCATTGTAGACTGTACACTTATATTATTTTTGTAACTGTAGTTTATTTGTTCTCAGAGAGGTCTTCACCCTTCCCTCCCCTTCCCTTTTGGTTCGGGGCGAGATATCGAACGCGTCGTCTACAGAAGACGGAGGCTGGCTGGGCCGACTGATATGTGGGACGAGTCTCAGCTTCAATGGGTCGTCAGAAAGAAGGGGAGCGAGAGCGTCAGTGCCGTGCGTGTAGTACTCCGGCGTGAGCTACTCCAGGATCTGTCAGAGCGCCACTACCGGGTGGGCTTACTACTTGACCATGAGGCCGGCTATCCAAGGACTGTCATGAGGGTTCGTGTGGATCATCTCCCCATTGTCTGCCACTAACGGCAGGGAAGGTACCGCCCTGCCGTTACGCCTACTGCTGAGGACTCCTTCTGACATCCCGTCAGGGGGGGAGGATGTAACAACTTACATTGTAACAACACTCACCAACTCGGACAGACAACTGGGACAGCGATGTAACGACTTACATGGTAACAACACTCGCCAACTGGGACAGCCAACTGAGTCAACACGCGGCACTAGCTTGACCGGCGACCTACGCTCTCGCCAAATACATCGGACTGACTGAAGGCGTGTCCGCGCCTGCCGGCAACGAGGCTCGACCACGTGTTCGGCCAGCAGAGAAGATGGATAGAAGAGTTCCGTTTCCGCCTTCGCCGAGCTTCGAGAAGGTGCTAGGTGTTCGATATGAGTCTCGAACCTCTCCTCCCCCCTTGTTTGTAATGTTCTCCAACCTTCCTTTCCTTCGATCCGCCCCCCTTCTCTGAGAATTATATTTCGTATAAATACTAGCGGTACCGGGATCTCAGGTCACTTACTACCCCACCGGCTCGAGGATAAGAGGTGAGGGCAGCGACTGGGTTTCGGGGGATATTACTTTCCTACCAAAATTACTATTTCGGCGTCATGGGGGGAACTCTTTCTAAATTACTATTTGGACTTTGTTATTAACTTATGTTTATTTGAATATTGACTATGCTACGCGCTTATCGCGGCTGGGAGTTAGACCGTCGCTTTCGTCACCACTTATATTCAGGGTCTGGGCCCTATTCAAATGTATTTCATACATTTGCCAATATTAGCTTTTAACCTGAGATTGTCAGGTCCTGGGTTCGAAACCCGGCTTATGTTATTTTCAAGTATAGCTGTTTCTGGACTCATCTTTGTTCGCCAAGTTAAACGCCTAGGGTTGTTAAGTTATTATTACCTTGTGGCCTTGTTTAATTGCTATGACGTCACGTTTGCTACGGGCGTCTGTAAGAAAGATATATATTTATACTAGGGTGGATAACTTAAACGCTAGAGTAACCAGTTTAGGAACTAATCAATTTAACGAAGTAACCAAAGACCATGTCACTGAGATCCCGGACCGTTACCTTTGATGGATTTAATGTAATGTGATTTGTTTTGAGGAGGTAACGTTTATGTTTACCTTTGATGTAATTGATTTCCGCAGTGGACGGAAAAGCGCGCTTCACGCGGTGTTGATTGTTTGCTCAGCTTGTTATTGTTTTTTTTGACTAAATAAAATTGTTATGTTCATTCAGGTAACTCTTTACCTAATTTACTGCCTCTCTCACCTTATAGATATTAAGGGGGGGGTTGCACACACATTCACAAGATGTCTTGTCAGAGGTGTAGGAAGGGTTTGGAAATCAGATAAATCTGTGCCGGGACCGAGGATCGAACCCCGGTTCTTCCTTGAAGACTCGGGTTTAAGATTTTAAGATGAATTGTCATTTCTGTTAGGAAAGCTAACTGCTTTAATTATTCTGGGCTTTGAATTTATTCTTCTAGTTCTGTGGTATCAGATGAGACAGACTTATTAAAGAATTCAGGGATTTCCTTGCGAATAGCAAAACACCGTTTAAGGTTTTTTTCTGCACTCAGCCACCTTACATTGTTGTACAGCAGTAAATCTCCATATTCTGCCTCAATTTCCAGAAAAAACTACTTTAGTTGTCTATCCAAAGGGGTTTGATTTTCACCTCTTAACAAATTAATTATTTTCACCACAAATTTAAAAAAAATCAGTTTTCTTCATTGATTTTCTGGTGAATAAGACAGTGGATCATAGGACACGTTACGCCATTTTCTTTTAGCAAACCCGTCAGACCTGTCTTCTTCCCTGTCATTGCTGGCGCTCCGTCTGTCCCAATAGTTGAATATTTACTGAAGCCTCCAAATCTATCGACAGTTTTTTTTAAGCATCATAAAGGTCCCTCCCTTTTGTTGTTCTTTGAAGAGAATATACATCAAATAGCTCCTATTTCCTGCTGAAGTCTTCGAAGGTGGGGCATACACATATTAATAGCTGACTGACATCTGACTGGTCAGTGCTTTCATCAAGGCATAGAGAGAAATGCATACTTTCTTTAACCAATCTAATCAGTGATTTTTCTACTTGTTCTCCGATATCAACGACCCTTCTCTGTACAGTGTTATTAGAAAGTGGCACTGATTCAAATTTCTCAGCCATTTTAGCATCTTCAAAAGCCTTTGCCATTTCCATAGCACACATTTTAACCAGACTGCCTTCAGGGAAGGGTTTATTCACCTTTGCAAGTTCAAGCTACACTGCATAGGAGGCGTACAGAGATGATGACTGATTTTGTAAGACTTTACTAAACATACCTGTTTGCTGTTTAAATGTATTCTTAAAGTCTGCAACCAGTACGTGTCAAGCTTCTTCCTTATATGTAGCATACTTGTTCTCATGCATTGTTGAGAAGTGTTGTTTAGCATTGTATTATTTCGGTACAGACACAATTTGCATACATAACAAACATTGAAGCTTCCCATTGTTGTTAGTAATTAAATAGTCACTCTACCAGCTTTCCTTGTAAATTCTGTTTTCATTTTCAGTTTTGCGTTTCTTTGGTTTCCACCCATTTTTATTCTTGCAAACCACGCAACCAACGGTACACCCCACACTCAACACAAAACAAAGCCTTCAAAAAGGACAGTAACTTGTGAAACTTCACTACACGTAGAGTGACTAGGCCTGAGTTGAGACGGGAGGAGTAGCCAGCAAGCCTTAATGGGAGAGTCTATTGTTACGGGAGTGAAGGGGGGGGGGGGTAGAGGTCAGTGGAGGGGCTCAAATACTCTTGATGAGTCCTGCACTTTGAGATGCGGTGCGTAACTTGTAGAACGGCTGAATTTTAATTCTTTATCAAATTCGTTTGCTCATTTTTGCCATATGAAATTTAATTAATTTTTTGAACAAGCTATGAAATATTTTTCGTAAATTTGTTGAGATTAAAAAAACACAAAATAATTTTTCGGACCACAAAAAGTCGTCTCACTTATGGCCCGCGGGCCACTAGTTGGAAACCACTGATCTAACTTATCTATATTGATCGTATAGATTGGAATGTTCTACGAAGATCAATATAGATATCTATTGGTTTTGAATATTCAATAATTGGCCCTAATTAAGGTTCCAAAAGGTTTTATTAAGGGGCCCACCTAGCTGATACAAATTTCCTCCTTCTAAAAATGCCATGTGTTCTAAGGGTTTGTAATTTCAAAGTATATTTCATGCTCCAAAATAAAATAAAAACATTTCAGAAAACATTCTATAATAATAATAATTTAAGTAAGGAACGTTTCAGTGCAAAATAATAAAACCTGGAAACTTGTGTACTAGTAATATTTTTATGTAAGGACTGGATTGTAGCATTAGCCACAAGCCAACCATAACCAAGTCATTAACAACGGACTTACTCTATTGTACTGACACCGTCTGCTGCTGGCTCAACTACACACTCGACCGGCCCATCGAAACACACAGCCTGAACAAGACGACTGACCACGAATACTTTGACCGCGCCTATTCAACTCTTAGACAACTTTCCCGAACCAAAGATCTTCGGTTGGAAAGAAGATACTCTTCGCCAGAGCCCAGTTTTGTTTCTACTCCAGTCTAGAAACTTGTAGAACACCCCCCCCCCTCCTTGCTTATGTTCTTTGGTCCCCCCCCCCTCATCATCCCATCGTTCCACGTTCTGTGGACTGTGTTTTAACCGTATAAAAGAGTGATCATGCGAGTGAAGTGCCACTCTTGGACTGGCTTTGGTAATCGCTTGAGCAAGCGAAGGCTTCGGAAATTAATAATGTAAGAAAAATTATTTATCGGCTTAATCTTTTATTTTCAAAATTCTTTTCCGGCATAATTGACTTAAACTTTGAACTTGAACAAAAAAAACAAATATATAATGATATTGTTTATAATAATATTTCTTATGCGCTTATTATTTACCTCAAGTATAAATGGACTTAAACTTTGAACTTGAACTAAAAAAGGAATATCTAGTTATATTATTTATAATAATATTTTTTATGTACTAAATCTTTATTTCATGTATAACGGAGTTAAACTTTGGACTCTAACTAGAAAACATATATCTAGTAATATTGTTAGTAATAATATTACTCCTTGTTGGACTTAAGGTTTATCTCAATGATAATAAACTTATGCTAATGGATTCTAACAAAAAACCAATATCTAATGGTTTTGTTGATAATAATTTTTCTTGGGTACTTAATACTTATCTCCAGTGTAATGAACTTGTGTTATAGGATTGGACTCTAACGAGAAAACTAATTCTAGTAATTTAAATAATAATGCCTTTTATGTACTTAAGGCTTATCTCTATTATATTGAACTTTAGTGTTATTGGATACCGTTTATTGAGTAGTGCTATTAATGTTCATTTACAATGTTTACATAGGAACTTAATGTATCGGGCGCCATCAGCGCTAGTGAGAGATCAGCAATAGCCGCTTTAATAACTTAATTTATGGTTGGTAATTTCTTAAATGTTGGCAATTTAAATGTGGATTGCTCTAGCTAATGCCAACGTAAGAAATCTGATAATTTTAAGTCTAAGTATTTTTTTTTTACGGGACGGAGAAATGGAAGGATACTGGCATAAATAATTTTAATTATTTTTGTAAAGAACATGAGCATTTGGCAGAGGTTAAATTGATGAGTCCTATATTGTTCTTTTTGCCTAACTGTTAGTTTTGTTAACGTAATTAGTGATGGTAATCATTTATAAATTTAAGGCGCTCTTCATATGAGGCCATGGTATTGAGATTACCAAATATTGTATACTTTTTTTCTTTATTTTGATTATTTATTTAAATTAATTGTTGTTCATATCTTTTGAATATCTAATAAACAACCTATTTCGTAAATTTTTCTACTTACTCTTTTTACTCGTTCATCCTTAGGTATAAAATGCTAGCTAAATTGTTGTGTTGTAATCGAATTAGGGGTATAGTTATATTCTTGTTTATAGTTATATATTGTTGAGGTTGACCGTGGGGACGGGTCCCGCAATGGTTCCTTATTGCGTGTGCTGGGTATTGTTTATGTTTAGCCCAGCTTTTTCTGATATTATTCACTCACTCAGCACACTCTTTTTTTTGTTGACTTTGTTTTTTATTTGAACCCTTTAAGTTAGGCGTTAGGGTTAGAAATAGGGTGCAGGATGAAATAAGTTAAAATGCATTAATGCTTTTTAACTAATTTAACTCTTTTTATATACATTTTCAGGTCTTATTACTTAGTATGAAATTAAAAGGCGAAAATATTTCATTCTTAGCAAAATTTCATGCAAAATATTAAGATTTTTTTTCAAAGTTAAAGCTTAGAATCATAACCTCGATCCAGCCTCTCTCGAAGAAATGAAGTACCTGATTTTAAATAGGGTCACAGCTTACAACATAAAATTTTTAAATAATTAATTTAAGAGTATTTTAGTGAATATATGTATATATATAAAACATTTATATGGAGACAAAGTTATTAATATTTATTTCCAGGTATACTTCTGTTATAACGGTTCGTTCCAAAAATAATATGGCCAACATTGCCACTACGTAATAACTAATAAGGCAAGGTCACGGTAACTTTCGCTCACTATAGGTCCCATACTTTTATAAATACAATTGCTATTTATTTATAGTTACCGGGACCTTGCCTTATTACGTATGCATAACGGCAGTGTTGGCTATATCATTTTTCGGAACGAACCATTACAACAGAAGTCTACCTGGAAATAAATATTCAGTGAGCTAGTAAATTATGTTTTATTATCACCACGTCTTACTAACTGTTCAGGCTATTCGCATATATGATAGTAAATCCAATGGGATAAGGATGAGAAAAGAAGCATTTTAGAGATAGGCTAATCTACCCAAATTTTCGTGGAAGGAGAGTGGGAAAACATTTATGAAAAACCATCCTTATTAGACCCGACTGGGAATCAAACCCTAACCTTCCCGTCTTCAGCAGTCAAGGCTAACGTGATGGTGACATCTTAGACCATTCGACCACTGAAGCCGGTATGTCAATCAGTTAAAAGACGGTCAAATAAGTGAAGTATATTTTCAACAAAATGGTGCAACATGTCAAAAAGACCACCATTAAAGAATTTGAAATTTTTTTAGACTGAGTAATCTAAAAAAAATCTTTGGCTACCAATCTTTACACATTTCAAACCCCCCGACATATTTATGTGGCACTATTGAAGGAAATATTGTACAGTAATAAACCCGGCACAATCGCAACTCTCAAAGAAGCTATGCTACAAGATATTGAAGCCATTACTGAGTACACTTTAAGAAAAGTATTCCTAAATTTGGAGGGTTGAGTGGAAAAGTGCTTGAATGATGGAGAGGTTATTTTTCACCATCAGCTGTAGGCAGGACCTGTTTCACATGGTTCAAGATAGGTGCATATAATTTTTCATGATGAACTATAAATAAATTAAATTATATTTACAAAGGCTTAGGGCTTCTAGCAAGAGAATCACCCTCTAGATATATATAAATAGTGCATATATATGCGTATAAATATGTACGTATATATAAATATATATTTTTATACATATACATTTATATTTTTTTACATAAATATATATATATATAATGTATATAATATTATATATGTCACTTTGTATGTATACACACACACCTTTTTGGTATCACATAATAGTTGTTGAGGGGGGTGTTATAATAAAATTTAACTAGAAGGTCAAATTTTAAACATGATCGAATGTATTTGAGCTTTTTTATTACTATTTTCTAACTACTTGATAATCTAATATATTGCATTTTATTAAACATGAACTCTTCATCTCCTCATGGATTAGATTTAACTCTAATTTAAGTCACTGATGTATAGTGTATATATATATATAAATATATATATGTATAGTGTATATATATATATATTATATATTATATATATATCAATACCAGTGCTACCAGTTTCCTTTCACTTAAAATCAAAACTAGATGCTCACTGAACTTTATTTAAGGGAAATTTTCACAGAAGCACGCGTTTTATCACTCATAAAGATAAATAATTTAGGTTATTGGTAGAGCCCCGTAAAATGTTTTATTTTTAATTAAATTTCGTATTTTAAATCTCACTTTTTGGTGTTATTTCATGTTTATTCCAAATTACATGTAATCTGAGGTGTTTATGTTTTATTTACATAATGAGACAATGTATACCAAATTAAAATGTATTATTGAACCTTATAATTATATTTGTTTTAAAATTCTTTGCCAGTATGTTGTATATTTCACAATTTTGTAGCCTAAAGTTAGCTTACACTACAACAAAATACTAATAAAATTACAGCATGGTCAAAATTTCTGTTTAATTTCTTCTTAATTTCTTGTGTATTAAGATTTTTTTCTTTTTGTAAAAGCGGTGTTATTTCGTTTTATTGGAGGATTTCGTTTAATAAGACAATTTAGTTTTATTTCGCTTTTCAAAAACATTGTAAATCATAACTAAAAACTATCAAAGTAAAAAGTACTTGATTCCATCTTTGTATGGCACTTTTCGCTTTATCGCGTCTCACCATTTTTATTTGGCTCTAATTATTGGAAATATGTCACGTTGTTAATAACTTATTTAAATTTACCATTATTACTCACTAATTAGGCGGGCCAACATTTTGTCTGACAGTTTCGTACGGTGTTTAATGCGCTCTGTTTTTAACATGGGTTAAACGGAGGCCCACACCTGGCTTCGACACTGTCTTTAGACGCCTTCCCACGTTGTTAGACGTTTTTTCCCTTGTCCGACGAAGGTCCTCAAGTTTCGTAAATAAGACACCTTCTGCCGGGTTGAACTGCGCATTCACAAAGCCGCACGTAACTACAGCATGGCCCGTAAATGGCTGAAACTCTGCTTTCATATAGGATATGGCAGGAATAGGACAAGATATCAAAGCATCTAAGTACAGAAAAATATACCCACATACACTAAAACAGACGAGACTTGACATTTAGTCTAAAGACGTATAAATTTACTATCTTTAGTATGGTTAAATTTACGGCTATTACCATTTACTTTAATCTCAACACTGCGACACTTCGCGTGAATCATTTTTAAACATAAGCTAATTTAAAAATCTTAACAATTTTTTACAATAATAAAATTTTAAATATAATTTGTTTAATCATATAGCGACATGTTAATATGTTTTACCTCCATTTAGTGTGAGCTACATTATGAATTAATGAACTGTTTCTTAACTAAAGCAGGAATTCTGTTTAAGCGCTCTAGTAAAAGCCCACTTAAGTACGTAGTTACATTAGTTATTGTCTTGAAATAACTTAGCTAGCTACTGTCTCGAAATAGTTACATTGGTCACTGTACTGATATAGTTCCTTTAGTTACTATTGGGTGACCTGGTGGTCTAGGGGTAAGGTGTCGGACTTCTGTGATGAGATCCGGGGTTAAATCCTCGGTCCCAGCAAAGATTTATCTGATTGCCAAACCCTTCCTTCACCTCTGACAAGACATGTATTAATCACAACTTGGGAATGTGTGTGGAATGCCAGACCTCCACTGTGGTTTGGATTCCACGTTAATTGGCGTACGTGCGTATGAACCCGAACGGGTAGTAAGACGCGGTGCTAATAATAATTTTTGAAAAATGAGGGTAAAGTATTGCGAGCGTAAAGAAAATTTAACCCGAAATGGTGATAGATGTCGACGTCTCATGAACCCCCAAACCCTAAAATGAGTTTTTTGCAATGACGTCTGTCCGTGTGTCTGTTTAACACCAAGATTAAAAGTAGTTTGATAAAAAGCTAAAAGAGAAAAAATCGATTTTCTCAAAATCTCCTCAAACTAATTTTATTAATACTGTTATCTAGGCGTTGATTCAAATTATAAATAAAATGGCTATTTTCATTTTCCCATGAAAATGAATTTCAGGGTACTTTACTGCATAAGTGGAATTTTCCGTATCTCCGCAACCATTTGACATACTAATTAGCTTATTATTACAAAATTATAGTACTATTGAAAATAAAAAACTTTTTTATGAAATATATATTTGTAAAACCAAAAGTTTCTGAGATTATGGCAAATATATTAGTACCATAATGACATTAAAATTGATTTGATTGGTTTAATTTATAGAAGGGGGATACGCCCCCTTCCTGGATCCACCCCTGATACAGCAATAATATACCTCTCTCATTTTAGACTCAATAGTCAATATTTACCTATTTTATTGGTCTAAATTTATAAAATAGAAATTTAAAAGCAATGCGCTAAACATAAGATGCGCATCCCCTAATAGAATGCCGAAAACTTTAACCGGAATTCAAAACTTTAATACGAGGTGTTGACCCTTGTGGACCCAATACCGATATTTTTTATTAGTCCAAACATATAAATGAAGACATGATTTTTTTAATAAAATTATAGAATTTAAAACCGTGAGTCAAAAATTGTTTTACGTATGTATGTATAGCGCAATTTGTTCTCAGGATCGCTAGTGTATATTATATTACGAATTTTGAGTAAATATCTCCATTTTTAAACACTAGAGCAAGAAAGTTTGTGCTGAGTTCCGTACCATTTATTTTGAAATAATTACATTAGATACTGTTTTGAAGTAGTGCGATTATTTAATTTTTAATTTTTAAATGGTTCCATTAAATACGTCTTGAAATAATTGCATTATTTACTTTCTTGAAATAGTTACATTAGTTACTATCTTGAAGTGGTTTCATAAGTTACTTGATTATTATAATTTGATTAGTTACTTTTTAAATAGTCCTATTAGCTACTTCTTGAAATAGTTCCATTAGAAAGCTTTCACACCGGATGGAGCATGTGATATGCAACATTTTATATTAAACATGCAGCATGTGATATGCATCACGAACTTTCAGATAGAATGACATATAGCACTTGGCACATGGGCAAATCCAGTCGTAATGGAGTCGTCTGATTGCCACTAGCAATTTATCAGAGGGTGGGTGAAGAAACGACGTTTTGGGTTCACCCAGTTATTAAAAATGCATTACCTAAGACTTGTTGTTTATAAGGTTCTATCTTTCAAATTAGAAAAAAAAAAATCCTGACTAACTCTTGCTATTTCTACCCACATTTTCTCTACTACATGTGTATCGGGCTAATAGCAATCAATCCGTCATAATAATACATAATTCATTCTCACACTGGTTCTAAATAGGTCAGTAATAAAACATCATCAACCCAACTTCTAAAACTGCCTTTTACTCACCATGTCTTCAATGAATGTAAACAGATCGTCCCACTGACAACATACAACCAACTAATACGAGCTCAACACAAGTTCAGCACAAGTTAACGCTCTTCCAATAAGATACTATCTTGGGCTTGCACTCAACATGTCTCTTCCACGGGATCTTACCCTTCCAGAATTTAGGATACGTCTTCGTAAGGGAAAAAACCGTTTCCCCTTCCACGCTCCTTTTTCTTGTCAGCAAATTTGATCGTATAAATTGGAATGTTCTACGAACATTGTAGTATTCTTAGTCTTATCCTAGCTGTAGGAGGATCGCTTCACACTAGACGGGCTCCACTGCTAGTCGAACCGCCATGATGGAATGGGTGGTCTCGCCGCCTCAATGAAGACAGGTTGCGGTATGTAACTATTCAATTATATTTATGTCAGAGAACCCTGGTTCGCGTCAGAAATGTTAGTTTATTTATTGTGATTTAATTTGTTAGGATGTAGAATTTAATTATATCTCCTTCAGAGAACCCTTATTGGGTCAGGTATTTTAGTTTAATCAAAGTAGTACAATCTGCCTTAGCTTCCTGTGATTTAAGTTATATTTGGCTGTATAACTTTTTAAGTGGGTCTATGCCATGACCCCTGATTTAATGGTCAGTTTGAGCTAACGAAACTTATTCAAAATGACTTATTTGTCTCTATCTAATCACTGAGAAGTAAAATGCTGCTACAAGCACCCAAGAGCTACATAGCACTCTTTGTGACTTTGTAACTTGTTCTTGATTCTATTTATGTATGAACCAAGATACACGGGTATTTAAGGATGTTTTGAGTGGTAGTTGAGGACTTTAGTACACGGCTCTTATATCTATATTTTCCTATTATTTTTGTTCACATTTGCATTGTATCTTTATTATTGATACTGTGGAGTTGTTCCCCTGGTACTTTGGTTGAATTTCATTTCTATTACATGAGTGCTTAGCGCCCTTCTGGTTTCATACTGGTAACAACAGTTTTATATATATATCTCGGAGCTTTTCCTCTATTCCAGTATGTTTATGTGTCTCTATGCGGGCATCGTTCCCTGTTAAGGCCTCTCGATTGCCTCTTTGAAAGCTCTGTTTTTAGTCAATATATATTTAATGGCGATCGCCTAAATTATTTGTCTAGAGTGTGTTGTTATTAAATACTCTTTGCGTTGTATTTATCTATTATTTGACTAGTTGCATATGTACAATGCTGTAAAGCTATTATTTAACTCTTCTTAATAAATATATATATATATATATATATATATATATATATATTATATATATATATATAATATATATATATATATATATATATATATATATATACTTAAAACGTTTTGTTCTCATAAATTCTCTAGTTCCAGTCCACGAGTATTATTAAGGAAACTATTACCACATATTGCTTGCTACTTTTGTGTGACAGACGAAAATAATCTTAAAGCTTGTAGCCTGTCATGCCAATCTCAAACTCTTTTTAACATAAACTTTCTTTCATATAACCTGTTTTATATTTCATGCAACAATCCTTGACCTTGTCTACGATTTGATAAATAGAGATACGGCAAGGATGTTGCATTTGTTTCTTGGAATAATCCCTCTACGTGTAAAGATATATTTCAAGATATTTTTCACTAATAAATAGACTACTAATTATTGTTGTTAGTCCTGTACGGCGTTCTCCTAACGGAACAAGACGTATCTTCTCCAGCATTCTTGGTTCGGATCCTGACCAGGTTACTATCTAGCCTGATCATCTTGGATTCGTGTGCACCAGGTTATAACTCAGTGCTGGAGTAAAATATTTAAATGTATTTTGTTCGTGTGCCAGATAGTTTCACGTTCCATACCAACGATTACAATAGGTTTGGTTTAAATTAAGAATCACAATTAATAATTAGGGTCAATTTATTCCTTAATTTGATTCTTATCTACATTTAAAGGCCCAATATTAATAAGGAAGGTTGAATTGGATTGACTAGTTCATCTCCAAACCCTTTGATTACGCGAACCTATCACACGTCTGATCTAGATAGCAGCTAGATCACGAGGCTTCTTGCCACCCTCACGCGGTCCATAAAAGGGTACACTCCCCTTGTGTGATTTTCCTTTCTAAAAGAATATTGGCCAAGGTCACATTAACTTTCTTAAGAAATTGCAACTTGGGTCGGTTGCTAGTTTTTTATGTCAGGATCATAAATCCAAAAAAACACAAATGTTTTGTACCTTGGCTTGAGAAAGTTAAAACAAGACGTGAAGCTCAGTAATCCCTTCAATGAATAATAATACCTCATATTATTTTGATATACGTTTAATTATAATAACTAATAATTATATTCAATCATTTAGAGTTGGATTGTTACATGACGGTCATAAATGTAAACAAGAACCGAACTTCAATAATTATCATACGAAAATGTAGCACTTAAATTTATTCACTAAAAGAAGGATTTTAGAAGATCTACTATTATCTATCTATTATCTATTAAAACAAATTTTGTCGAACCTTAATTTTATAGATAAACTATTTACCTGGTTTTGAAATACAAATCTTTTATACAACGAGAAATGCTGAAGTTGATATCAGCCATTTCGATACTGCCTATCAAGTGACGCGGTGACGATATTGAGTGTTGAGAAGAGAAGTTCAGCCCTCGACCAATGCCGCCAACAATTCAACAGTCACCCGCCTCGGGGGCGTAGTTGGCTGACCCGCTAGTCATGTTGAGCTCGACCACCGAGGACGGGGATATCGAGGTTCGAATCTTGGTCGGGTGAACTGGGGGTGGTTTTTCCTAAATGGTTTTCCACTTTCCCTCCACGCAAATGCGGTTTCATTCCTCTAGTTAACCTTCCCAATTCCCAATCGATTAGCATGATTAGTACTTAAAGCGTGTAACCCAAACGGGTAGTAAGACGCGGTGCTAAATATTAATATTAATAATAATAATAATAATTAATAATAATAATAATAAATAATTCAACAGTAGATATTAGAAGATCTATCGATGTCTTATGCTTGCAAGAATGACGTCACTGGAGTGGCGAATTTGTTTCACAATAGCTTTAGATTTTTAAAATTTGGAATAAAGCTTTGCTAATATTGTTTAAAATCCTGTTATCAATATTTTCCAAGCAATCTTTATGTTGTGATTATTATTTTCAACATTCTTTAACATATATATGTAGACCTATATTAATGTATGGCAGTTTTAAATGGGAGGGATAAATAATATCTAGTTCGGTCACCTGACTATGTAGAATTTTAGCCACTCTGTGGCACAGAACGTTGCCAGGGTGCACTATAGAAGGCTTTCTATACGTTGTACCAGTAAATATATGATGTGATAATAGTGATTATGAAGGTGTGATGCCAGACTAACTTAAGCCTAGCTAACCAACCACTGATTAACGTCAGGATATTTCCCCTTTCGTGGAAAATACCCATGATACTAGCTGGGAATTAATCCCGGGACCCCTAGGTTCATATCCAGGTGCCCTGACCACTACACCACGTGGCCGGTTATTAATTTCTGAATCTTATAGCTTTTAAAAAGTTTTTGTCCCTTTTGTTTTGGAAGTAAAAATTGTATTTATATCAATTAAAGAAAAGAAAAAAAGGTCTCATCGGCGTCTTTTAATGACTATTAGAGGACGAAATATGTTGATTTTCAAGTAAAATTTTGAAAATGTTATTAAAGGGAGCCAGTTTAACACCTAAAACTTATAAAGTATTAGGCAAAGACTCACTGAATGTATTGCAGCAGTTTACTAACATACCAAGACGTTACCAAGGTAAATAACTAATTTATGAAATAGTTTCATTTTTTCTGGTCCAATTTTCCTGCATACCCTACCATCTGACGAGAGGGGAATAATTTATTATTATTATTATTATTAATTAGCACCGCGTCTTACTACCCTTCGGGTTATACGCACTTACGCTAATGTGTAATGGTAGGGTGATTGTGAGATGAAATGAAGGACCTACAGTTTAACGTGGAATCCGAACCACGGTGGAGGCCTGGCATTCCCCACATTCACAAGATGTCTTGTCAGAGGTGAAGGAAGGGTTTGGTAATCAGATAAATCTGTGCCGGGAAATTTATTATTCATCGCCTGTTTTGAGTTGATAAACCAATCACTATCGCAATATTCTCTTCATGAAATAAATTATATTGTAAACTAGATCTAACTATAAAACAAAATCTGTTTTAAGAGTATGTTCTACAATTTAATGTTAAAAATAATAGAGATTGCTGTCATTTATTTAAGGCATCATATTTAAAGAATTTTGTAATCATGTTAACCTGAATAGTAAGCCTTTTTTGATGAGATCAGCCCATTGTTGTTAACCATTCAGAAGTCATGGGTGTTGTAAATTCTACGTACTATTTTCTGCTATGAGATCAGTTACGAACATTCCTGACACCCTATAGAAATTTGGTTGTTCCATTCTAGTTTGTTTTTAATCGCTAAACGAGTTTAATCTCAGACCAGTAGAATCGTCCTGGAAAAGAGGGTGGTTGCATTATGTAACCACGATGACAAGACTATAGACTATCGCTAGAAGTGGCACCACAGTGTGTGTGGTGTATGGGAGAGATGCAGTGGACTACCTCAACTGTGAACTATAAATTCAGAAAAATTCGACATCATATATATGCTATGCTTCATACTGAACTGTCAGGCACTTACACACAGATTGACTGACTCAGCAAAATAAACGCTCAATCACAGATGGTGCATGTGTCATGTTGCATGTGTCATGTTGCATGCTTCGTGTGTTTGTTATGTGTTTGTTTCAGCTGGTGTGAAAGACGACCTAGCTACTGTATTTATATAGTTTAGTTAGTACTTTCTTGAAGAAGTTCCGTTAACTACACTTTTTAAGTAGCTCAATTTTTTTTCATCACAGTGTCTTACTACCCGTTCAGGTTATACGCTTATGTACTAACTACGTTAATAATTTTAGGATTTAGGAAAGTTATGTTTAGAGGAGTGTACCATCATTTGCATGGAGAGAGAGAGAGTGTGTAAAACGATTTTTGAAAAAAAAAAAACACCTTTATTACACCCTACCGAGATTTGAACCTTGATCTCCACGTCATCGGCAATCTAATCCACTGCGAGAGCAGAGCGTTAGACCCTACGACTATCAAAGTGGGCTAGTTCCATTAATACGGCCTAAAATTAGCTACACGATTTACGTTCTTGAAGTAGTTTTGATAGCTAAGAATAGTTTTATAAAGATTATAAAAGATCTATTTAGAAATAGAACAGTCTAACGAATCCTCTCAACGTCCCATATTTGACATATTGAATGTTACAATTTCACCAATAGGACACTTTTTTTTTTCTCTCTCTACGGATGTTTAACTTCCTTCGATTCATCATTATAATTCTTGTTTTAAAAAATGCCCACCTCCTGCCGACAGACATTGGAACTTAAGGCCTATTCCCGCTTCAGGATCAACCTTATTTCCCAGAACCTTGTAGTAAAAGTCAATTATCATTTCATTTCGTTAGCAAAAGTGAAATGTAATTAAAGAGTCGGTAATGAGAACTTGGAGGTGTTTTTTTAAAAACAGCTCACTTCTGTATCCTTTGATCACTAATTAGATAAAAAATCTATTTCCCCGTTTGTAAATTCTTGGGAAAGGGTTACAGGAATGGGAAGAGATTGGTGAGAAAAAAATATATATTCTAAGATGGAATCATCGTATAAATACCGTCTTTTGAGGAAAGGCAGAAAAAATACCTTTTAGGAGGAAGGTCGAAACTAACTAAAAAGGTTAGTGGATATGATGAAGTATTTAATTGATTTACATAAAAAAATATATACCAAATAAACTTAAGGGTGCCACCTACTTGAAAGAAAATCTTACACTGCATTTTTTTGTAATGAAAATCGCAGTTCTGAAGCTTCACAAACAATAAGTAAATAAAACCCTCATTTTTCTTATAATTTCTGCCGTGATCTTGTTATAAATTAACCAATCTATTTTAGGAGCAAATTCTAAAGTTTTTTACTTTAGTAGTTTCCAACCTTTTAAGGTTACATGCATCCTTATTCATAAACATTTACATAAAGTTTCCCAAGAGGTTTGATTCTTTTAAATATATTATAAATCTTATCTTTTTATACTAGTTTTTTTTAATAATCACTTAAATTACGAAGAAAGTGTGCAAATTTGTGTGAGCGTGTGAAGGTCAATTTTTAAAAGCGAAGCAAAGTCAAGGTGAATCCTATAACATGTAAATCATATTAAAAGCTGAGGTTATGAATAAGGTTTTTATTAATATCACATTACACACACTATTTTTTGTATTTTAGCTATCCACTAACCCAACTCTGCGGCCAAATCGTCTAACTCTTAAGGCGTCACTCTCATATTAGATCACCTTGCTGATGACGGGTAGATCTGAGTTCAAATTTTGGTTGGGTCTACTGAGGATGGTTTTTCCTAAATGTGTTCCCATTCTCCTTCCAAGCAAATGCTAATAAGTTATACTTCCTTATCCCTACCCCATTAGAGTAATTAACATATACGCGTACAACATGAACAGGTAGTAAGACAAGATGATAAAAAAAATATCCATCCATTAGTTTCAATATAGATAAAGAGAAATATTTATATAAATAACAATCATTTTATATTCCTTTATGTTTGTATAATTATCTGATTTTGTACTATCTATGTTTACTGTATTGATGTAATTAAATCACTAGTTGGTGTCAAAATAATGTTCGGTAGCTGTTCTAAGAATAGGTAAGCGTTTTGTCTTAATACCCATTCGGGTTATGATCATTTATACTAGTTACGCTAATTTTTTTAGGGATGAAAAAGGCTGAATTTAGAGCAAGGGTGCCAACATTTTCGTGGAGGAAGTGTAGAAAATCCTTTTTTTTTACATTTCTGAACACCCGATCCCTAAGTTGAGACTCTATCTACCTATCCAGTTTGTTGTAAGAGTAAAGCCTTTGTTCAATCGGCCACCAAAGCGTTTACGTATATTATAAACTATATAATATTTAGCGAGATATTTTATATCTGTTTATAATATATCAAAGGTTAATTCAATTCTTTTGTCAAAATGTTTTGAAATTTCTAAGGTTATTATGGGTGTCGAAGTTGAAGCGAATGAGATTTTATTCTTTATTTTGATTTCAGTATCTATACTAGTTTTATTAGAATAGGCTAATTCTAACTTTGTGATTTTTTATATGTCTAGCCATAAAAAATCAATCAAAATATTTTAGCCATTAGAAATTTACAAACTTCCAATAAGTTAGCACTTGAGTAATATTTATTTGGGGTTAGTCATAAAAAGAGAAATAAAATATGAAGGTAGAAACAAAAAATAATATTGGAATAATAGACTAATAAAAATGCATTAAACATATTATTAACGATGGTTGATGAAGATTCTGACGGGTTTCAAATAAGATTTAAAAAAATTGTTTCAAATTAGTTTAACTTGGAAAAAATAAACACGTCACTATTACAATATTTTCACGTAACTCTTATAAATAGGCCAACACTTAGGTTAAGTTTCAAACATTTTTTTGTTTTGTTTTAAAACTATCCACACTACTGGCTACGTTGTTTAAGGTGTCAGTCAAATTCGTAATATCTTTAAAAGTAAGAGAAAATACACCAGAAGTGCACACCCTAAACTTTCATTAGGGCTTAGGCCTATTTAGAATTTAAGTTTAATAAGTTACTTAATTTTTTGGTGGCTAAGTGGTAAGTAAAAAAAAATTGTCTAGGGTGCACAGAGCGAGGTTTGATTAAAAATGTGTAAAAAAAAATCATATGTTTATATATATATATATATATATATATATATATATATATATTTTGAAACTGTACCCAAAAGGACAAGACAACCTTAACAGTACCAATCATTTTTATTCACGGAGATACATAATGGTGAGTAATTATTCCTAAAGGCTACAAAGCTACCCACCAACTGTCAAGTGATCTAAAGCGTAAATCTCTGACTATTACTTATTATTATTATTAGCACCGCGTCTTACTACCCGTTCGGGTTATACGCACTTACGCTAGTGTGTAATGGTAGGGTGATTGTGAGATGAAATGAAGGACCTACAGTTTAACGTGGAATCCGAACCACGGTGGAGGCCTGGCATTCCCCACATTCACAAGATGTCTTGTCAGAGGTGAAGGAAGGGTTTGGTAATCAGATAAATCTGTGCCGGGACCGAGGATTGAACCCGGCCGCCAGCACAGAAGTCTGACACCTTACCCCTAGACCACCAGGTCACCTGACTATTACTAAAATGTAAGGAAGATACGTCCAAGGTGCACAGCCTAAAGTTATGTTAAATAAGCCATGTCTTTTTTTTTTATGTTTCTTAGTTTTTAAGTTTCCCGATTAGGTGACAACATAGTCTAGGGCATATACTCAAAATGATTGATTAAAAAGTAAAATTAAATAAGATCGAGTTGTTGACTTAAAGAATATGTCTGGGGTACATACAATTAAATTTTTCTCAGTATACACCTGTAAAGTTTTAGCTTTCTAGTTTTCTTGTATTATAAATTACCTACACTGGTCGTCTCGTGTAAGGCATCAAGCTAGCAACATTTAACATTTTTTTTAATACGCCTAAATTGTAGGCTACACCCTGTATTCCTAAAAGTTGTAGGCCTACACATATGTCAAGTTTAAGATTTCTATCTATCTTGGTTAATAATCCACCCGAATCAGTGATCAAGATGTCTTAAACATCAGGCTCGCAAATGTATAAAAAAAACTCTCAATGTTCACACCCTTCACACCCCACACAACCTTCACACCTTCACACCCTTCAAACAGCATCAACTCCAAAGGTTTCTTGGTTTTGAAACCGTGTTCATTCGGTCTATTGCCTTAAGCTCTTAATCAAATGACTTTCAATAGGAAATGTTAGAATATAATTATTACTATCAATATAAATTTAATAAAACGATTTTACTTTCTAATATGAATGCAAAACATCAAACCAAACTATCATTTTTTGTCTATAGATATATGATTAAAATTTCTTCTGTCTTCTATAGATTAAATTACTCCTAAGTGATAACATTTGATAGAAGACAAATATAGCCTACAGAATATTAAACACAACCTATCGAGATAAAATTTAACGTTGTTCACGTGGTTTAAGTCACCAGTCTCACATATACATAAGCGTTTTTAAAAAAACACGCCCAGCTTTTACACCTTCAGAATCCCCTAAATATGTAGGCCGATCTTCGGCTTTCTAGGTTTGTTAATTTTGGAGTTCATGCGTCTAATGACACACACAAACACACTTAACAAATTCTATTTTATTTATATTATAATTTATATTTGCATGGAGAGAAAGTGAAGAAACCATTAAAGGAAAAACACCTCAGGAATACCAGTTGGGATTCAAACCCAGACCTTTTCATAGTACCACAGTATACCAGACAAGACTTATTCGTTCGTTTATGTGTCCAAGTATGCGGGTAGGATTTAAAAAATTAATTATAATATATTTTATAATTTAATCATAAGACTACTTGTAAAATTTACGTTCTATTATTATTATTATTATTATTATTATTAGCACCGCGTCTTACTACCCGTTCGGGTTATACGCACTTACGCTAATGTGTAATGGTAGGGTGATGGTAGGGTGATGGTGAGATGAAATGAAGGACCTACAGTTTAACGTGGAATCCGAACCACGGTGGAGGCCTGGCATTCCCCACATTCACAAGATGTCTTGTCAGAGGTGAAGGAAGGGTTTGGTAATCAGATAAATCTATGCCGGGACCGAGGATTGAACCCCGGCCGCCAGCATAGAAGTCTGACACCTTACCCCTAGACCACCAGGTCACCTACACGTTCTTCTATCAAACTAGTAGATACGTAATGTATCTATGCACTAAGGTGGGATGTGAAATGTTAAACAAACTGACCTAGGGTAAGCTAATTTGTAAGTCGTGTAGCCTACTCATATTATCTGCGTCTTTATAAAGTAAGTCCACACTCAAAGATCCTAGGTAAATAAACGAAAAGGCCCATAGCACTTGTGTTAAATGTAATAATAATGAAAATACAGGCATGATAAGGGTATTAAAAACATATTTCTTTCATAGACTTAATTTCCTTTCAATTATATAATATACTATAGGCCTAGTTATAGTAGTATTAATCTGCACTTTGACCATAAATTCATTGAATAACTTGACGTTACACTTTTTTTCCCCCCATAACAAAGAACACAGCGGTTTCAAAACTTTTCTCTTGTGAAAGCTACAACCATTTTTAAACCTCTAATTTCTCCTTCCTTTCTCCACCCACCACTCTCCACACATTCAGACCCTATAAATATATGATCTACACACACACACACACACATATATATATATATATATATATATTATATATATGTATATATATATACATATGTAAATAGCCAAAGTACATTTATTTATATATGTATAAATATATATAATATATATATATATATATATATATATATATATATATATATATATATATATATATATATATATATATTCACATACGTATTGAGCCTTTGCGAACCTTCGGAATTTCGAATCCGAATCCTACTAAGATTCGGATTCGATATTTTGAATCTTTATATGAGAATATTCGGATTTGATTTGAAATTTCGAATCTAGATGAATCCTAGAATTTTAATTCGTTGTGCTTAGTTGAAAATTTGAATCCGTAGTCTAATTCATGCTCTCTTAACTAATTAATTCTATCAGACTGGAAACCAGCTGCGTGTTAGAGTGAAGATAGCAATTAGCTTGAATTTCATGTCGTATAGGAATCACGTGGAGGACAGTTGCTTGGAACAGTAAATATAATATGTTATATAGTATTTAAAATAGGTAGCTAGGCTCACATTTTAGTAAAAATTAATCAACCTCTGCAATAGAATTAAAATGGTATGTTATCTTTAGTTGGTGTCTCACCTTTTGAGGTTATTACAGTTGATTAATTTATTTTTATATAAAACTAAAACGTGTCTAAAATTCTTATCAAACATTTTTGAAATATTTTATTATTGGATTGGATTTAGAAACTTAACAAAGTAAAATATTCAACACAGATTTGATTTGAAACAATATAATAGTAAGATTAAAATATATTATTCGATTCAGATACCAACATATTTTTTAAATAAAATATTCGATACAATCTCTTTAAAGCATGGGATTCTACTAGGGTTCGAGTGGATTGGCCTGAGATTCAATTCGGATATTACACGAATTTTTTTTTATTCATGAGGCTAAGTTCGTACTCTATCCGAACTTTATTTTTTTTAAAGAATGAGATTCGATTTTATCTAGAAGTTGAGAATTATCGATTCACACAGGTTTAATATATATACTTTTATATACGTACTATAAATATGTTTCTAAAACAAAGCATTGTTTCATTTAACTTTATTTCATGTCTCTTTTTAAACAAATCTAATTTAACCCGTGGTATCGGCCTCATTCGTTTGAGCCTCATCTGACAATCATTAAAACAAAAAGAAATACCGAGAGAGAGAGAGAGATGGATACCTAGGTGAAACACAAAATATAGAAAGAGGGAGAAGTAAAGGAGGCAAGAGTAAATAATATTTCAAAAGATCTTGCACGGAAAACATTGAATCAGTTGTGCCCACCGGTTGAAGGGTGATGAGGGGGCTCAAACCCCCTCCACCTACATACCACTCCCTCGTAACTAAACTAAGTTCTCTTCTCTATACACGCCTGTATGACCCCATACTGACGAGTAAATGAAAACACAGATTGAATTAAGTGAAGTCAGGCAAGCGCTTGTATACTCCTATAATGATTTTTTTTTTTAGAATCGAATTAAAGCTCCATTTTGAGTGTCGTCTCCTCTGTCTCTTCCAACCCTGTGTGACCCCCCCACCTCTCTTCAACCCGTTCCCTACCCTCTCTTGTCCTTGTGTGTGTGTGTGTGTGTTGAGTGATGAATGCCGGAAGAGAAAGAAAGGGAGGAAAAAGAGAAGGATGAAGTAAAATGTTGACCACAGCGAATAAAGCGGTCAAGTGTTGTCACGCTCAACCGGCGTCACGATGGCTTGGGAGGGGGAAGGGAACAAACCCTTTTTCTTTTAACCCCTTCTCTTGACTCCTCCAATTTTCTAACCCACCCATTCCACACCACAACCCAGGCTTCCTCACCTTGTATATTTAAAGGAGAGTGAAATTGGTCAGAAAGGAATGAATAATTAAGTTGAGCTGGAAAATAAGTATAAAACAATTAAGCTCAATGAGAATGATTAAGTTGAAATCTTGGATGGTTATTAAAAAACTGCTTTTCATCACATGATATAGAAACAAATTTGAGCTATAGTACTATTATTATTGTTACTTACAATGTAATTAATTTTTATCATTAATAAATCTATCTCTAGGGTTAGTAATTACATTGTTAGGGTGGTTATGTCTGGTGGACTACGATGGGAAGTACGTGAAGTGGATGGGAGGATAACATTAGAATGGACCTAAAAGAGATTAGATGTAATGAGGTTGACTGGATAGAACTAGCTCAAGATAGAAGAGTAGCTTGTAATGAGGTGGCCTGGATGGAACTAACTCAAGATAGGAATAGCCTGTAATGAGGTGGCCTGGATGGAACTGGCTCGAGATAAAGTAATAGTTTGTAATGAGGTGGCCTGGATGGAACTGGCTCGAGATAGGAATAGCTTGTAATGAGGTGGCCTGGATGGAACTGGCTCGAGATAAGGGAATAGCTTGTAATGAAGTGGCCTGGATGGAACTAGCTCAAGATAGGAATAGCTTGTAATGAGGTGGCCTGGATGGAACTAGCTCAGATAGAAGAATAGCTTGTAATGAGGAGCCTGGACGGAACTGCTCAAGATAAGGATAGCTTGTAATGAGGTGGCCTGGATGGAACTAGCTCAAGATAGAAGAATAGCTTGTAATGAGGTGGCCTGGATGGAACTAGCTCAAGATAGAAGAATGGCTTGTAATGAGGTGGCCTGGATAGAACTGGCTCAAGTTGGGATGGATGGCATACTTTGTAAGTTCGGCAATGAGCTTTTGAGTTCTTAGTGTCATAGAGTAGGTAAGTTAATAATAACTTAATATAAGCTGTAGGAAAGTGAAGGAAAAGTAAAGGAAATGCACCTGTATCATCACTAATGGTGGAGGGGAATGTTACATGTGGAATACTACCACCTATTGCACCAGGGTGGATTTCTATTGTAACTCTGAACCTTTCATCAAAGGTAGCAAAATGTAATGCAAGTCAAATATGGATATATTTTTAAAGCAGGTCGATCGTGATCCTCCGGTCGATCTTGAGGAAAATTTCAGTCAACTTAATTAGAAAACTACATCGTCATTAAAAGTCGATCTTTTGAGTCTTGTGAATTCTCTAGTCTAATAAGATATGAAGCGCTTCCAATAATATTTTAGTGTGATCATAAATATCGTGAGTGGTTATTTGTTAGGTTATTAGGTTATTAGGTTTTTAGGGAAAATACAATTTTAGTATACTTGTCAGGATTCGCACCATAAACCACCCCCTACTTTACTACCATAAGCTAATCAGCCCAGAAAACTATGACACTAAAGCACAAGTATCCACCAAAATTTCAATTAAAAAACACTGAGTTGACTCCACGATAAGTGTATTGGATAAATAAGTAAAAGTGTTTACGAGTTGAATTATGGTATATAGTGGAGGGGACCAGACTTGTATTTAGTAAACCGTGCAGTAACGATATTAGAATGGAAATCAGGAAGATAGTATAGTTGTAAAACGCATGCTATTGCTTGGTCAGTAAGGCCCACCAAACAAGTAGAGTTTCACCTTCCATTCGGCCTAACTGACTTGTATTGGGTGGCTGGCCGGCCAATCGTTTGGATTGTTGTACTGTGGGAATTCCGACAGTTCTACCTGCAGACCAGAGCACCTGTCAGACAGAACTGACGTGTTTTGGGTGGCTGGCCAGCCAATCGTTTGGATTGTTGTACTGTGGGAATTCCGACAGTTCTACCTGCAGACCAGAGCACCTGTCAGACAGAACTGACGTGTTTTGGGTGGCTGGCCAGCCAATCGTTTGGATTGTTGGACTGTGGGAATTCCGACAGTTCTACCTGCAGACCAGAGCACCTGTCAGACAGAACTGACGTGTTTTGGGTGGCTGGCCAGCCAATCGTTTGGATTGTTGTACTGTGGGAATTCCGACAGTTCTACCTGCAGACCAGAGCACCTGTCAGACGGAACTGACGTGTTTTGGGTGGCTGGCCAGCCAATCGTTTGGATTGTTGTACTGTGGGAATTCCGACAGTTCTACCTGCAGACCAGAGCACCTGTCAGACGGAACTGACGTGCGTGGGGGGGGGGGGGGGGGGGGGGAACGTGGCCAACCGGCAGGCCTAGTCTTCATTCAGTTCAGTTTCCATGCCCCACGTGCTCAGTGATATATCTTGTTTATTCTCTACTACGCCGTGGTCACTTGTTAAAAATATTTTGTATCCGGATTCATCGAGGAGTTCATAGATCTCATCAATTGAGGACATTTTCCCCACGAAAAACTTGTAAACACCTACACTCAACCAGATTGTAAGACGGACTGAAGATAATACCTGACAGTCCTAACTGTACTTGTGTGTTGGGAAGCTGGGACCGGCAGAACTGTTTAAGTTCATCCGGTTTGTTCAACCTGAAGGCAGAACTGTAAGTGTATAGGGGGCCTAAGTTGTTGTCATCTCGCTTGCTTTCAAGGAATGTAAGACTAGGATTACACAAAACAATAGTTTTACCGGTTGTTCTCTGTGGGTCTGAAATGTGTATTGTAATGTAATTGATTTGCCCCTAAAAAGTATGTGAAAGCATTGACAATAATATCGTCTTAATTTTATAATATAATAATTTTATGTAGTATATTAAATGGCGCTTAAAGCACTTCTTCTTCTAAGAAGGCAAAAGCCACTGAACAGTGACGTCACGCACGTGACACCAGCCAAGTCAGTTTGACAATATATATATTTCAAATAATAACTTCCTCTTCTCGAAGGTTCGAAGAGAGATTTTAAAATGTAACTTGAGTCAGTTTCCGGCTCTCGAAGCTTCTAGTAAGACCGAGATGTTTTTGTCTTGTATTTTGTTTTTTCTAAACTAAACCTTCTCGAAGCTTCCATGAGCAAGGGATATATACAAAGAATGGTGCAACGTAAAGGCAGTTGGTGTCCAGAACTGACAGAATTCACTTGGCGTCCAGCAACACCTGTCCGCGCTCATACAATAGGCCGCGTATATATTTCAACGACATGATCTATTTTCTCATTAAATAAACAGATTCAGAAATAAAAAACATGTCAAATAATAAGTGTTTATTAATTATAATTCTTCAATTGGCGTCCATCGCGTTAGTAAAATATCAGAACATCACAATAGGAACAACGTAGGTACCCGTAATTCAAGAACATTACAGTATGTGTCAATGAACTATTGAGTTCCTAATGACATAGGGTAAGTAAATCTTTCTACCCATCCGGAGTATCAACATTTAATTACTCCAACGCAAGATATAAGTTAGAAGATTTGTAAGCGTATTTCCATGGATACTTTGTGTATAACCACCCTCAGTAAACCCAACTGGTATTTCAACCCTAGACTTCCTCGTCACCGGCAACTAGACGGGCTTTACATTTAGTCCACGTTCCCATAGATACGGTTGCTATCATTTTAAAGTACCAAATCCCTGTTATCAGCATGCTTATGGACAAATTTCTGTTCACGCTTAAGATTAAATTTACGCCTTCTAAAACTTTATCATATTTTTTTTTAGCATTGCGTCTTACTAACCATTTGGGTTATACGCTTATATAATAATTACGCTGATGGATGTATGGATGAGAAAGTCTATATTTAGAGGAAGTGTACCAGCATTTGCGTGGAAGGAGAGTGGAAACCTCTTTTGGAAAAAAAACCTCAGCACACCCGACCGAGATTAAAACCCCAATCTCCCCATAATTAGCAGCCTAGTATACTGCGAGAGTGACGCCTTAAAACATGCCAGCACTGAAAACGGGTCGATCATAAACTGGTTTTTGCTCTATTCATAATTCACCGATGCCTAGTATATTTTAAAAATTGCGTAAATAATGCTAAAAGAGTTTTATAAAGAGTAAAATATTCTAGTTAGATAAATGTTCCTTAAAATAATTTTATCATGCGAAAATTTGTTTAAAATATTCCATCAATGCAATATTAATAACAAACTAGTGGTATTTCAAACCCTCTCCCCCATTTTAAAATATAGTTTCAAAAATTTTATCAAACTGTGTCACGTACCCACCAGCGTGGATTAATATTTCTTGAATTTTATTCTTCTAGCATCGCAAATTACTATCCTTTCATGTTATACGTATATGTACTAATAATGCCAATGAGTCAGAGATTATTAGGCAGGTTGAATTTAGAAGAAGTGTAGAGGCATTTTAAGTGAAGGGAGAGTGAAAAACCACCTTCAATACGCCTGGCTAGGATTCAAACCCCGATCTTCCGGTTAGGGGCAGACCATTCAATTCTTTTGCTGACAAGCCAATTAATTTATTAGGTTGAATCAAATAAAATATTGTTAATATTTATATTTGTGACCACCTCTCCTATTTTGTACCCAAAACAAATTAATCCTCTTCTAAGATTGATGATGAAAGATAGTTATTAGTAGGACATAAAACGTAAATTAATAAAAAAACTTTCCTTGTAAATATACCTCAAATTTCTTAAAAACGGATATATCTGAGCGCTAGAAAACATTACTAGATTTACTTCCACATACTCATACACCAAGTCATATGAACTGAATCCATCACTTTTGATAAATACTATTGATACCTATAAAATGACATTAATCACAGAGTAATATATTATTATTATTATTATTATTATTTACAAAAAAAAAGTTTATATTTTCCAAGAGGTGATCAAAATATCCAATCATAACAAAATCAAGATATACACACACACACACACACACCAATTTTAACTATACGTAAATACCCACACTGATGATCACACAGGCTATGGCACAATGACCGTTATATACTGAATTTCCATTGATGGAGCGTTCAAGGTTCGAATCTTGTCAGGGTGCAATTGAACTGATTAAAAAAAATATATTTATTGTCCTCTCTATGCTCTAATGCAGGTGCACGTGATTTAAACATCCTTCCTCATCTATAACCCCTCAAGTTAAGACAATAATAGCAATGGTGTTAAAGTCATTGTAAAAACAAACTAACTAAAAGAGAACTAGCTTACAGGATTTATTTCCTGGGCAGAAATTATGTCTCCTAGTCTCCTGTGATTATTTGCGTGTCACAAATGCAGGACTTATAAACCACGATACTTACCCACAAGTAAAAGCCAAGAAAATAATAATACAAGTTTTTATCCTCTCAAACACTAAGCAAACTTTTCATAAGATGATAAGCTTCACTTCCTAAAGTAATCCCTCTCGCTTCACCGCCTAAAATAACCTCCCCGCCGAGTTTCAGTAAGGTTTGTAATGATCGGTTACATATATTGTCACCTTCTTTTCATAAGCAACCCTAGCCCCCTCCTTCCCCTGGCCCTGCTTCCCTAGATCTGCTTTGGGCTCTTGCTGCTTGACATGGTTTTGGAACACTCTTTGTCTGCACCATTGTGGTCGCTTTGTAGCGAGCTGATGTTCAGTTCTAAATCCACAGTCTTTATCCCCTTCTTTCTCTATCTTGTGTGTGTCTGTTTGTTAACAGAATGGTTAGGGTATGAACCGCATCGACACCTTTTCATTCCAAAGCAGTGTACACAAGATAATCCTAGAATAATAATGCCTATATAGACTCTTCAAGGACGGATTTTCTACTTGACAATATCGCGTGCCTCAACTTCACTAGAGATTTTTTTTTCGTTTACTTTTATTTTGTGGAGATGAGAATTTTTTTTAACTCGCTATATTCTCAATATATATAATATATATATTTTTGATTTGTTCATTCAATATTTTTTTTATTTATATTTTTTTATATCATGCCTTTCTGTATCGATGGGCATCCGCAATAAACGTAAATCTCGTCTAAAATGGTTTATCAGTGACATTGAGGTTGGAGTTCAAATGTAGGACAGATATTAAACGTGTTTTTTTTAATAAACGATTTCACACTCTCTCTTCATGAAAATTCGTGTAAATTTCCTCAAAATCTTATCATCACATTCTTACCCTATTAGTGGAATAACACATTTTGGTTTAACTGTTGAGGAACTGCTATTTTTTTAAATCTGATGAATAAGACTATTTCAGCATTCTAAATATTTTAATGTATTTTAATTTGGGTAGAATTTATTTTCTAAGTCGTACAATATCTAATCAAAATGAGAAGGTTTATTTATAAAATTATTCAACCATTTACTATAAGTTTAATTGAAAGGTCCGTTGAATTCTTAAAACTTAAATAAATGATAATCTCCGGGCCATTTCCTTAGAGAACAAAAGACTCCTGAATAGAATGTCAAAATAATGAAAGTTTACCTTCAATCCCAACATAGGTCTCAAGATTCAATAGGGATTTGGGGTTCCTCTCTATTTTATAAGAGATTTTTGAAAAATTATTTAGAAAATTATAGCATCAAAAAAAAAAAAAAAAATTAATAAAATATATTTAATCAGGCCATAGACATTTCATTGGTCGACAAACAAACACTTACTATTTAGGAAGACATATAAGTCAAACTTAACTAATTACTGAAAGGTTGGTTCATTGCCAACGAACGGGGTGTAGGCATTTGAGAAGAGGTCAATAAATTTAAGGACAACAGGTAAGGTACAGTAGCCCCATGGCTTCTTTGGTGCTGACTGACAGCTCACAGCTGACTTCGACAGTCAACATTTAGGTATAATACCTAAATTTTTACCGGCAGAAGTGACAGCTGCTAAACACATGTTTTTTTCAGATCATATGGTTCGGCGTAGGGATACATAATTTGGTCTGGTAACTTTTCAAAGCTTTTAGATGTCAGCTGTGAGCTGTCAGTCAGCACCAAAGAAGCCATGGGGCTACTGTAGGGTAAAGGGGCGGTTCGTGTAAAGAGAGAGTTGCGATGTTTCTTGGAGGTTCCAAAAACCATACCTTGAAAGGCACTAGCCCTATCATGAAGTGATTCTGGTTCCGTCAGAATATAACTTTTAGTTAGTAATAATTCTAGAGAAATTTCTGTAAGCCCCTTCTCCCCATCGCCCCATCAACCCTTCCCTCCTAAGGATCTAATGTCCCGTGAATGCACGTATTACACCCCTGGATCCACCAGTCCGGTTTATACCTAATACATTCCAAAATGCTACTCAACGTATGCCTGATATATTACCATTGTTTTCATTTGTGAGTTTCCTGGTTATCGCAAAAACGTTCTTTAGGGTCATATTTCGTTTACTATCTACGTATCTGTCCAGTCCTTTTGACGATTATCTGAAGGAAGAATTTGACATTGTCCACTTCAAAAAACGAAGGGTGGTCGAGAAAAGAACACGTGCTGAAAGTAGTCTATTCTCCTTTTAAGATCCCTATTATCAATTTCTATCTTTGCAAGATATCAGTTCAGATACGTAAGCAAGGGAGAAAAATTGAGCTCGGGATACCTTCAAAATGTTTACTTTGATTTATTGTCACTGAAAATAAAGCGAAAAGATTTGTTCCTCCTCTATTTGGGGTATTTAACGTGCACACTCTATACCTACTGATTGTAGCAGAGCATGACATATTTAAACCAACCCAATTTTTTAACAAACTCACCCACCACAATTTTACAGATTATTAATTTTTAGTCCACGCCAGGAACCGAAACTGTGAAGCTTATTTCTGTAGTCAGATGCACTACCAATAATATTGAGCTATGATGTATGAAATAAATTGATAAAAATTAGTTTATATTATCTCTGATAACGGTCCTCTCTAACACAAAGTTTAATTAACGATTTATTCAAGAGGATAGGGTATTAGCTTAGAATAAATGCACCCGCAATAGTAAATTAAAGTATAAGAAAACCACTGTGATGAATCACGTATCGAAATTCTTCTGGGGTGCACCCGGCTGAGATTTGAACCTCAACTTATCCGTTATTGGTGACTCATTTTGTTGCAATCCTGACGGCTACGAACGTAGGATCACCAGTATAGATGGTTAAATCTCACCCTATTAAGTGAGTATGCGAATAAAGACATCAGTCTCATCTGGTTTGGTGGGGACAAGAAGGTAAGTGTTCGAATCTTGGCCGGGTGTATATAGGTGTTCTATTTTCCTAAATAGTTTCTCACTCACTCCACACAAATGTGGGTACATTTCCTCTAAAATGTGAATATTTGACAGCCAAGACTGGTAGTAAGGCGTGAAACACATTTACACCAAAAATACCTTTTAGGCTACTGGTATTATGATTGATTTAATATAATTTATAGTAAAATAATTATTTATTACATTTATCAGCCAAAAAATATAGTTTATTAAATAAAATGTAGACTCTCGAGTTCAAAATTACAGTATGTAACGATTAAACTTAAGAAACGCACCATTTTATCTGAAAATAAACATCTTGTAAGTTTTTTCTACAAACTCCTTCAACATTTTTTTTTTTTTTTTTTTTTACTGCTATAACATTTCTAATATGTGGGAGACGGCTTGGCTTCATATCGCACAGGAAATCTCTGTGAATGCGGTCGGTAATTCCATCAGTTGTGTACATACAATATTAAACAATAATTGGTGAGGGGAAGGGAGGGGAGGAGGGGAACAAAGCACAAACTGGGTCGGAAATGTGCGATTGTGCTCTTAACGACAGCTGGTTGGGGCTGACCACGAATTATCTCTGATGTACATCGGGTTAGAATATGTCTTTCTCTAATGGATTAAAAAAAACATTATTGTGTCCACAAGAATCTTTAATACCGAGAATACTTCACTCCATTCAGGAGGTTTCTATACAAAATAGCGAGAACTATTGGAGATACACTCTGTTTCAATCGAACAGTGACATTTGGACTCGATTTTTAAAGGTTCCTACATTGGTGAAGCCTGGAACGGCATGATGATATATAACCATAAATTAACCTTTTATAGAAGCAGTTTCAAACCTTTTTAGAATTAGGCACACTGACCAAGTTGCTAAAATAATTAAGGCACACGTTAATTTTCTGGAAGATATATTTTATCATTAAAAAATATCGAGTTCTAATAGGCCTATTGTGTTTAAAAGCTCAATGGATAAAATTATAATAATTGTGCTATTTTTATAATAATGTTGATCATGATTATTAAAAGATTTATTTTTATTTCATAAATATTTTGTCCTTTTTGATGTTCCTTCAAACTCCCGTGGCACACTAATGGGTCGCGTCACAATGGTTGGAAAACGCTCTTTTAAAGCTCAGACTATTATTTCCCAAACTGTTCTTAGTCACATACATTTACCAACACTTTATAAAAATATAAATAAATTAATATCTGAGCTAATATCTTGTAAAGTAGAAACGGTAGCTTCAAATATTAATGAAGCCTTAGTGGTAAAGCTTAATTCACACGTTCGTGAGTGGCGCAGAAATCCCCGCCATGGCAGAAATGTGATTATGCCCACGATGTCTTGCAATACAAATTATAATCAGTTGTTTACCGACATTTTTTTATTCTATAGTGTATTGCCAGATCTTTAAGAATAATATCACAATGAATGTTTTCTAAGACAGTCGTCAAATAGTGAGCCCTGTTTGACGGATTTATTTTTGTTTTGAATTATTCTGTGTGTCGAGATATGCTGATGTGGGATTTAAAATAAAAACCTTATACTTGATGGTGGATTTTCAGAGCACGCCATACTTATAGGAAGTGAAGTGCGTAGATTACGGGAGTATAACAAAGAAAGTCGACGTATATGAATGCATTTCGAAAGTCTACTATTTAAGTTCATCGGAGGATGGAAAAAATATTTTAATTTTTTTGTGTTTCAGTACGTCTAACTACCTGTTCATATTATACGCATATTAGTGAATTACTTTAATGGAGTAGGAATGAAGAAAGAAATATTTTAAAGGTACTCTACCCACATTTACATGGAAGAAGGATAGGAAATTATTTAGGAAAAACTACCCTCATTGCACCCGACTGGGATTGAACCCCAATCACCTTATCCTTATAAGGCCAATATAGCACGAGATTGATGCCTTAGACCATTCGGCCACTGAAGTGGGTGGTGAAAAAAATGCACTAGTTACCAATAGCTACCTAACCCTATTTCTTACAGCACCACGTCTGAATATCCATTTGGGCTTAAGCATATTTACTAATTACTCTAATGTGAAAAGAATTGGAAGATTGAATTTATAGGAAGTCTACCCGCTTTTGAGTGGAAAGAGAGTGGAAAACCATTCAAGAAAAGCAAACCACAGTACACCCGAACGGGTTCGAACTCCTATCTCTCCACCATTTTCTGCCTATTCTATTAAGTGGGTGACGCCTTAGTCCACGGGGCCACCTAAACGGGGACATCACAAGTCAATTCATATTACTTCACTATATTTTTTAAGTGAGAACACTGCAGCCCACAAATAATTAATTGCCCAGGATATTTGTTTGCGGTTCTCCCAAATACAAGCTAACTTTCCCAGTGCATTTGTTTGTGGGCAGTGTTTGTCAGTGTGGACAGGACAAACTCGCCATCCCAATTGGGGCTATCCTCTATATAAGTCTCTTAATAAAGAAACCATAAAACAAATAAAAAACCTTTAGCAAACTATTTTGTAATGAATTGTTCAAACACTGAAAATAATTTAGATTTAGTCTTTCTTGGATGCACTTGTAAAATGTATTCAAAGGAATTTTAATTTACAAATTATGCTCTATGAGCCACTGCTCTATCACTTTAGTTATCCAGGTTCATGTATACGCTGATTTTGGTAGGAAGCAGTTCTGGAAGGTATTTTATCCTACTATAATACTACTATACAGTAGAACTCTGGTAGGGAAAAGGGCTTTCCAAAAGGGCTTCCTACTCAAATCGTGGTAGGCCTATAGGCCACACATAATTAAGATACACTTCTCAATTTATTTATCAAAAAAATGCTACGTACTTTACATTGAAGTTCAGTCAGTAGAAATGTATACGACACTTGAGGACACAATTCCCAAAAATATGAAACATAATTTTACAAAACCATATTACTGAAATGATAACAGTCCATTACTTTGCTTAATGAATTTGTGAGTTTTATTAATTACTATTATAAGCTATAAATAAACACAAAACACATAGGATGGACCATATTTTGTGTTGTTTTCTTGATTCGAGTCTAATATTTGACACGGTGGGCACAAAGTCTTTATCACTCCTTAATTAAAAAATGGAGAAGTTTACTTAAAACTCATAAGATATGTGAAAAAAAACGTATGCAAAAACATAATCTAAATAAATGTTACAACACAATCTCACAAACTTTCTCATATTTAGTATTGTGACTTAGAAGAGAATTTTCAAAAAAAGTCTTCAAGTAAACTACCCTTAAGTATGTTTTCCTCATAAAAACAAACAAATCATCTTGTTATTAACAATAATCACTCTTTATGTATCAATTTTAAAACAAATTGTTGAACTATATCTAACAAAATTCAAATAAAAAAACTATTTGTAAACTACACTAAAATTATTTGATATTTGAAAAATATAAAACGTATTATTATTTATCATATAATACTATTCACAGATTCGCATTTTGAATTAATTCTTCAAGTTTAATTTTTAAAATTTCAAATCGCCTATAATTTATCGTAAGTAAACTATCCTATAATTAATTTACTTTATATAAATAAATATATAATTATTATTGATAATGTAAATAATTAATCCCCTGAAATCAATTTAAACCAAATTTTTAGACAAATTTTTTTTTTTTAAATATCAGTCATCGGTTATACTTTTAATTTATTTTTATAGAAAATATCGGTAGACTATAAATATTTATAATACAGGCAACTTAACAGATACCTATTCTAAACAAAATCATTAAAGACATTTTTTAAATATTCAAACTAAAAAAATCATTAAACTATTTATAACCGAAATTCCCCCCATAAACAAGTATACTGCTTTATTTGTCATGTTCATATCAAACACTCTCCATATATACAATTTAAGCAGAATCGTTATAACCCTTTTCAAATAATTTTAATTTTCAAAAATCAGTCATCAGTAAACGAACCTTTGTCAAATTTTTACACAAAACCAAGTATGCAGGATAATTGTTCATGCTAAACCCTCCTAAGCTACAATTTGAAACTAAATATTTAAAGCCATTTTTTAAAATGTCTCCAGTTTTTCAAAAAAACAGTCATCAGTAAACTATCCATAAATGAATTTTTACCTCAAAAACCAATATACAGTATTGATTGTCATGTCAAACACTCACAAAATACCCATTTGGAACCAAATTGTTATTGCCATTTGTAAAATGTTTCAAGATTTTGAAAAATCATTAATCACTAAACTATACATAAATGAGTTTTTACTCCAAATTAATTATATATGATTATTTGTCATAACGCATAATCTCCAGATATACATTTTGAACAAAATTGCTAGAGCCATTTTAGACATACTCGTATTTCAAACATTTTCTATCATTAAACTACCATTCAGCGAATTTTGAAAAACAAATCATGCAGTGTTAATTTTTATGTCAAACAAATCATAGATATGCATTTTAAACAGTATAGCAAAAGCCAATTTCAAAATATTTGGAATTAAAAAAATCACTCATCAGTTAACTACCCTTAATTTGAGTGCAAAATCGAACAAACATCACAAGGTATAGCCATATAAAATATAGCTATCAAACTTGAGCAAAATCACTTTTATTTTCTATGATCTGTGGACAAGGACAGTTATACGAACAGATATGTGGGGGGTAGGGGGTGGGGAAGGACTAAAAGAATGATAAAATCCACTTTTTTGGGTTCGTTTTCCCAAAGAACGTAAATATTCGTCATAATCTCGGGATAAAGTTTTTTCACGATCACAATACTTTCTATTGCTTGATATGAGAATGTAAAAAATAGCATCATATTCAACCAAAGCATATAAATGAAATAATACACATTTACAAAAACCCAGTGAGAAAAAAGTAACATATCTTTTCAAAGGTCGTAAAAACCAGGTACCCATTTCTTGGACCCATATTTAAAAAAACATTGCTTAGCTCTCGGAAACTATTAGTTTTATAAAAACATATTTTTAATAAAGGTTGTTTGATAGTAATAGCCCTATAACTTTGTTACTATTGAATTAGTGTCACAAAAAGTTGCAGAGTTATCAAAACTTGAGATATTCCCTAGGGTTGAGTATCCTTTAATTCATTTTCGCGGAAAAATGATATGCAACAATTTGTTAATAATGTTAAACATTGTCTGGATATGAATTTTAATTAAAATCGTTTATGCGGTTTTGAGTAAATAGCTTTTTCTATTTTTGCCCCCTTAGTAATTCACTAACTACTTTGGGGAAACCTTATGAAAAACTTGAAAACCAAGATTTAGCTCAATCGGTAAAATGTTTTCGGCTCTAAGTCAAGTTATAAAGAGACTAACAGACAAACAGTGTCGATAAAACAACTGTTTCGAGCTAAGATTATCATGAAATTTTGTAATCCATAAAAAGTCTCAAATTATTATTTTTGACGATAAATATAAATCTTCTCTCGAAAGGGTTGCGGGAATTTAAAAATATATCAACAATCATATATAAATACAATGCATTCATTAATTCAAATTATGTATGTAGTCGAGGTCACATGGTCTGAGGCACCATGCTCAAATCGGTCATCCATCAACTCTTATTAGGTATATTGTTTACATCCCACTGGTTATGTAATAATCTCGCCACATACCATTGTCAGTCAGATACTCATTGACACGCTAAGTGCCCCCCACTCCCCTCGGTCATGGCATCCGTGCACGTCAGTTCATCCCAAAAATATACCTCGATAATTCTGGAACAAACTAATCTAACCTAAAGTAGCCTAGAATTCAGTACGTACCGATTCGATATTCCAAACTAAGAGTCAGTTTCATAGTAAGAATTAGGGCCAGTTTCATAGTCAAATTTAGTATGCCTCAAGTGCAGCGCTACACTAAGTACATGACGACACCTACCTAAACTCGAATGGAATGGGCCAGTTTCCTATGTGAGAACGGCCCATTCCATTCTGGTTTAGGTAGGGGTCGTCATGTACTTAGTGTAGCGCCGCACTTGAGGCGTACTAAATTTGACTATGAAACTGGCCCTTAGTACTCCTAAATTTAGGCACTTCACTAAATACAGGATGACACCTACCTAGACCAGAATGGAATGGGCCAGTTTAATAGTCAGACTGAGTAGCCCCAAATGTGGTGCTATACTAAACACAAAATGACACCTACCTAGACCAGAATTGAGTTAATTGTAAGATCGCTGCTGTCTCCACACGTTCATAATCACTATTATCACATCATCTCATAGAAGATATGACGTGTGGACAACCTCCATAGGTGTACCCTGTGCAACGTTCTGTGCCGCCAGAGCGGTTAAAATTATACAGACGACCGAACTAGATATCATAGCTCTCCCAATCAAAGTAGCCATTCGCTAAGACAATAATAGCACCATACTTCATGTTGAGGATGGGAATTCTTCACCTGAAATATGAGTCAGCAACGAAAATAAACGTCGGTGTAAGAGGTGCTGAAAGAAATCCATACCATATATATATATATATATATATATATATTAACAGATTTTCTGTTGTATCACTGCAATACCTATATTTTCCTCTAAAAATGTAGTGTGGCGATTTGATGGGATTTCTAATATAGTCGAGTGATAGATGTGGTGAGTCGATAATTGCTGTTTAAAATATACTTGACTTTGAGTGAAAGAGAGGTGAAGTTCGAATCTTGGATGGATGCCCCAAGGGTGTTTTTCTAAATATTATTTATCGATGTGGTTTTCCATATTTTTTTTTTTTACAAAAATGCAGGAATATGTTATCTAAATTATAAATTCCTCATCAATACCCCGTAAGCGATATTAGCCTTTGTATGCTAAGGCCCAATGGTGAAATATCCAGCACGTGTGTAACGAATAAGAAGGTGTTCTATAGTTTTTTTATAACATGGCATTAGAGTATAAACCTATTTGGATCTTTCTTTATGAAACGATATATTTACCAAACAAAATTTGTCGTGTAGCTGTAAATAATATATATTTTTTTAAAGTTTTATTTCCAAATAGTTAATTTGACTTTTTCTCCCTTTGTACCAAGAAGAATACAACAAAATACTCATCGTTATGAACTCATTTTTTTTTTAAAATTGCTCAATTTGATTTGTACATGATTACTGTTTCATTCATTTGCACAACTAAATTCTTCAAAACCTGATTTGGGAAGAAAGTCAATAAAAAGAACTACAAAAATTCTATTGAATCTTCAATTATTATAAGTGGTTACATAAAAAAATCGATAAGGGTATTGATTTTTTGACCTACATTTATTGGGGCCAGATGCCCTTCAAACAGTAATAAAGTCAAACTACATTTGGGGTTGTGATTGTTACGAAAGTTGTCACCTTGATTTGACGATTCACCCTCACAACTTGGGGTCTACTCTACCCTGTGTGATGCTTTATACTTTTTTTATCTATGATTGCAAAGTAATAACCTATTATCCCCTCCCCCCTTCAGAATCCCTGTCTACTCTCCAATAAACGGTGGAAAGGGGGGGGGGGGGAGAGGATGCTCTATTAACTCAGTTACATACAAGTAGGGGACAATAGAGTATTGTGTTTGCAAAGAGTATGTAAAACTTCAACAGCTGATATCCTCAAATATAAAAGTTAGCTTTACATATTTATAACACAAACTAAAAATAAATTTAAAACAAAAAATAATATAGATCCATACATGGAAATGGCTCCTATTAAGTAAAAAAAGTTGCAAACTATTTAATAAAAATATAGTTAATTACTAGTATAGTGATATTGTAGGAAATGTGATAAAATAGCAGTGTTATTGCAGATATTATAGAAAAAATATGTTTTTTACCAACATAAAATTGAATACTTTCCCAATATCAACAGCTATTAAATATGTGCCATAAGCATAGTGGAATTATATGAGAAACTTTTTAAACTAAGATAAAAAGTTGTGATTAAATTAGAGGACACCTTTGACAGATATTCAACAAATGTTGAATTCACCAAGTGAAGAAAATGAAAATTTATGTTTCTACTGGAGAATTATTTGATATTATAATTTAAAAAAACCTTTGATATAAAAATTAAGAAAAACTTTGCCCTTTCTCGCGTTTTCTACACTCCCATTTTACTATAGCTCATACTAAGAATGAACACACTTTGGGCAATTAAAAACTAGTTTTTAATTATGTTTTTCCATGTTCTACTCTTTAATATATGATACGCGCGAATCTACCCTTATAGACTAGGGATCAGGATTGTAAACAGAGCAGATAGGTACACATAGTTGCGTGTATAAATAGCTTAAAACTATATAGCAAATCAAAAACTAAGTTCATCTGTTCGGGATTCCAGCCCCCAACCTTCCCATTTCCAGAAAAATCAGGTATAATGAATGACACCTTTGTCTGCGTTGTCACCATTGCGTGTAGTAATGTTTTAATTGTAGGCGCGAAGATTATCAGAGAAACTTCGTTCAACACATGGACTATGGCGACAGTCTCGTCTTGTCCAGTTTGACGGTGACAGAGAAGTCCAGATACAGATTCCAGCCGTGTGTAGTACCTAGATTTTTTTTACCGAATGATATTTGATTCTTTCTTCGCGTTAGTTCGGGTTCCTCTACATTCAATCTTCACCATCCCTATTCCTCTAAGCTTAAATCTACGGATAGCAATGGGGAATATTAAGGATAGGTATACGGGAAATAATAGTATTAATAATAATAAATCCATATCCACTTCGATGGCCGCATAGTCTAAGACGCCATTCTAACAATAGACTAGACTGCCAATGACGAGGAGATCGGCGTTTGAGTAAATAGTGAGGTGCACTAAGGTGGATTTTTACCTAAATAGTTTTACTCTTTCCTTCTACATAAATTGCGTGTACACACCATCTAAATTCAATCCTCCTCATCCATTAGAGTTATATTTAGTAGATAGGCAAATGGCCCGAACTGGTTAATATAACGTGTTGCTAAAATAACAAAAATATTTATAACTATTGATAGCTATAGATTGGTTATAAGAGTAGCTTCCCTTAACACTCATATAAAGAACAATGGCGTCCCCTTTAACACATTTCTTACCACAACTACAGTCAGATTTCCATAAGAAGAGTATTGTCTGACAGCGAGAAAAACTAGTAGATCTACTGTCACGAATTTATACATCAAGTCACGTGATCTGCATCTGTCACTTTTTGATATATATTATATATATTATCAATACCTATAAAATAACACAAATAATATAGTAATATGTTGACTACAAAAAGAGCCGTTTTTAAAAAAAGGCTAGTTCTATAAAGTTTAGCCTTATCTACAATTTTACTTCGTTTGTTCAGAATCGTAAGCTGGGCTCTCACGTTCATTTTAATCGTACCATACTTAATGAAGATTAAAACTTTTCTCAATTAAAAATACAATGTAAAAAGCTCCCGCGTTATAGTAACCATTCTTCTCCAACCCACTCCCTTTTCATTATCTCTTGTGTCCAAGCTATTACACTCCCTCCACCCCTCAATTTATGTTTCACCTTCCAAAGTTTTACGGTGCGACCCAAAATGTTAGGAAGATGGTAATTAATCCCTATATTCTCCACACAAGGTTTACAAGAGAGAGCTAGCGTCGGCATGTTTGTTTGCACTGTCAAGAAGTGATGTTTGCTTTCGACAGTACCTACGACTGGTTGATTGAAAGGGAAGAGAGGGGTTGAAGGGATGAACAGAGAGGGGAAAGGGGATGACAGCCATGATCCCTTACCAAACAAAACGAGGTTGGAGCCACAGCTTTAGTTACTGTAGGTAGAGAGAGAGAAGAAAAGTAGTCCAAAAATCACTCAAGCGAAGAAACCCATCGGACAATACATTGGGAGGTACATTCTCTCTTTGGAATACAATCACGTGACCTTCACCCCTATCCCCTCTCACCGAACACTTTCATTTTCTAAGGACCCCTTCCTCTTATTTCTCCATAGTTAACAATATTTTTACTTGTCTTGTCTTGTCTCGTTTTCTCACAAATATGAAACGAAAACACACTGATGTTTCTTTCGTTCTTGTTTTTTAACACCTAACAAAAAAAATTGTGGAGAAGGGATAGGGGTGGGGTAGTATTCAGTGAAGATTTCACCTATACATTGTCACCCTCCACCGCTACCCTCTAACACTATAAGAGAAGGGGTTGGAAGTTGTTGTATTAATGTTTAATGAAGGCTGTCAAGGTCTGTACTGGTAACTAAACGTGATTGGTCGTGTTTGACAATACGTGACAGTTTTGAATTGGGTCATTGGATTTTTAGCTTTGAAAGGCGCGCGCTGCTTGAAGCGTTAGATAATATTATGTTTGATTGATGATAGTAATGACAACATAATAAACATCGTTATTATTAGTATTACAACAAATTTTAAATTTTAAAATAGATTGTCTGCCTTTAATGTGTAAAGAGTAAGAACACGATAGAAAGGACATATACATATTTGTTTCTGACAACGTAGATAACATTTTACTAAATTATAACTTATAACTACTATTTTATATTAATTAATAATACCTATAAAAGCTGACAACTGAAAATCCCATAACGTGAACTAATGAACACCTGTTTTGGTGTTCATATTGTATCTAAGTCGTCACTTTTGCAATAGACTAGACAGACGATGTTGGGAAGATCGGAGTTTGAGTCCCTGTCGGGTGTATTGAGGGTATTTTCCCCTAAAGGTGTTTCCACTCTCCCTCCATGCAAATGCGGGTACACTTTCTTTAAATCCAACCTCCCTCATCTATATCTCACTAAAATAATTAGTGCGTATACGTATTCAACCTTAACAGATAGTAAGACGCATTTTTTACACCCATTACTGTTGCCAATCTGTGGTCTAAGTCGATTGAACCTTTTCATTTGGTGTGGAAATGCAGAGCCATGGGAACAAATGGTTATCTTCAAGAATTTTTATTGTTTTGCCATTTTCTTTTAGGAAACGGTTTTTTCAAGAATAGAAGAATGTTGATTAAGGTAGACTCTTTTTTATACACACTTCCTAAATTATTTTAACAGTGATCAAATATCGTTAAAATTGACATTTTTCAATAGAAAAGTGCCGGTTTCATAACAAAAAATAAGAAAATATAACAATTAATAAACTTTGATACATTATCTTAGAAGGGGTGTTGAAAATATTAACTTAAAAATGTCACTCGTCCTCGAGAAAACTGATATTTCCAAACGTATAATTTATCATCAAGACCTGTAAGGTAGCTAACGCCATCTATGGTTTCCGTGTTTCATCTATTCTTGTTGACGTGGAAGGATACTTTGGTCGGTTGTGAAGCCAAGCCACGCCTTTCACCAACATCCAACATCCCACAAAATAGGTTTTAGACTTGCACTCGGCAGGGCCAAGGGCCTTAAGATGTAATGCTGAAAAAAAAACCTATTGAAAGTAGTTATATTAACTTCTGTAAATGCCAGATATTTTTCTTTCTATTATGTTTTTCTATATGTATTTTATAATGGTATTCAAACAAAATTTATAATTAGTAAGAATTAAGAGTCTAGCCTAGCGCACGGTGGGTTGCAACCCTTCCGGAGTCACGAAAATTATTCTGGAAGTCGCAGCAAATCTTGACAAACGTAAGTAAATTAAATATGTACTATAAAACTATTGAAATTTTATATAATAAAATAAAAACTTTCATAATATATATTTGTTTAACTTATTTCAGAAATAACGTCCGCAGAGGTAGAATGGGCAGCCAGGACACCGGGTGATATCCGGTGGGCCGGCTTAATTTGGGCTGCTGCAACAACTTTAAACTAAAATAAAGTTATCCATTCAATTCTAAATGATTTATTGTTTTATCAAAGGTTCTGGAGAGTAGGTTTTATGGTACCTAAAATACATCATTTGTGAGAATACACGATTGTATTAAATGTAAAAATCATCCCGTTTGTTGTTTCTTGGTATTTATAAACAATCTAAGTCAAACGTAAAGGAATTTTTTAGTGAATACTTTTTAACAACTTAAATATACTTAAAATAGATTCCCAGCTATTGTCTTACAAATTACAAGCTTTTTTGCTCCCTACAGTAGAAAATTGTCCCTTATATTTTAAGGTGAGAGTGTTGCTAGAGCGAATAAAGGACATTGTTTTAACAGTTTTTAGAGTAAAACTTTCTTTTGTCAAAATAAAACAAATATTTATCCAATAGAAACATAGATTTTAATTTCTTTGACATAGTTGTATCAGTTATTAAATATCTGTCAAGGGTGTCCTGAAATTTAATTACAACCATTTATCTTCATTTAAAAAGTTCATAATCAAGAACTTTTGATATCCCCATGTGAAGAAAATTAATCTCTAGGTTACTACAATAGCAATATTTGATTTACTTTTGCCAACAAAAATGTTTTACCTTAAGAACTGCAAAAAAAAAGTTCTTTCTCGCATTCCTTACACTACTAACATTAAGGGGTCTGAATAGCGACGTAATAATTGATAATGGAGCTGAAATGGCCTGGGGATTAAATTTACTACTAATAAACATATTAATACTCTACCCAATCACCTTAGATTACACTGAAACATAACTTCAGGGGCATTTATGAAATTGATCTTAGGGCAGTTCATATTCACGGGTCGCTTTGAACCTGTCAGTTGACCTCTGAACTTCTACCATGATTACATGAACACAATTGTAATGTAATTGATTTGCCCCTAAAAAGTATGTGAAAGCATTGACAATAATATCGTCCTAATTTTATAAACATATCTTATTTCATTTAAATTATATAGTATATTAAATTGCGCTTAAAGCACTTCTTCTTCTAAGAAGGCAAAAGCCACTGATCAGTGACGTCACGCACGTGACACCAGTCAAGTCAGTTTGACAATATATATATTTCAAATAATAACTTCCTCTTCTCGAAGGTTCGAAGAGAGATTTTAAAATGTAACTTGAGTCAGTTTCCGGCTCTCGAAGCTTCTAGTAAGACCGAGATGTTTTTGTCTTTTATTTTGTTTTTCTAAACTAAACCTTCTCGAAGCTTCCATGAGCAAGGGATATATACAAGGGATGGTGCAACGTAAAGGCAGTTGGTGTCCAGAACTCACTTGGGCACTTGGCGTCCAGCAACACCTGTCCGCGCTCATACAATAGGCCGCGTATATACTTCAACGACATGATCTATTTTCACATTAAATAAACAGATTCAGAAATAAAAAACATGTCAAGAATAATAAGTGTTTATTAATTATAATTCTTCAACTGGCGTCCATCGCGGCAGTAAAATATCAGAACAACATAATTGGCGCACAACGTAGGGACCCGTAATTAAAGAACGTTTCACAATCCATTAATCGTACGATAAACTAATGGTTTCAATTGGTTATCTGCATGTATAGTTTGTTAGTTATTGATATGTAATTAATAAAACTAAATACAACTCCATGCATTCATATCTTGCAATAAATATGTTTATTATTTATATATCCTATTTGATCCAAAGTTGCTCAAAGTCCGACACTATAGATTCTAAAAAAAACTTATTTTTTAAGGGATTTAATCTCCAATCTTTCAAACAAAGCACTGCTATAATAACATAGGACTAAATTTTATTATCCCTAATCCTCAATAGTGGGCACGTCCTCATCCTTATCTCTAATCCTCAATGGGTAATACACGTCAAGCTCGTCTAGTCTAGTTTGCCGGTGATAGGGTGGTCGGACTTGAATTCCAGTCACGTGTACTGAAGGCTTTTTTTTCCTAAATGGTTTCACACGCTCTATCTACGCCAACTTGGGAGCATGCCCTCTTAATTTTACCTTTATCATCTATTCCCACCATAACCCTTCCTTCCCTCTGACAACGAGGTTTATTAATCACAACTTGTGAATGTGGGGAATGCCAGGCCTCCACCGTGGTTCGGATCCCACGTTAAACTGTAGGTCCTTCATTTCATCTCACAACCACCTACCATTACATATTAGCGTAAGTGCGTATAACCGAATGTGTAGTAAGACGCGGTGCTAATAATAATAATAATAATAATAATAATAATAATAATAATAATAATAATCTATTCCCCTTTAATTTAACTAATTGCTGATATTCCGGACGGGTAGTAAGACATGGTGTTAAAAATTCAACAGACAGTTATCAATATTTTACTTTCAATATAAAGGGTTGCTAGTTCATTTGTTTACTCATTAAAAAAGACAAACATTTCAAAATGGTGTTGTGTTGGCATGTTGTGATTCTTCTGTATACGCTTTTACTTGAACATCACTGGAAATTGCGACATTATTACAAATTGCAAACACGTTTTTGAGATTGATCCTAGATTTTCTAAGATCTTTATAGAGTTCATAAAAGCTTCACTGTGTCTTACTAACAATTTGATTTACACGCGTATGTTCTAATTAAGCTAATGGGTTACTGATTAGGAAGGTTTAATTTATATAAATTGTACCTTCATTTGCATAGAGAGATAATAGGAAACCCTTTAGAAAAAAACCTTAGTACACCCAACTGGGATCGAACCTTTATTTTCGAGTAATTGACATTATAGTCTTTAGTAAGAGTAGCACCTGAGACCATGCTGCCAGTGATGCGAGTTTAATAATAGTTAGTTGTTCACACAGTATCCGACTATTCAAATGGTACATTCTTCAGTATTGATTTTGGTAGGACGATAAAGGTTCTTAAGGACATATTAATAAGGCCGCTGCGATATTTGAAGGTGCTTACACTCACACAGAGCTATCTATTATGAGAATGACATTTCTGATATTTAAAACAACTAAAATTCTCCTCGAGATTCATTAAAAAAAAATGTATATAGTATATAAACTAGGTGACCTGGTGGTCTAGGGGTAAGGTGTCGGACTTCTGTGCTGGCGGCCGGGGTTCAATCCTCGGTCCCGGCAAAGATTTATCTGATTACCAAACCCTTCCTACACCTCTGACAAGACATCTTGTGAATGTGGGAATGCCAGGCCTCCACCGTGGTTCGGATTCCACGTTAAACTGTAGGTCCTCCATTTCATCTCACAATCACCCTACCATTACACATTAGCGTAAGTGCGTATAACCCGAACGGGTAGTAAGATGCGGTGCTAATAATAATAATAATATATAAACTAGACTGTTGGTGACGGGTAGATTGGGATTCAAATCCCGGTTGTGTGTACTGAAGATTATTCTTCTTAAGTGGTTTTCCACTCACCTTCCACGCATGTACCGTACAAGCACATTTATTCTAAAATTCTACTTTCTTCGTCTCTAGCATAATAACTATGCGTATAACCATGGCCAACTTTAGTTGAAGACGGCCGTGGTACAACCCGAACGTGTAGTAGGCCCCCTATTTTTTTTTAATAAATACATTTTTCACTAGTAACATTATGTGACATGTCCTTAAAAATTAACTGATGATCTAGCTTACATTTTAATGGATTTATTTAAAACTCTAAGCTAACCCTAAAGAGCAAAAAATGTTATAATAACCAAATATTGCAGAATACGGGGGACAGAACATGAATAGTGAATGGGAGAGTTTATAACAGTCTTCAAGGTTTTGACTGACCAACCTAATGGGAAGAGGCCAATTGGAACGGAACTGGAAAACTGCGCGCCACCAAACGGCTGCGGCAAACTGGGCGCTTGCGAATTGGGCAAAAGGAAAACTGGGCACCTAGGTCTTTTTTAAATTTAAAATTGTAAAAAACATAAACGAACAACGAGGCACCAGTTAGGTTATGTTATGTTAGGTTATTTAATTCATCTTTACGTGGTTTATTTTTCGCAAAATTCTTATTTTCCATGGATTTTTTTTGTGTTTTAAAAAATCAAAATTCAATAATTTCAAGTAGTCTAACTTTATAATTACATACAAATTTAGTTCCCTTTATTATTTTTTTCAACAACTCCAAAAATGAATATTTAGTATAAAAACAACTATCACTTTTTGCAGCTGGCGTCCAGTTGTCTTGGAGCCCAGTCTTACCAGCGCCCAGTTGGCCGCGACCAGCTAGTGGCGCCCAGATGGCGGCACCCAGTTGTCCTAGATCGCAATGGGAGAACCTAAACGCAGGGAAATTGAAAGGACAACATTAGAATGAACCTGAAAAGGATATGATGTAATAAGAAGGACTGGACAGATCTATCTCAAGATAGGAATAGGTGGCGTGCTTTTTTTGTAATTTAATAGTAAATAATAAATTATAAACGATATTCAATGCTATTGTCATATGTTGATAACCTTCACAACAATTTTTAAAATAGCAAACCTTTTTTAAATGATGTGGGCTTTTTGAATTCCTGAATTGCGTCTCAGTATTCTGTTTACCTTAACGGAATTTCTACATTGCATCTCAGTATTCTGTTTACCTTAACGGAATATGTTTTTATCAGAATACTTTGTATTTTAGATAAATCAAAGATAACTGCAACATTTAGTTTCAAGAACCTTGCCACAGATTTTGGCTGCGTTTATTTGAAATACGATTTTACTCAAAATCAATTATCAAAAGTAACTCTGTTACTTCAAAGACGTACCCTACTTTGGAATGTTATAATATTTGCTTACACAAACCATTTCCTACAGGAAGTCAAAGATATAAATTAAATACTGTTTTGGGGAGATTGTATCACCACGGAACGATAAATGGATTAATGTGCAAAATTAGGTTACACGTTATGAACTCACGAAATATATATTTTATTATATAATAAAGTGTGTTTTTCAAAATATTATAGTAGTATTTGTTCTAGGCTCCCGTTTTACCACGCATCTATGTTATCCATATATTTAAACTATAGGGAATGGCTAATGAATGTGTCATTTAGATAAAAGCTACGCTCATTTTTGTGGAGCCAAAGTGGGAAATTACTTAGGAAAAGCCCACTCTAGTAGGCCTACATTCAGCTGAAATTCGAAGCCCTGACTTACTGGTCAACATCAATCCAGACAATATAAGACTAACGCCTTCCAGCCGCTTGCCCATTGGTGTTTGTTGAATTTTAAACGTTAGTATTAGTAATCAATAACTATCTGATATAATTAACAGGCTGATGTGGGTAAAATATTAAGAAAGGATCTGATGCCTTAACTATGTCAGTAGCTTGTCGGATCATTGAATCAAGAGTCCCTGGTTTGATTCGATTCCCAGAAAGGCTCAAATATTATGAACTGACCAATCACGGAGCTCTTTTCAGTGTTGTCTTCTGGAACTTTCAAAAGAATTCTCGGACTTTCAAGAGAATTCTTGGTCTCCTTATCAACTATCACTAAGTCATAGGACATAGTTCCTGAGATTTTTTGAACTGGGAAAGGACAAGTTGAAATCGTGAATTTATTGGTGATCTGTTAATGTTAGTTTATTTTTATTTAGAAAAAGGCGAGTGTTGGCACAAACTATGGTCTAGTCAATAAGTTGAGTCTATGGTCCATTCAAACATACGTTTCGGTAATTTTTTAATTTTTTTATATACTATTCCTCAAGCACAGTTTCAAATAGCTTCCCCCCCTCCCTCCTTATCGATTCACCCCAATAAACCATAATTCTGGGTTGACCACTGCATAAAAGCACCCTTTTCCTGAGTCATAGTTAAAAGGACTGCATGATAAATCACTAGATGCACTACAGACGTTTAGAGATCCCTGTTTGATTAGGAATTGATTTGATTGTTTTAAATATTTTTTCACCAAAATGTAGGTGAAAACTACCAGCAGGTTTCTGACGAGGTACAAGATTTTAAAATAGGTTGAGTCTAAAGATAAAAAAAAAATTCAACGACCCATTACGCGATAAATTGTACTTTGGAGATTAAATAAAATTTATAAAGTTATCTATCAAATAAAGTTATGTTTTGATAGGGTCACAACCAAACATTTTAAAATAATGTAGAATTGTTTTATAAGGTTTTATGTAAGTTATCATTTTTTTTTAAAGAGTTTAAAATTGAATTTAAATTTTTTTAGCTGGTTCATTTGCCTACATTTTGGGTAGTAAGATATTAAAAAATATCAAACCATTTAATATATAATCTAGGATTTCTAAACGTCTGCACGCTTCTCAATTCTAAATAGTAAAGCCTTCCTAAACAAGTTTTGTAGTTACTGCAGGGGAGGTTAGAAATAAAAGTTTTAGGAGTGTGAATTCACAAAAACCAATCTAAAAATTACACATGCGTTTTCATGTTGTAGATTGAATGACAGTCTACCTCTTTATTTGGGAGTCACAATGAAGTCCGTGATCTTTATTGTTTGTCATAGGTGACCTGGTGGTCTAGGGGTAAGGTGTCAGACTTCTGTGCTGGCAGCCGGGGTTCAATCCTCGGTCCCAGCACAGATTTATCTGATTTCCAAACCCTTCCTTCACCTCTGACAAGACATCTTGTGAATGTGGGGAATGCCAGGCCTCCACCGTGGTTCGGATTCCACGTTAAACTGTAGGTCCTTCATTTCATCTCACAATCACCCACCATTACACATTAGCGTAAAGTGCGTATAACCCGAACGGGTAGTAAGACGTGGTGCTAATAATAATAATAATAATAATAATTTATTGTTTGTCCATAAAAAAATCTCTCCCTGTGTTTAGTTTTTATTGAATACATGTAGTACTACTACTAATTGTAATAATTTATCTAAGTTTATTCAACCTCTGTAGTCTTGGGGTGAAGTGCTCGCGCCTTAGCACCCGATGTCAGTGGGTTCAACCCCCTCCCCTCCCCTCCCTTGAGGTCAACGTATTTTTTCTCTTTAGTGATAACAATCCGTGGCACAACATCCTTCGGAAGGGAAGTAAAGCTGTCGATCTCATGTCGATTGGAACATTTAAAAGAACCGTTGAGGCTACGTGAAAATATCTTTCCCGGCAAAATTGGTAGGACTTTTCTCTCTGGCCCATAGAAATTATCGTGTGCTGATATAATAAGTCGGTTCACAAAGTGCACGTTAAATACCTAAATAATACAAATAATATTTTAACTTTTTTTCCGGTAAATATTGATAACATTTTACTATAACAACAAACAGTGGGTTAGTATTGTAATATTATCAATGTAGAGTACGTTTGAAGTCAGGAGATTACATTATATATATATATATTAATCCAACCAAGACACAAGTGTAACATATATATATATATATATATATATATAATATATATATATATATTAATATATATATTTACACTTGTGTCTTGGTTGGATTAATGTCTACCAACCTTGAATGTTTGCCGGCTAAGGTCAAAGCTTACATATACTATATTTAAAATAAATTAGACGTGGAGGGCAGGGGGGTTGAGGGGGGTGTAAGGTCTAAAATTGATATCATAAGGTTTTGATAATCTCTACCAAAAGTGGCAGCTACAGAAAATATTACTTTGTAACGGGGTAAACCTGTCCGGCCCTTTTGGGATATAAAGAAAGGTTGAAGCAACTAAACATGGGTAAATAGACATACGTATTATCTACATACTAGTCCTCTAATACATAACAATCTGTGTAACATACCAACATCGTGGTGACATCATGGGAAGATCCCGACCCCATCGGATGAGACGCCATTGGAATAGTGGCGGGAGCACGGCACGCAATAATATTGCACTCGACTTGCCAGAGTTTCCGGAAATACTGAAGGTGGCTCTTGGCCAGTCCACTAGGTGGAGCTGACCTTCCAGAACTTGTTAGAGTGTCCTACTTTCTTCCATCCCAGCATACTTTGCTTCTACCGCTATATAACTCCTTGGATAGCTTGACAACGATATGATTGCTGACGCCGATAGTTTACGAGACGTACATCGCACATCTAAATAACTAAGCATCTGCACGGCGGTGGCCATGCTGTTCATGACGAAGGGTCGGCTCGACCGGAGGAAGTGACATGGATGGCTATAGTTCAAAGGAGGAATAGAAATTAAGCTACGTCTTGTCTAGGCCTAGTGATAGTTGTTAAGTTTTTAGAAAATAATCGTTTATTAGGTTAGTTTAAGGAATACTCAGGATTAGGTGTTTAGGGAATATATATTCTGAGGATCGGCCGACTTTGTTATGTAAAATCTATTGCCATTAGTTTAGTTTTAAACACTATGATCTTGCGCTTTACGCAAGCTCCCTGCTGAGTCCTCGGGCCTGCGGCGTAAAATGGGAGTGTATCCCATGTCATAACCTGTATGACCATCTACCTAGCTCAGTGGTAGCTTGCTGGGGAAACGATAGTTCTGATAATTCGAGGGTCTTAGAATGATGCCTAGTTAGGTGTGTCTGTTTATATTGAACTCCAGTTGGGGTATTCAACCTGTGGGCCGCCTCTGCCCCTCCGGCACGGCCCGCGGTAGTATGTATATGTATATGTATACATATATATATTATAATATGTATATGTATATATATTATACATATGTATATGTATAATATATATATGTATATACATATATATTTATACATATGTATATTGTATATATATATATGTATGCATACATATGTAAATATGTAGGCCTATAAGTAAAAATATTATATATATAAACATATATATTTATATATGTATATATATATATATATAAATGTTTCTAGTGTATTTAGTTTTATATTATTATTTAACAATTAGTAAAAATGTTTAAAAAACTGGTTGTGCTGATTAATAAATATTTACAAAAAAGTTCAATAAATCCCTTAAATTTCTTACATATTATTACATCTTATATTAACTTTTTTATTTTATATTTCAGATAAATACATTGAAGTATAGTATTACAAGAGATGTTTATAGCTCAAAATCTATTTATTAAGCTAATAAACCATGCTAAAAGACATATTTTGATATGGGGTCTAACCACTAGATGGTTTGTTATTTTTTCAGACTAGACCACATTTCTATCACCTCTGGAAAACTATTTTTGTTAATACTTATAATATTCTCCTTGGGGTCGACATAGTCAACTCTACTAATATATGACAATAAAGATATCTAAGTCTTATTTATCTTTTCTAAATTACATTAATAAGTGTATAATTTATTATTTAAGATAAATAATCATTTAATTATATCATCAAATATGTGTGAGTGTTTGGAATAGGAAAAACAAACAAGATTTTGGTATTTAATTGGTATCTAACATTAGTTTACTTTCCACATGTTTTACAAAAAGAAAATTACATTAGGATACTTGCTACATATTTTAAATGGTAAAAGCTCCTGGCTACAGATCCCGAGGTCTCTGGTTCGATCCCTGATTATTCAGGTTTTGTGTGAATCAGTGGGTCAGGAATGGAGTCAATTATCCTCGTGGAGGACAAGTGAGGAGTTACTTGATTAAATGAGTAGAAGCTTCGGTCAAGAAAACTGAGCTTAACGGCTAGAGTGTTCGTTGGGGTGACCACAAGACAACTTATATCCGCAGGAGTTGACACTATCTTCGCCAACAGACGGATCCGCTTGGTTGTTATAGCTCGACCACATACTGGATCTTTTTTCACTACTCCTTCCTTGAAAATGCGGGTATATGTCCTTTAAATTATCCCCCACCTAATTCTTAAGACTTGGATATGGCGTGTATCAAAGACAACTCCGGAAGTTTGCGCAGTCCTTCTAAGCAATAAGTACCGGGTTCCATTAATCCTTTTATCTAAGAATGGGCTGCAAATACCATTTAAATAACTTTTAAACTGATCTTTTTGTGTAAATATTAACTTTATCGCTATCTTAAAGTTAGAGAAAGTAATGCGATCATCAAAAAAATCGAACTGAATCTCGATATTTCATGACCCCCCGAATGAGAAAAAAGTTGTTTTTTAATTTCCATCTGTCTATCTTTCTGTACCTCAAACTAGAGCCTAAAATATTTTACTGATCAGGCAAAAACTTGGTATCTAGGGTTTTCATAGGGGTTGCCCTGAGGGACTTTTGGAATTGGATATCTAACCCTAAAATTAAGGGTAGTTTACTGAAAGGCAAAAAGAGAAAAAGTCAATTTTCTCAAAATCGGCTCTAACGATTTTGATTAAATCTAATTTATAAACATTTATAAATATTCTAAACAAAATGGCTACTCTAAATATTTCGGGAAAATGACTTTAAGGGCTCATGTGTGATGCGTAAATTATCATTTTTTATCATATCTCCGAAACTATTTGAGGTATGAAATTACTTATCGTTGCATATAAATGTAGATCTAATTATAATACAAATATTTTATACGAAACATAATTTTATAAAACCAATAACTTTCAAACTATACGCAAATATTTATATTTTTTAACTTTTTGAACACAAAAGGTAAATAATTGTTATCTTAAAAAAATCTAACCTGAAATGTTGATGGATGTCGACGTCTCATGACCTCCCGAACCCCAAAAAGTGGTATTTGTAATGCCGTCTATGTGTGTGTTTGTTTAAACTTAAAATTAAAAGTAGTTTGATAAAGGGTGAAAAGAGAAAAAATCGATTTTCTCAAAATCGGAACGATTTTGATTAAAATTAGTATCTAAGCACTGATTAAGATTATAAATAAACTGGCTATTTTAATTTTCCCTTGAAAATGATATTAAGTTACTTTACAGAAGCTGAAATTTTCGTAACTGCAAATATTTGAGATACTAAATAATTTATCATTGCAAAATTGTAGTACTATTAAAAATAAAAACTTTTATATGGACTATATTTTTATAAAATTAATATTTTCTGAGATATTGGCAAATATATTAATACAATTTTGTGATATTTAGTTGTAAAGGGATACTACTTAAGTTTTAACGCAACGATTCTATAACGCCATAGAGTAATTAAATAAAAGTAAGTCTCAAAAAGTTTGTTTTTCTTCCTTTAACCTCTTAGGAGACATGTTTTTACAACAATGATCTATTTCCTTCATTTTAGACTCAATAGTCAATATTTACAATTTTTATTGGTCAAAATTTATAAATGAGTAATTTATTAGCAATGCGATGTCCTGAAGATGTGAAACACCTAGTAAAATGTTAAAATTTTAACCAGAATTTGAAATTTTATTATGAAGTGTTGACCCGTGTGGACCCAATATTGATCTTTTTTATCGGTCCAAACATACAAATGAGGACATTAATTCTTTAAAAACAAAATTATTAAATTTAAAACCGGGACTAAAGACATAGACATAGTGCAATTTATTCTTGGGTTTGCTAGTGTATATTATTTCATTTGACATATATTTCGACTTTTGAGTAAATATCTCAATTTTCAAACACTAGAGTGAGAAAGTCCGTGTGGAGTTCCGTACCATTTATTTAAATTGTACTTATCTATTATAAACAAATACATTATTTACTCAATGTTTAAAATACTCACCCGCTTCAAATGGCCAAATCGTCTTCTCTAAGGCGTCTCTTTCGTACTAAAACCGTCTGCTAAAGACGGGGAGATCAGGGTTCGAATCCGAGTTGGGTTTGCTGAGGGTGATTTTCCCTAAATTGTCTCTCGCTCTTCCTCCACGCAAATGAGGATATATTTATATAATGCCCAGTTTTAATGACCTTCAATCAATATTGTTTATCTAAAGTGAATTTCAGATAAAAATAAGGTTTAGTTTCCCGGGCCATCTTAAACAGTCTAATGAGAAGCCAATAGAAGAGGAATTGGTCAAAAGTTTGAATGTCCAACCATCTTCCACATAATTATAGCATCGTTGTTCATGGATAAGTAACTAAGCATTTCTAAAGTACCTATTACGAATGCCTATCGAATCCACATAAAATAACAAATATAATAGAAAATGAGACCAGCTCAAATGGTCTAAGGCAGTGGTTCTCAACCTTTTTCTATAGCGTGGCCCCCCTTGGAGACAATTATATTCACCGCGGCCCCCTAATCTCACCCATCATACAAAGGGCAATTAAAAAGCCTATGTATATATTTCTAGTACTATACTTAACACAGCTTTTAGGCCTATTAATGAAAGAAAAAAGTTTAGTCAGACGATAATAGAATAAAACAAAATATGTCAAGCAAATTGAGAAGAGTTAATATATTTTATATGATGTGACAATACTAATAAAAAATAACGTAAAAATCTCTATAGGTTTGAATTCCGGTCGGGTGTACAGAGAGTTGTTTCCCACTCCCTCACACAAAGCAAAGGCAAGTACACTGTCCCTAAAGACAAACTTCCTAATCTTTAACCCATTAACGTAATTAGTACACGTGTATATAACTTGAACGGTTAGTAAGTCGTGGTGCTATAAAACCAAACAATCAAGCGTCTATCATCACAATCTTTTTGTAGCGTGTCAATCGATGGATTGAACAGCTACAAGTAAAAATTCAATATTTCGGTGATTTGTGCAATATAGAAATTATATCAACATATTTAATATAAACTACCTCAAGTTTATATTTTCTGATCTACTAAAGTTACGTATCGTCCCATATTCAAACACGTGGTTGGTCAAAAAATATTGTCTTTTGGTAATTACTGTACTATATATCGAAGAAGAGGACTAATATTATTGTATTTATGAATAAGATACGTGAATACATAGCCTTTGCTATGAGATGATGTCAGATATAGTACTTACGTATGTTGACCACGCCGTGCACAAGATAATAGAAAAAATACATCCATATCGCTATTTATCATTAAAATAATAGTGGATATTAAATAAGTAAATTAATACTGATACATTTTAATATAAGATGCTTGTGTAGTAACTCACCTCGGCAAGATGTCTACAGATATCACTATCTCACTTTTGAAACCACAGAATTGTCTATCATGGCCGACTCACGAGTAGCGGGACTAGTCCAAGTGGAGAGAAGTTCTGAAGTTGAGAGTCGACGCGCAGACCTGCCGCACACCTAGCGACGCTGGCGGTCAGTCAGAGGAACTCACAACTAGATTCTCTTAATTCCCTGTTCTCCACAATTTTATTCTTCCTTGTTGCTGCCTGTGTTTTTTAATTTATTCCCCCCTTCCCTTTACTTCATGTCCGAGCCAGGTTGAGGGTATATATAGGTCAGCCAGCGGTATCAAAGTACAGAGCGCTTCTACACAGCAAAGAGTCGATAAGGAAACTCTGCCCGTTAGTAAAGTGAATGAACATGGAGTCTGGGACGTCGGATTTGCCGCCATAGCAGTATCAAGAGGATGATGGATCACCCGATCCAACCCGCCGCTAACTCGGACGACGTACCTGGGGTATTTGTATCCACCGTCGTCACCAAGTCCCTAGGACTTGGTTTTCTAGTATAGTTTAGAGAAGTTTAAATTTAAAACATGTCTTGAAGGAAAGTTTATTTTAATATTAGGGAGAAGCCTTTATTTTGAAATATGTCAAAGGGAATATTTTGATATTGGTTAAATACGTAATTAACTTCAACATGGAAGTTTCTTGGTTAATTTATGTGTCGTTTGACACTGCCCTAACGTAAAAGCCTCTGGCTTAGAAAGTGACCTTTTTCAAGTATGGTTTACACTGTCACAAGTTCCTATAATCTTGGATTAAAATTAATCATGACGTCTTAAACGTCATGAACATTAGTTCTTTGTTATTGATGGTTACCACCAGGATGTCTATTTTACTTTTGCCTTATGCAGTTCAGTTAAATGTAATAGAGATTTGGTGTTGTAGTCACTCTTCTTGGAGAGTATTAGCTTGGGTGCGCAACCCGGGGAAATTGCACTAGTGTCATAGTGTGGTCCGCGCAAATAATACTATTTTATTTTTGCCTGTAATTAGGCTTCTAAGTTTGTATTGGTCTTAATAGATACTAATGTACTATTGAATGCTCTGGCAGTACCGTAGGGGAAAGTGACCAGCCGTAGTACTTTAATGACGCCTGTTTCTTAGCCATCAATTAGATGGATTTATCAACATTTAGGGGGGCGAAGGTCTATAGTCTAATAGACCTGAATGCTAGCTTTCTTCAGTGTGCTTTGACTGAAGAATCTAAGCAATATACGGCCGTTTTTTTTTTAGCAAACTAAAAATAATCAAATAACCGAAGCTATTCTTTATGCTTTATATTGAGGAATCTCTACATCAGAATAAAGTAAAAAGAGTTTAAAAGTATGAGAAGTCACGTTTGAGCCAAATCACCTACAATTAATATTATGACACCTGTCTCGGTGGCTGCGTGGTCTAATGCGTTATTCTCATAGTATACTAAACTCTCAATGACGGGTAGATCGAGGTTCGAAACTTAGTCGGGTGTTTTTCCTACGAAATTTTCCACACCCCTCTCCACACAAATGTGAATACATTTCCTATAAACTTAACCTTCCTAATCCCTAAAACAGCGCTATTAGAACATAAGCGTATAGCTCAAACGGGTTATAAGACTCGGTGCTAAAATAATTGCATCACCAGAAAGACAAATAAAATTAATGTGTTTATTTTTAGCCCTTTTCTTATCTTTACTTAAAGCTAAGCATAAAAGAAGGTGCCATAACTGTAAATAGCTGATTCGTTAAAATTGTGTCTTTGAAAACTGGTTTAACTCTATAAAATGTATTATATTGTTTTCACATATAATAGAATAATAGACAAATTTCTTAGTGATATTTTAAATGTTTATATTAATTGTGAAATTATAAAATAAAAACACGTCTTGAATATCTTCACAATTTCCTTACAACACCAGCTATACTTACTTAATAGTAGGTTTTGACAAATATCTTGTAGGTATTTAAGATTTTTTTCTAAATTTTTCTTAATATAATTCAGGGGTTATGATTAAACTTAAAATATTTTGCCTAAACTTATTATGCAATGATATTAGGGTGGGTGTGTAGAGAACAGAAGGATAGGTTAGTGTTATTACAGTTTTTTATAACAAAATATTTTTGGCCAAATTTTGCTTTAGTAGAAACCTAAAGTTTAATTTTCTTCCCATGATGATATGAACAGTCTTGGATGTGTGAACATAGGGGTATTAAACGACAACGTTTTATATTAAGAAAAAGTTGTCAATAAATTCTAGTCCATCCTCGACAGATATTCAATATTAGATTGGTTTTGTCCAAAAAAAAAGTTTAGCTATAATACCTGAAAACTTACCTTTTCTCGCGTCCCCCATATCCCCAAATTAAGGGTTAAAATTGTTTATTAAGTTGAACTGACCCAAATATTCCAACTTACCATAGTAGAATTCCTGAAGGAAGGAACCTTTTAAAAAATACAAACATATTCTATTTTGCATTCAATATTAATAACATTCTACTTTAATTTTAGTGTTATTTTATATGTATGATTATTATTTAGTTAACTTTTATAAATGTCAAAAATTGTATAACTGTCAAAAATGTCAATTTCTATCTAAATAGGTATGTGTTCAATTTGTATAGGAAACTGGACTTTCGATGACAGGAAGATCGAGGTTCGAATCTCAGTCAGGTGCACAGATTTATCTGATTGCCAAACCCTTCCTTCACCTCAAGACGTATATTAATCACAACCTGTGAATGTGTGCAATGCCAGGCCTCCACCGTGGTTCGGATGTACGTCCTTCATTACATCTCACAATCACCCGACCATTAAACATAAGCGTAAGAGCATATAACCCGAACGGGTAGTAAGACGCGGTGCTAATATTGTACTGAGGGTGCTTTTTACAAAATGGTTTTCCATTCGCCCTCCATGCTAATGCAAATACACTTCTTATAAATAAAACCTTCTTAAACCCTAAAACCATTAGCGTAGTTAGTAGGCCGACATAAGCGATTTTCACCTTAATATTAACATAATTAATATTTGTATTATTAATCTATTTTATTTCAAACTTTTGTTAGGAATGTAATATAGTTGTCCATGGTCTTTGAATCATATCCACCTTTACACGTGTTGGGAAATTAGAACGCGTGTAGTGTAAAAAACAACATATGAAGTGGGAAGTATGCCCTGATTTCTGTTGGAAGAACAATTAAGAAAATACAAACCCATTTCCTTACGGCCAACAATGGTAACATTTTAGTACATTATTTGTGTTATTCTATAGATGTTGATAATATCTATCAAAAGAAACAGCTGAAAATATTAAAATTAATTTAGTAACGTTAGTAACTAGCTTATAATTTTCTTCTTACCAAAATCATAGTGATTACTCTATTATACACACAATATCAAAAAGGTGAGTGAAGGCAGTAGAGGTCAATGTCTGGTAACTCCTATTGAGGTGGCTTATAAAAAAAGAAAACATAAGATACATCCGTGGAAGGCATCAGATGGGTAGAGCCTATACTCATCTCAACGTTCAAGTTCATCAGCGGAAAGCTAAAACAAGCATAATACTAAAGAGGGGGGAGACCATTTCCCCTACACATCTATACACCCCTCCAATGACTCAGATAAAACTTCATGACCACCAAGAATAACCATATAACGTTTCCTACGCCAATAACGAAATAACTTTGCCAATTTAAAGTGTAACTAATCTTACCATGCCAATATTGCGCAAAAAAATTGCAAATATCAACCAGTATTGTGAATATCATGCACATTTTTGCAAATTTGTGACAAATATGCAAAATATATTTTGCAAAATTGCGGGAAATATGCAACATGCATTTTGCACCCCTGTAATTTAATCTAACCTAAAATTGCTATAAGACTTCGCCTACTATAAATAGGCTTATCCATCTCTTCTTTCTCAAAATCAGCCACTCTGCCCACCTAATCTATATCACTGGACCAACTCTTATAAGACCTAAAATTAATACTTCTTCTACCCATATCGGTGGGCACGTTTACTAAATACTAGTCTCATAAGACTATAGTCAAGCTACACTCATTATCACCTCTGAGATAACTGCAGAACATATTGAGAAAAGCTTCATCTTGGTTCTCTCTCGGTTAACTATTGCCAATTATTCTCGTTTCCATCAATGTGGTGTGCTATAGTAAGAGCTGGCAACATCTATGAACCAGAGTTGCAAAAAAAATTTTATATTCAAGTGAAGATTGATCACACGAAAACAAGAGAATGACAACACTGTTTTCCTATGGTAGCCATACGGTTCCTTAAGATATGATATCCAATGTAGCCGGTGAAAGAAGATTGAAACTAAAATCTCGATCGGTATGTTGAGATTTTAATCTATACTTATATTATAAAGAGGAAAGATTTGATTTTTTGTTTTTTTGTTTGTAATGGATAAACTCAAAAACTACTGGACCGATTTTAAAAATTCTTTCACCAATATAAAGTTACATTATCAGCGAGTAACATAGGCTATATTTTATTTTGAAAATTTAATTTATTCCTCATAAAAATGTCGATAGTATATTATATAGTCGTTGGAAAAAAAGTTGTTGAAGGGAAAGTGAGGTTGGTGAAGGGGGGAGGAAAGAGGAATGAGATGAAAATAGGAGGGAGGATAAAAAGAGGGAGGGGGCTATACCGGGATGGTAAGACTGTATTTTTAAAAAAAAGTTTTGTTTTTATATTGACATGATGGATAATTTGAAGCTTTGTTTTACAGGATTCCTTACAATATTTTTTTTACGGGGAAGGGGGCTAGTACTTAATAAAGGTTTAATACACTTTATACCTAGTATGGTTTTATGATGATTCGTATTATGTTCAGGTAATATAGCTTCACCACCACCTTCATTGAATTTACTTGATGAAATTAGATTTTTAAATAGATTAGTATCATGAAATTCTTTTTCTATATTAATATTGGTATTAATATCTTATTTTAGCGAACCTTGTACATCATTTTTATATTTTTATAAGCAAAATGGTATAACATATTCAGGTTTTTAAATTGTTCAATAAGTTATATTTGTGAATTATAATTGTTATTTTTACCTACCCCTTTAAATGGCTTCCCACTCTCCTTTCCCTCAAAAAATTTGAGTACATTTCCTCTAAAGTCTATCTTCTTCATCACTATACCACTAGATTAATTCATATGCGTATAGCTTCGATGGATATTAACACGCAGTAGAAAAAAAACTCTCAAAATCTTGAAATATTGTCAAACTTTGCTCACTGAATGTTATCCAAAATTGACCCTATTAATCAAAAGTCGTAGGTAGACCACACAACTTGATACATAAATGAATACAAATTTTCCAACCAATTTTTTTTAAAGTTCAATAATAGTATTTCCATGGCGATAAGAACAGAATGGTTGACCCAATCTGGACACAAACCTCTCGGTGGTTTGGTTGGTCATCCTACGCTTTTGAACAGGTCTGAGAGTGATACTTTTGATCAAATCACTCAATCAATTTAACATCATAACGTTCATTACATCCTCCCCCTAGAATACTCAAAACAGTATCTTTTGAATCTGATTTTGTTGCGATAGCTATTTCAATCTTTGTTTGAAAATCCCGGTTCTCTTCATCCCCTCAACCCCAATTTCAACCATTTTCATGTTTCCTGTTCAAACTAATGATAACAAATAGAAGTGCGTTTTTTTCCCCTGGACAATTTCATACAAAGGATACCGCAGAAAAGGAAAAAAAGAAAGAAAAGAAGAATAACAGCGCGCGGCTCTACAAAATCCAAACTTTGTTACAAAAGGTAATTGGCATTACTGTGGGGATACCGCTCTACCATTACCAACTTGTCAAGAGGTAGTAATGGAGGAACCAATATCACCATTTAAAAAACCTTATTTGATACGTAAAAAAAAATCAAATATAAGTGTGTGTAGTCTATCGCCGAAGAATAGCATCTTCAACTATGACGTTTAACAAATTTTGTCAATTTTGGAAGCTTTGAAATCGATTTTGATCTTCTTTTTTTAAATATCTTAGTTGTTCCACGTCTATTTCATGTGTCTTCTACTTGATTATCTGAATAAAAATTCTACTATATATATTTTTTGTTTTAACAATACAGTTTAACACACGGATTGCAATCAACTTAACCTTCTAGGGATGTGGAGGATAGTTGTATAGGACGTAAACCCTCATTAGTATTGAGAGAGGTTGAGAAAATCGGTAATAGATCACAGGTGGAAACTACTCCCTGTGCAGCCAGCCCAGATACAAACTTGAGCCTCCCCATCACCTACGAACAAGACAAGATGAAGTCTTTGTTCCTGTGCAGCCAGCCCAGATACAAACTTGAGCCTCCTCATCACCTGTGAACAAAACCAGATGAAGTCTTTGTTCCTGTGCAGCCAGCCCAGATACAAACTTGAGCCTCCCCATCACCTGCGAACAAGACTAGATGAAGTCTTTGTTCCTGTGCAGCCAGCCCAGATACAAACTTGAGCTTCCCCATCACCCGTGAACAAGACAAGATGAAGTATTTGTTCCTGTGCAGCCAGCCCAGATACAAACTTGAGCCTCCTCATCACCTGCGAAAAAGACAAGATGAAGTCTTTGTTCCTGTGCAGCCAGCCCAGATACAAACTTGAGCTTCCCCATCACCTGCGAACAAGACAAGATGAAGTCTTTGTTCCTGTGCAGCCAGCCCAGATACAAACTTGAGCCTCCTCATCACCTGCGAACAAGACAAGATGAAGTCTTTGTTCCTGTGCAGCCAGCCCAGATACAAACTTGAGCCTCCTCATCACCTGCGAACAAGACAAGATGAAGTCTTTGTTCCTGTGCAGCCAGCCCAGATACAAACTTGAGCTTCCCATCACCTGCGAACAAGACAAGATGAAGTCTTTGTTCCTGTGCAGCCAGCCCAGATACAAACTTGAGCCTCCCCATCACCTGTGAACAAGACAAGATGAAGTATTTGTTCCTGTGCAGCCAGCCCAGATACAAACTTGAGCCTCCTCATCACCTGCGAAAAAAAACAAGATGAAGTCTTTGTTCCTGTGCAGCCAGCCCAGATACAAACTTGAGCCTCCTCATCACCTGCGAAAAAAACAAGATGAAGTCTTTGTTCCTGTGCAGCCAGCCCAGATACAAACTTGAGCCTCCTCATCACCTGCGAACAAGACAAGATGAAGTATTTGTTCCTGTGCAGCCAGCCCAGATACAAACTTGAGCCTCCCCATCACCTGTGAACAAGACAAGATGAAGTCTTTGTTCCTGTGCAGCCAGCCCAGATACAAACTTGAGCCTCCTCATCACCTGCGAACAAGACAAGATGAAGTCTTTGTTCCTGTGCAGCCAGCCCAGATACAAACTTGAGCTTCCCCATCACCTGCGAACAAGACAAGATGAAGTCTTTGTTCCTGTGCAGCCAGCCCAGATACAAACTTGAGCCTCCCCATCACCTGCGAACAAGACAAGTTGAAGTCTTTGTTCCTGTTCACACCGATGCGGGTAGGTGTCGGTAGCTCAGTAGCTTATACTTTCCGACGAGCTCCCGGACTAAATGTAAGCCTAGTCGGATATTTCAGTGAAGGTAAGGTCGAGGTTTGAATCCCGTCCGGGTGTACACAAAGTGTACTTTTCCTGAATAGTCTCCCATTTTTCTTTCCGCAAATGTGGGTACACTTAGAGTAGGTTCTACATCCCTCACCCCTACTATATTAATGTAATTATATTTGTATAGTCTTTATGAGTAGTAATACGCGGAGAAAAATCTCAGTAGGTTGCTCATTTAATAATTATTTTGAATTCAAGAGTGATGAAAGCGAGCTATGAATTGTTTTAGCCTTACATTCTTGGTTGGGAAAACATTTGCACTTTTTTGATTAGAAAAAACCTTTGTTCTCAAATTAACAAGGCTGAGGAAATTCCTTAACATTTTAATTGCAATGTAAATAGCTTGAAGGTATTTATTGAGGTTTATTGAGTTTTGACTCATGCATTACTAAGACTTTAATACATATGGCAGTAGTTTTTATATAGCAATGAAAATGTTAGAGGATATTAACAACAATGTATACTTCAGAACAAGAGTTAAGCGATAACTTAATGGCTTCCAAACTAAATAACAAAATGTAAAGAATATATTATATTACTACACTAACAATGCCTTGATTTTATTACGAACAGGTTATTTGGAGCATATTTTAGAAAACACAAACAAGATCTTACAACCAACAATGATAATATTAAAATTAGTTTTACTGTCTTTCTAAAGTGTCACCTTCAGGTCACATAACTTGGTGTATTAATAGGTGAAAGTAGCTGTACTACCTTCTTTTTTTATATAGAAATCAGATATGTCAGTTTGTCATAAAACTTTATTTTTTGCCACATCTTACTACCTGTTCAGGTTATAGCTACGCATATATTATGATTAATCTAATGAGATAGGAATGAGGAAGGAAGAATTTTATAGATAATCTACCCACATTTTCGTGGAAGGATATTGAGAAACCATTAAGGAAATACCGCCATTAGTAGACCCGACCATAATTTAAACCCCGATCTCCCCGTCATCAGCAGGCCAGTCTAATACGAGAGTGAAGCCTTAGACAATTAGGCCACTGAAGCGGTTCAACTCTGGTAGAGATCCTAAGTCATTCTTATTAATAGTTATTCAAAATCATAGCTCAAATAAGTTTCCTAGAAAACGCTTTCAAATTTGGTAATTTCTATCAAAGAAGTAATTTCTTACAATAACTATATAAAAATAAAATATATTTATTTTATTTTTAGTTCACGTGTATCACATAATGAAAGGAGAAGGCTATCCACAGGGTTAGTCCTGATAACTGAATAAAATTCAATTAGGTGAAAAATGACAACTTGGATTTGGGAAATCGACTCCGGGACCTTAGGTTTGGTGCACTTATAATACAACAGGATGGTTCAGTGATAGATCATTGATGTGTAGAGATAAATATCCTCAGTTTAATTCCTGTGTCTGGGCTCTCATTTTTCACTCAAAAGAATATTAATTTTGATTTACAATATAAAAATGAAAATAAATAGTTATGAAGAACGACTACCTTAGTCCTTTTATTTACTTAAAAATTCAATTGAAGTGCAAAAAAAAAATTATTATTTTTTTGAAACCATAAGCATGTTGGGTACGCGCTCTCAAAATGTTTATCAACTCTTAACTATCTTATTACTCTTTTTCGTGATATATTATGAAACTATTTAAATATTTTTATTTTTTATATTTGAGACACTTGCAAATATCTTTATAAAAAAAAGGGGAGGGATTCAAACGAAGATGAATTCAATTGAAAGTGGGGATATTATTTTGCCCTTAAAGGTAGCACATTAACTTATTAAAGTATGGCCTTATCTTATAAGCTACATCATAGTGGAACCAAGTAAGGTAAGCTTCAAGGACAAACAGTGTGTGTGTATAGACGAAGGGTATTAATATTTGAAAATTTCTTTAACCAAACATAATTATAGTATAATTTGTTTAATAGATACCTATTAACTAGCTTATACTAATGCATTTAAGTCAAATATTCAAAGAAATATTTCCACACATGGCAAAAACGTCCATTTAACATTTTACCAATCTATAAATTGAAAAAAAAAAGGTAAACCCACTTTCATTTTACTGAAGTGAGCTAAATTCTCCTCAAACGTGATTTAAAAAAAAAAGAAAAAGAAAGAAGAAAAAATCTATATATTGGTGATTAACTCAATAATGAGCCAATCAGATTTCTTCTTCCATTGGAGAACCAATTCGCCCGGCAATTGATCCGGGCCCAATGGAGACGAGGTTTATGCTGAAGGTTCATCAAAGAGGAGTTGCGTGTGTGATGCATGGAGACAGGAAGGTTGGGCAGAATTCGGCTAGGGGCCGGATGTGGCCCGTTCGTTGGATTGAACCCTTACAAAAATGGGGAAATCACACATCATTATAATAAGTTGTTTTGTGTATAGAATGATCCATTACCACATCCAAATTTAGTCCTCAGGCATGTTACATTAGCAACTCCTCTTTTTAGAGCCTAAAATTCAGCTAATTTCCTTGTTTGAGGTCATAAATAAGTTACATTCGAGCTCTTCTTGGCCCTATTTTTCCTTTCACTTTTCCTACTATAACATCACTCAATAAGCCATCTCTTTCTCATAATGTGACTCATCCAAATGAAATTTTCTGCAGAGCGACTCTATTTTTATTGTATTTTCTAAAGTTTTATTCTTCAGTCCAGGATTTATTCCCTGCAATGGCCAAAGAATTTGTCAATGGTGAAAATTTAGTTTTACTTTTCACATTGATTAATTTACTGCTATGGGCTGGGTGTTGTGTTTATTCTAAATTAAAGTTAATTTACAAGTAGTGTGCTGATATAATCAGTCAGTTCAGAAAGTGCAAGCTAAATACCTCAAAGATTGAAAATGAAATGAAAAATTATTACGTATGTACTCATAATAGTCCGTTCTGGCATTATAGCCTAAAATAATAATAATAAAAATAAATCTAGCATCGCGTTTTACTACCCGTTCGGGTTATACGCTTTAAGTACTAATTACCTTAATGGATTTAGGAATATGGGAAGGTTGAATTAGAGGAAGTGAACCCGCATTTGCGTGGAGGGAGAGTGGAAAACCATTTAGGACAAACCACCCCCAGTTCACCCGACCGAATTCGAACCTCGATCTCCCCGTCCTCAGCAGTAGAGCTCAACACGACAAGCGCGTTAGCCAACTACGCCACCGAGGCGGGTTATAGCCTAAAAATAATAGTAATAATACTAATACTAATTATAACAATAAAGGTTTGTATTTATCGGTCATGGGGTTGGATAAAACTGTGCACCCCTTATGTTTGTTTATTTGTGCATCGAATCTTACTACCCATCCGGGCTATCCCCTTTTCTACACTATTGGTTAAAATATTTGTTTTATCAATAATATTTATATTTACTAACCCTAATTCGATTATAGCTTTATTGGGTGGGATGGTTTTGGTCTAGTTTCGTATTGTTTAGTAATTTATTATCATAATGTGATATCTTACAATGCCGGGATGTTAGCTGTTTTATCAAATCTTTTTGATTATGTGGCTTTATTAATAACTATTGCATTGATATTAAACTTTGGGAGATGAAATTATATTTTCTTATTTAAGCTATATAAATTAATCTATTGTTATAACTATTAATATATTGATAGTAATAAGATGAGAAAGGTAAAATTGCGAGCTAATTGTCCTTATTTGTATGGAAGCACAGAGGTAAATAATTTTTTTTAATCATCCTGATTTCTCCCAACTTATATTCCAACCCCTATCTTTCCGCCATTGACAATCCAATCTTTTGCTAGAGTGGCACCTTAGATCATGCGACCATCGAAGCTGTCACCCCTGATGTAGACCTTGTTAATGGAATGTAGATTGACGCTGGCGTTCAAATGCTCCTATATTAAGTTCCCATTATTTTTTAAATGATCAACTCATCGTATGTGTATTCTCCCGTTTTTCCCCTTTTTCTATTTACCCCATCCAAGGCTCTTTTTTTTTTTAGTCTAATGTTTCAAATTGGAAGTTTTCCAATTCAATGTTTTACAAGAGATGTTTTAATATACCTCTATTTTTTTGCATTCGCTCTTCGTGTTTTTTATTCATCTTGTGATGGAAAAATAAATTTAAGTCTATTCACCCTCTTCTCATATTCATACAATTTTGCTTTCTCTCAGTTTTTAAATAATTTACAATTTAATAACAATAAGAAAATATCACTTTATTCTTGCTATTCGTTTAAATTCAGTTAATTCTAATTTAATTTTTGCTACTACGTTTACATTTTCACTTTTTCTTGAGGCATACAAATTAAATTAAATAGGATTCATATAAGTTAATATTAGTTTTTAAAGAGAATGTTGTTTAAGTTTAGTTTTTCATAATGGTATTTATTAATGTTTGTATTTTGATTGTGGCTAAGACCCTTCCTTACCTTTGTATGTGGTAAGCTTCCAAGCTGTCTGGTCTTGTTTTCAGTTGACAGGATTTGTTTTTTCATGATTAGTTTTCCCCTCTCTCTCCACGAAATTGAGAGTACATTTACTCTAAATTAAACCTTTCTTCTCTTTAGTAAGTATATTATTAGTTTGTAGGTATAGTACATTGACCGGGAAGATTGTAAAGATGCGGTGTACACGTACACTCATACACACACAACAATGATAGGTTAGTTTAATATTTTTTATTTAATTTGTTTTAGCACCATGGTCTAATTATCTGTTTAGGTTATACGCATTTCATAGCATAGCTTACACTTCAGTTATAATACAACAGTGTTATTTAATAATAGATTTACAGTTGATATTACAAAAAAAAAAAAAAAAAAGCTGCGCTAGGAATCAAACGCAGGACTCTAAATTAAGAAGCAGACATGTCATAAATGTTATCTAGATGCTAGTATAAAACACATTTATAAACCTTTCGATGAACAAATTAAATTAATAATTTGCATTTTAATTTCAGATAGCCATACTTTAAATCGTAGCCCATTTAGAGCACCACTTAGAAATTACTTAACCTAGAGTGGCATATAAAACTAATATTCCTCTATTTAGCACCAGAAATTGTGATGTATGAACAACATTACACATATTTATATTTCCTGCTACAGCTTAGATGAGTCATCAGAACGTCCATCTACTGAGCCAATGAATGTGCCATGTGTCGGATAAGAATGAGCCAATGATGTCCAGTGCGGATAAGAATGAGCCATGGAGGATATTGGGGTTTACTGTCACATGGGGATGAACTTATTAATGGGATACTGGCATGCGTAATCTGTTCTAGAAGTTATCTAGTTTGTAAGTCGTATAATTTGATGGATCAGAGAGTGTAAGGCCTACAGTTTTTTCTTCTCCTGCACGTTCAATTCCTGGGCCGAGTATCCGCATTTAATTATATTAATTGGGTAGGTATGAGTATGGTACGAGTAAGATTACATGTATCCGCGTTTGCGTAGAGGAAGGGTGGAAAATCAACTCCGGTGGCTGGATTGTTGAACGCATCATTCACACAGTAGACTAAACTGCTGAAGATGGGTTTCGACTCTCAGTCAGGTTTATTGAAGGTGGTTTTTCCTAGATGGTTTTAAAATTTTCCTTCGCGCATTTGTGGATTTACTTCCTCTAAATTCAACCTTCCTAATCCCTAGTACACGAGTGTAAATTATTATTATTATTATTATCACCGCGACTTAATACCCATTCGGGTTATACGCACTTACGCTAATGTGTAATGGTAGTGTGATCGTGAGATGAAATGAAGGACCTACAGTTTAACGTGGAATCCGAACCACGGTGGAGGCCTGGCATTCCCCACATTCACAAGATGTCTTGTCAGAGGTGAAGGAAGGGTTTGGTAATCAGATAAATCTTTGCCGGGACCGAGGATTGAACCCCGGCCGCCAGCATAGAAGTCTGACACCTTACCCCTAGACCACCAGGTCACCCGAGTGTAGTTATTAAATATGCGTACAATTCGAACGGGTAGTAATACGTGATGTTGTGTTTCTTTTAAACTATGAATAGAACCCTCGCAGTACATTTGGTTAAAGTACTAGTACCGACCTACCTGTTACTGGCAAAACAGACTATATGCGTTTGAAGTTTAGTCCACTAGTCCACAGATACTGGTTAGAGTAATCTATAGTTAAATACCCCTGAAGTGGGGCTACTAACTTATTTGGCAAGATTGAACTTATTGGAAGATTTTGGTGGTAAGGACCGTTTCTCAAAATTATCAAAGTTATCAAAACCTATTTAATGTATTCATAGGTAAAATCATGTCCTAATCTCTACCCCTTTGATAAACTAGACCTAAATGCTTCTAGCTAGGACGAGTCATTTGATGCAGTATAAATATATATTAAATTATAAAAGGTTTAATTCGGGGGACAGGGTATAGTAATGCTGTTTAGTATATGTATTCATATTAGTGTGGAGAAAGGGTGTGAAGTCAAGTGTCATAAATAAAATGTGTAGAAATATGCCACCCCTTGTGAATTCAGTCTAGATTCAAACCTTTATTTTCTCATCATAGTCAATCCATCCATTGTAAGTTACCAAAGCGTTTTTCAAAATGGGTTCCACCAAAGTTATCTCAGGCTTCGTGAGGTCAATTAAAAAATCTTAACTTTTTTCACGCTATAAATTAGTATGAGTAATCAGGATTGCCAATTTTTTTTTCTGAATAAAGGACGTTTGCCAATATTGAAATATTGTCTTAATAAAAAAAGGAACAACTTATCGAAATTTCAACAGATTATGCTATGTAAACAAGTTTTCAGGATTGAAAAATTTTTTAATTGAAATATCCATAGAATAAGTTACCCTTTAATAAGGAATCACACTTTAATTATTTCTTTTTCGTTTTTTTAACAACATATATTTATGAGCAATCCTTTTTCATTGTTTAGGGCTACAAAGACCAAATTTAGAAAATGACCTGCAATCTAAGAATTACAGATGAGAGCCACAGATCCAAATATAGAAATACTTTGTGATAAAATGCAAACCTAACCATACCATTAATAAATAAATACATACTGATTTAAATTTTTCATTTTGCAAATGGAACTTTTTGCACAAGTATATGAAAAATATATTTTTAATTTCTCGCTATCTTACAGGTAAAGAAATTATTGTGGCCGTAAAAAAGATCTAACTCAAAATTTTGGTGAATCTCGACTTGTCATGATCCCTCCCCCTCCCTCCCCTACCCTAATGTGTAAAAAGTTATTTTTGAATTTCCGTTTGTTGTATGTACCTCAGAATAGACCTAAACTATTTTACGATTGGGCTAAAACTTGGTATCTAGGGTTTTCATAGGGTTGACCCGAGGAGATTTTGGAATTTGATAACGGCTCTAACGATTTTGATTAAATTTCATTCAAAAACATTTACAAATCTTCCAAACAAAATGGCTTCTCTCAATATTTGGCGAATAAATTTGAGGGATCCTGTCAAATGCGCAAATTCTCATCTTTCATCATATTTCCGAAACTATTTTAGGTATAAAATTGCTTATCATTACAAATATGTAGATCTTTTATAACAAACATATTTTATACGAAACATATTTTTATAAAACCAATAATTTCAAGCTATACGCAAATATATTTATTTTTTTGACTCTTGTATTGTGACCGTAAACAAAATCTAACCCGAGATGTTGATGGATGTAGACGTTTCATGCCCCCCCAAAACCTAAAAAGTGGTTTTTGCAACGCTGCCTGTCTGTGTGTCTGTCTAACCCTAAAATCATGAGCAGATTACTAAAGGGTGAAAAGAGAAAAATTCAATTTTATAAAAATCGGCTATAACGGTTTTGATTAAACTTTGTATCTAGGCGTTGAATAAGATTATAAACAAAATTGCTTTTTCATTTTCCCATGAAAATGACTTTTAGGGTTCTTTACAGAAATTACAATTTCTAGATCTACGCAACTATTTGAGATACTAAATAAATTATTATTGTAAAATTTTAGTACTATTATAAAAAACTTTTATTTGAAGTATATTTTTATAAGACTAATAGTTTCGGAGATATTTGGCAAATATATTGATACAATTTTGTGAGCTCTAGTTGTGAAGAGATACTACTTAAGTTTAAAGGCAATAATTCTCCAATGCCATGAGTAATTAAATATAAGTAAGTCTCTCAACAAGTTGATGTTGTCTTTCTTTTAACCTTTTAGGAGAAATGTTTATACAGCACATGGTCTAATCCAGGATTTACGTGATGGTAAGGGGGAGACGCGGGTGCTGCCATCGGGATCAGGTAGGGGAAGGTGGTGGGAGGCACCTAAAGAAATTTTGACATAAAAATACTTCAAATTTGAGAGTAAATCTTTAAGTAATTTTTCAGTGTAATGTTAAACCTAATCCTCTAATGAAGGGTATAACTCGTAATTTGCGATTATTATTGAAATTTATTATACGCAAATAGTAAGAATATCCACCAATAGTGATTATTAAGAGGGAAATAAGTTTAAACATTGTAACAATTAACATATAAATACCTTTTTAGCTATTCAATCAATTAGACAAAATAGATGGAACTATTAACATTTCGAACAATCGAACTTTAACTACACTCTATATTATAGCTAGTTGTGTCTCATCCTGAATCAAAATTTTACCACTTATCTATATTAACACGTTATATGTGTGATATTATTCAAAGATTTTGTTTAAGGCACGTTATTTAAAAATAAGTTATTTTAAAGATATTTATTTATTATTAATCATTGAAATAGTAATAGTAAAAATGATAAAATAATTTAAACCTAAAAAAGGTTTGTGCAGCAAGGAAGAGGCGCGCAATTTAAATTTGGGTAATTTACTCAAAGCCTATTTTCACCCCTTTAATACTTAATGTGATTGTCTTAAGTATTTATAATAATTACCGCATATTAATCATTTAATATTATTGCCATTAACAATTTAAAAAATGAAATCTGGTTAGTGAGATATTATTACGTGACAATAAAACTAGTAGTGACTTTAAAATTTATTTAATTGGTTTAAATTCCTGAAGGGAGAGGGCGCCTCCTACGCCCCTTTAATGGATCCACCCCTGGTACAGAAATGATCTATCTCTTTATTTTAGACTCAATAGTCAATATTTTACTGGTCAAAATGTATTAAAGAGTAATTTAGTAGCAATGCAATAACCATAAGATGTGCATCCCCTAATAAAATTCCGAACATTGTAACCAGAAGTCAAAATTTTAATACGAAGTGTTGACCATTGGGGACCCAAAATCGATATTTTTTATTGGTCCAAATATACAAATGACGTTAATTTATAAAAATAGTATTGTAAAATTTAAAACCATGAGCCAAAAAATGTTTTACGTATGTATAGCGCAATTTGTTCTCGGATTCGCTAGTTTATATTATATTACTAATTTTGAGTAAATATCTCCACTTTTAAACAATAGAGTGAGAAAGTCCGTGTGAAGTTCCGTATCATTGATCTCTTTGAACTATTAATTCAAGTATTAATTTTAAAAGCATTGTAAAATTTTACAGTCATTATTTAATATTATTAATATTAATGTAAACATTGTATGAGAGCTCCTGTACTGTATATATTTTTTCTGGCGAAAGGACTCCTTCAATCTAAAAAAATTTGGTAGCCCCTGAGTTTGCCTGCCTGATTTTCAACCCAGAGGCCGGGGTTTAATTCACCGAGGATATAATAATGTGTATTTGTTGTGTTCACTTTTGACATATTATCAATATCGATAAAATAACACTAGAAATATAGTAACATGCTAGCAATGTTGACGCAAAAAGAAATATTTGTATTTCCTAAAAGGGCTTTCCTAACAGGATTTTATTACTTTACAGCTCCCTACTCTCTTATCAATCACTTTAATCTGACCCACAACCAGAGAATAGCAAATCAAGTTTTTTAAAAAAAGGTTATTTTATTCATGAAAGACTGGCAACACTGTTTTCCTCCCCTCACCCCGCTACTCCCATCAAGCCCACTAATCAAATTGTCCGATCCCCCTGAGGATAGGCACCCTGTTATGCTAATCGAATCAGTGAATGTTGTCCAACGTAAACGCGGGCGAGGTCTGGGGGCCGGCTTACTCAAAGGTTTGCTTTCCTATTGTTTGTCTACACATAATAGATAATTGGCACCAGGATTCCAACCATTGACTTAAGCTCCTAAGAGGACATGGTTCGCCCGGCACTCCAACTGTGACGTCATTTAGGGCGAACGGTCCTGTTGAAAGCGCCCACTAGTGATTTGCACCGAGTGCTTCTGTAGGTGAGTGGACTAGGACTAATTGACCCGGCGCTATTTACGCTCGGAAATTAAAGTCGATAAATACTGTTCTAATAAAAACGTATAAATGTTAGAGTTATAATATAGCTGTACCATAGACCTTTTAAAATATACCAAATTTTTGATATTGATAACGTTTTACTATAGTATAAGTCTTATTTAATATTATATATTAAAGTGATCGCTGCAGATAACATATCTTGGATTATAAAAAATATTAAAGAGGCAGATTAAATATCAGGCTTTTCTAGTCTGGTTTGTTAGTTACGAGGTGTTATTAGGGGGCAGTGGGGTGAAGAAGGGGTTGAAGGGACGAGGGGGGGGGGGGTCAAATCCATGCCAGAAGTACCTACGGCTGTTTATTCATACATATATTGCCGCTTTTCCTCTACAAAAATGAGAATTCATTTCCACTAAATATAACCTTACCGATCCCTACCCCTATAATGTAACTAAATGTAACTAAATGCGCTTAGTCTGGACGGGTAGGGAGGGTATCTAAGAAAATTAAACAAAAATAAAAGTCTTAATTTTCGGCCAATTATGAATAAGGCTGTCGCACTAAAATTAGTGTGAAGAGTAAATGAGGAAACAAAAGCTATAAATAAAATGTGTCGAAAACCCACGCCTTGTAACCCGGCCTGGATTAGAACCTTGACCTCCCCATCACTGTCAATGCATTCCATTGTAAGTTAAACTACCTGATTCTCATCCGAAAGACCGTGGTTCAATTCAACGAGGTTGGCAATAATGTTTCCAGTGTTTTTACAATCTCAATCAAAGCTTTTGCCAGTATGTTCCCCTTCAATTACCCCCCCCCGCCCCCTTTTATTCAATTCACTACGGTGGGATGGAGAGTAGCCCAAGATAATAACAGCGTTTTTTTATTTTTTTAAATAAAAAATCTATTTTGGCCAACACAAATTAAATTATTTCTTCAGTAAATACATTTGACGAAAAAAAAATTACACATTTAAATCTCAATAGTTCTTTTATATATGTCATGAGCATAGTGGCGTTTGAACATTACCTTTTCTCTTCATTTAAAAAGTCAGGTATTACTGCTATCACTATTCCCATAAAAAATTATCACCAACTATTGACATTTTTATTTGTAAATTAAATAATCGTATCTACTGAAGAAATATTTGATTTATTCAAACCAAAAATATTTTTGTTATAAACATGTTAATAACACAGACCCTGGGTCACGCGTGCTCCCTTTCAACCCAAACTTAAACTAGCTAATAGACCTATAGGTTACACACTTACACCGAATCTTACAAATTATAATAAATGGTACGGAACTCCTCACGGATTTCTCAATCCAGTGTTTAAAAATGGAGATATTTACTCAACCTTCTAATATACGCGAAACGAAAAAATATACACTAAGCAAATCCGAGCACAAATTGCGCTATACTACGTAGAACATTTATTGACTCTTAGTTTTAAATTTTATAATTATATTTTTAAAGAATTAAAGTCTTCATTTGTGTATTAAACCAATAAAAAAAGTCTATATTGGGTTTATAAGGGTCAACACTTCGTATCGTGGGCCTAATTTGTCAGATAGCTTGGGAGGAAGGGTAGGGACGGCGGCGAAATAGATGTGTGGCTCCGTAATTTATAGAAGGCTTTGGTTGTTAGGGTTTATTAATAGCATTACGAGCCACTACAAAATAGTATGTTAAAAATATATTACATAAAGATGTAGGACTTTGACTTAGAAGCTCGTGAGAGAACTGGTTTGGTAAGAAATGGCTCGATTGACACCTTCACAGATTCAAACCCGGTACTTTGGGCACGATGGTTGCCCTCCAGCACAAGTACCCGATGCAGGGCCGGTCCTAGGCAATTTGGGGCACCCTGCGAACTATGTAATATAGGCCACATATATATATTTTATAAAAGATTAAGAGCCTTGGCTATAAGATATTTTAGTATGATTTTGTTATTGATTTCAAGAATAACAATGTTTATATCAGGTTTCTTTCACCTTAACTCATGCTTTATTTAAAGCATTATTATGTACGTGTGCCAGTTCTTATATTTATAATATTAAGGATTGTCAAGATATCTATTTTATAGGTAATCTAATATTTCAAATACGTTTGAGATATTTATGTTTTGTATTTCTAATTTGGCTTTATGTGTTGCTCCATTTCTATCTGGGTTTTATTCTTAGGATTTGATTCTTGAAATAAGATGTTTGAGATGTTTAAATATTTTTTTACTTTTTTTTAATATATTCTCAATAAAAGGTTTTTATTTTTAATAGTTTACAACTTTGCAACCTTTAGCTATTTCGTATCTTTAAGAGTTGGGGAGATATTATCAAAATCGGATGATCCGTTTATTTATAGAACCCTATAAGTCATTTTATTTTTTAAATATGAGGTGCACTATTTTATTTGTAATGTTAAATATGCCTAGTATGAATTTTCATAAAAATCATTATTAATAATTTTTAGATAATCAATATTTTCCCTTTTGTTCCTAAAGTAAACTAACCTTAATTTTAAGGTTAGCTATCTAATTCCAAAAAAATCTTCGGAGGAACCTTATTGAGACCTTAGCTACATTATTTTACGAGTAATGGAGCAGTCGGGGTTTGAATTTCAGTTGGCTGTATTGAGATTTTATCAAAAATTTCCCTGCACTCTCATCCAACGCACATGTGAGGACGCTTCTTCTAAATGCCATCCTTCTCATTCCTGCCATATTTGTGTAGGTATGCAAGGATTTAAGACACGGAACATACGCAATTAGCACTCGGCTAGAAATCAAACCCCGACCGCTTCTCATCAACAACAAACTAGACAAGACGAGACTGACTCATTTTATCACTTGCCCACCGGTGGAAGCTCTCTCTACACAATCTAAAAAAAAAAAGTTCTATATTCAATCTTTTACCATCGACATTTTGACAGAAAATAAATGATTGTATTATACAATCAAATGTCAAGCTGCCAACTAAAGGAACTACTTAAGAAGTTTGTATGAAATACTCCCCAAGGTATTGTCGCATACATTCTTGCTTCACCAGAAGGCGTTCTTACCTCCTCATCCCCTTTCTCTATATACCCCACCAACGCCTATTTGATGCCATTGTGGGTGGAAATGGGGGAAGGGGATTGACTTGGAGTTTCCAAACAACTCCACAAACTCAATTTACAGGAGGGATATTTTATATATATATATATATATATATATATATATATATATATATATATATATATATATATATATATATATATTGAGAATACAAACTGCAATTCACCGAATCAAGGAGGAATGGGGACTAAATAAAGTTCCCACGTCTAGAAGAAATGAAGGGTGTTATTCCATTAGAATTTCTCTTTTGCTTTTCGTCTTACTACCCTTCCAGGTTATAAGCATTTAATTACACTAATGTTAGGGACTAGGAAGGATAGTTTAGAATAAATATACCAGCATTTGTGTGGTGTGAGAGTGGAAAGCCACCTAGGAAAAATAATCTTTTGACATTTAAACCACGTGTATAAATGGAAAATAAATTGCATTTGAAACTTTACGTATATTAAGACCATCTTAGAAACAAGGAAGCAAGATAAGACTTTGTAATTAAATTATAATCCTAAAATTACTTTAACCTTTTTTTTTGGAATTCTAAATATTTTTTCTTTTACTTAAGTCTGACTTTTTTTATATCAGGTTAAACTTATTATAAATGTGATCATCAGATTTCTCTTAATGTAATTTATACTTTGTTTCCTACTTGTTTCATAAAATATTTTAAGGGTTTTCAACATAAAAATGTATTGATTATATTTTATCTTTCCATTTATTTTACACGAATCAATAAAAATAAAATAATTTTTTTTCAAATATTAATATTCTCAATTTCTTATATTTTACCGATATAATATGACAAAATAATATATTAAAATAATATCTACCAGGCATAAATATTCATTTTTAACTTAAATGTTCGTACACCATATAGGCCACTCTAACTTTGTATTTGTGCTTATTCTTAATATGTTCAGTCTAGCTTTAAATGTATTTAATATTTTAATTCCAATATATATTTGAACATTTTTCAACTAAATATTTTCAATTCTACATTATATTTCAACTGTCAATCCATACACCATTATCTTACTATTCATTTTCACTTTCATGTTTTTGTGATCCAATAAATCACAGTTTTTATATCTCATCTTATATATATCGCTCCTTTCTTACTACGAGTCATTATATTTGAATGTTTTCTAAAATGTTGTCTAATGAAAAGTTTTAAATATCAAATGAATGGATAATAAATCTATAGATGAAATTTATATTGGTATTAAATTAATAACTACCATTCATTTTTTTTTAAATCTGCATTGGAGGACACGTAGGGTAAATTTTGGACTCGGGTGTCGGAAAGGTCAGGATTTGAATTTAGAATGTGTATAGGCCTATTGATGATGGTTTATCTAAAATGGTTTCCCACTATCCCTCCATTCAAAAGCTGTTATATTAGCACAAAATGCAACCCTCCTTTTCTTCGACATATACAGTAAGCTTACTAACATTTGGATAGCCCTGACAGATTATAAGGCACTCAAGAATTATAAATATTTTAAATCCATAAAAGGACATTTATAACAGAAATAAAGCTGATAAATGTATTCATTTTTATAAAGATAAATATGAGTGTCTCATGTATTTAAAAAAAATAACAACAAACCTTTTTTGCTGGTGAACTCTTGGCTACATGCTTTGATCCATCTGTTGTAGTCCGTAAACGTAATTGTGTTACGTGATATCCAACTCTTTTTTTTTTTTTACGAGCAAACTACCAATTTCCCTCCAAGATGGGCTTCCTAAAATTCAATTTTAAATCTCATTTGTCAGAGATATTGTTTAGCTTGATAATAATAATTCCATTTCACAGTGAAGCAAGAAAAGCGTAGAGTAAACTTTTTTTTTGTTCATAACAAAATTTAATTTTAAAAAACTTCATAATAAAATATCTGAGATTTTCGTTTTACAAAGCTAGCTTAATAAGGCTCATTAGAGAAAAATGAACAATTATTTAGCAGTATAATTGTTCATTACAAGAATCCTTTTAATGCAGAAAGGACTTAAAGGTGGTGCTGTTTATTTTTAAAGAATGCCTGTAATATAGGCTAATCTTTTGAGGTAGGCTACTTTTATTAGGGTAGAATTAGATGATAAATTGAACGTCATACAACATTAGTAATAGACATATCTATAGTTACATATCATATTACACAATGTTTTGAATCTGATTATTTACTACAGGCTTTAGTTTAAAAACTATTAAAAAGTTTAGTATAAATGAAAAAAATCTTCAGGAAAATAAAATTCAATTGAAAATTTGTACTAGAATGACATGAAAGAAACATAAATATGTAATGTAAATTTAATATATATCTACAATATTTAAATGATGGTAATAATGATTACATGTTATGACACATTTTAGTTATGAATTTTTTAAATTGTAACAAACATATAAAACTTAGGAACATTTTAAAATATACATTTGAGTCAATTACATTTAAAACTAAGTTGAAAGAATCAAAGGATGATGTGATTATGCATATATCGAATATTAATGTGTGACTCTTGAGAAAATGACAGAAAAATTACACAGGTTAACAAAGATTTTGTCCTAAGGCAACTCAAGGGTGATTTATACGTTGATTCCCCCCCTGATTTCAAAACTGGTCTCAGAATTGTCATATCACCCATAGTTTTAAAGTTACACCCTTTTTAATATTATACAATGTGTAAGTAAACTCTCTCTCCAGTGAAGTGGGAGAAGTGGTTAGCAATCGCAGTTAATTTGGCATAACAAACTCCCTGCTTTGTGAAAAAACCTTCAAACATCTTTTCTTCTTAACCGCTCAAGGCCATGCTAATGAGTAATGTGACATATGATAGACTTTGGACATGATGAGTCAGACGTTTGCTTGCTAACTGTCTCAGTCAGCACTCCTGGCCAGTTGGTGGTCAGAGTTTGTTCCGTCAACATCTAATGCTGTGTGTTTCTCTGTCATAAGTTGCTATCAATGAAATTCAGTGTGTATATATATATATATATATATATATATAAATATATATATATATATATATATATGTATAGTGTTTATGTAGCTTAATATGTATTTTATAGTGTTTAGAACACCATATGGTACAATGCCTAAATATCGTGTTAACGATCAGGACTCTTTTTGCTACATTTTTGTGAGGTAACATTTAAAAATAGCAAACGTAGTTTTATTCCGCTCATTAAGAAGTTCTATAAGCTTTATTTTTGTTGCAATATTGGTGACCAGGATAAAAATAGGGCCCCTTATTTTTGTTGTGTCACTTGTGTCAAACTCCTAACGAGTTGGTCAAAGGGTTCTTGGCACATGAATTTTGGTGTTCCAATGATTTGACGGGAACCAAGAGATCACTCTACAAATATTTACTTTTGTCTCATAAACATTTCAAGCGTTAATTCTAAATCAAAATACACCATGACATACCCTGATTTACCATCTGCCATGAAGCCTTTGCCTCATTGTGAAGAATTTCCGGTGCCAAAGCTTCCAGAAAATATCATAATTAATGATGATGCACAAGAAGAAGAAGAAGAGGTGAATTTAGAGCATGGTAATGATGATGATGATGATGATGATGTAAGGTTTGATCCCAAATTTGAAATTTCCTGTTCATTTTCTGGACCACATTTACTTACTCAAGGAGCTCTCAATGACCTTGTCCGAGATTTAAATCTATCTAAAAGGCAAGCAGAACTTTTAGGATCCAGATTGAAAGGCTGGAATCTCCTCCATAAAGAAACAAATTTTTAATGATTTATTTTCCCTTGAAAATCGGCTTATTTTTTGTAATGGTGTTTATTCTGTTATGGAAGCACTTGGTCACGAGTACAAAACAAAGGAGTGGGGTTTATTTATTGATTCTTCTAAAGTTAGCTTGAAAGCTGTGCTTTTCCACAATGGAAATAAGTTTCCATCAGTGTCATTAGCTCATGTTGTCGATATGAAAGAAACATACGTGAGCATGAAACTCCTTCTGTAAAAAATCAATTATGATGAATACAAATGGAATCTCTGTGGTGTCATTGCTCTTTTGCTTGGACTACAACTTGGTTTCACGAAGTACTGCTGTTTTCTTTGTGAGTGGGACAGCAGAGACCGGCAAAATCACTACACCCAGAAACAGTGGCCAAAGCGTACATCACTAACACCAGGAAGTAAGAATGCTGTCAATACACCACTTGTTGATCCGATAAAAGTGTATTTACCTCCACTTTGGCCAAATGTTTCAATGCACCAGCGGCATCATCCTCAGGTCTGAGATTAAAATAATGTGCTTGAGTATTCCATGTTCCCTTAATAACACGACATGGGATACTCAAGCACATTATTTTAATTTTGGACCAGAGGATGATGCCGCTGGTGCATTGAAACATTTTGTCAAAGTCAAAATAACTGTGCAGCTCTCGCAGCCAGGAAACAAGGAACAGGGAACTACAGCTAAGGAGTAAATTCAATTTTTACTTTTCAAATCTAATAATTTTTCTGTCATTTTCTCATGAGTAATACATTAAATTTCCGATATATGCATAATCACACTATTCTTTGATTCTTTCAACTTAGTTTTAAGAGTAATTGACTCAAATGTATATTTTAAAATGTACCTAATTCTTAGATGTTTGTTACAATTTCAACAAATTAATAATTAAAATGTGTCATAACCTGTAATTATTATCATCAAATCTTTTACTAATATTATTTAAATATAGTGCGTATATATTAAATTTACATTACATATTTATGTTTCTTTCATGTCATTCTAGTACAACTTGTTCAACTTAAATTAACCTAAAATTGAATTTTATTTTTCTTAATAATTATGAAACTTTCCTTAGTAAGCATTCCAAGTGTTTAAAAAAAATATAAAATCTTCCCTTGTCATAAAAATTGCAAATCCATTGTAGTTATTTATATAATTTAAATTTCTGAAAAATGTCGATCTCAATATAATGCTACGAGACCAATATGATCCACACATTCAAATGTTTTTTTGTGAATATATATTTTTTTAAACGTGAAAAATAACCCTTACTAATAAATTGAAACCTTACTGTTATTTTTCTTATAAATTCAACATTTCTATTTATTTTAGTCTGTGTGTAGACTATTTACTGAGGAACATTTTCAGTGATCAAAGCGAAGAAATAATAGTTGAGTATATGATATAGCCCAAACGTGTATTAAGTCACTGTGAAAAAATATATCATTTTGGAAGAAAGACTTTATATGACTATCTGGTCAGCAAATGTTTATACCCTATTTTAGTAAATGTGTTGCAACCGATGAGCCAATTTATTACATTTAAGTTTTCTTAAAAATTTAAAATGAATGGTACTCCCCACATATTATGACTTAATGTGACAGGAATTAGAAGGTTGAGTTTGGGGAAAATGTAACCACATTTGTGTTGTGGCAGAGTGGAAAACCAATTACGAGTAAATCAAACTTCAGCAAACTGGAAGGGTTTTGAATCCTGACATATCCGTCACCGGAATCTAGTCTATTGTGAGTGTGACACCTTATACCATTCAACCACCGATGCGGACTTCTGATGAGCTAATTTGTTTCTGTTTAGCTTATGAAGAAATACAAAAATGCGTTCTTTAATTGAAATACCCCATTAATAATATTATGTAATTTAATTTTATCGGTATATTTATTAAAATTACAAAATGTCAACAGTTGGGCTACTGAAGGAAATAAAAAATACAGCAATGACTCAATATACCCCAATTATATTTAAAGGCAGGTTCTTAACATCATTTTCAATAAATTTACTTCTAATAACTTAGAGAAGGCGTGGGTGCTGGTAAATCCAATGAAGGACATAAGCTTATTGGATTTTAATCAAATCATATCCGGCAGTTTAGGCTCTAAATATTAGTTTTGATTATGATGGCTTTTGTCCCCTTAGTATAAGGGAAGGAAAGGGAGGGGTAGGCCTTTGCTGTAGAAGGGGGGGGGGGGTACCTCAGATGTGTAAAGTTGTGGAGATAATTATATTTGTCCTGCCTCTCTGTACGTTAGAATCTCTTCACCGTAAACCAGCATGTTACCATGTTCATGGGGCAACCCTCCCCCCACTTTTACCACCCCCTTCGTAGCCCTCTCGTTACCTCCATGCCAGAGTCAACCCTTCAAAACAACATTGTGGCCCCTTGTCCTTCATTATATTCCTCCTGTCCACCGCGGTAACGAACAATACATTTTGACAGCAATAAACTCTGCCATGGAAGCTTGTTTAACCCTCCATCCATACAGATGAGTAAAAAAGAGGGAAATAGAAAACAAAATTGCGGACTCATTTTTATTACTATTATTCAATTAGTTTTCAATGATAGAATGTGCGCCTACTTTTTTTTTATAATGGAAACAAAATATTTGTGTGTATATGACTTTATTGGTTATTTACATTTAACTTTTTTTTTCGCCATCTTGGTTTAGAAAAAAATAAGGGAATAGTTTTTTTGTTCTCAATTTACATTCATAAATTTTATACAGTTACGTGATAGGCTTATGTATAAAAAATCTTACGTTTATCAAAATGATTTATTAAAGGAACTCTCTTGTCCTTAATACACGTTCTGCAAAAAAAAACTGTTTTTATTATTTTAAAAATTATGTATTTGCTAATGGATTTTTCTACGACTCTTAATTAATATAAATTTTTATTTCCTAGTAACTATGTATCTGTATTTAACAATAATGATCAATAGTTGTTTATTTTATTTTATCATGTAGTTATGCTTACTTTTCAGATACTTGTGTACTTTTAAGTGCTGGTGTGTTTAGGTCTTGTTACGGTTAGCCAGCACTATATTATTATTATTATTATTATTATTATTATTATTATTATTATTATTATTATTAGCACCGCGTCTTACTACCCGTTCAAGTTATACACTCTTACGCTAATGTGTAATGGTAGGGTGATTGTGAGATGAAATGAAGTACCTACAGTTTAACGTGGAATCCGAACCACGGTGGAGGCCTGGCATTCCCACATTCGCCAGCACTATAGTAAAATAAATTGAAATTGAAACTAAACATAAGTTCCACACTTATATTAGTGTAATTTTAATTATATTTAGATTAAGTTATTGACCTAAATACATTTACTTTTTAGCTAAAATGAGATACGAGTGATTCTCCTATAACGCGTGTTCTTACCTCGCGGTTTGGAGATAACGTGATCAGTAAAATTGTGATAATATTTTGTATAATGTGGTCCTGAAATATCTATTAGGTGATTTCGGAAAGAGAGTCACTGTGGCTACTTTTAACTATTGCGTTCCTCTCTCACTACTGCTGCCTCATTGATCACGTGCGTGAATGTTGGTTTCTGTGATTCCCCGCGCTAATGGCTTGTTTCTACACTTCTACTGCTGTAATCGTATAGAGCGTACACAATTTGTGTTTACTATTATTATTATTATTATTATTATTATGCACCACGTCTTACTACCCGTTCGGGTTATACGCACTTACGCTAATGTGTAATGGTAGGGTGATTGTGAGATGAACAGTTTAACGTGGAATCCGAACCACGGTGGAGGCCTGGCATCCCTCACATTCACAAGATGTCTTGTCAGAGGTGAAGGAAGGGTTTGGTAATCAGATAAATCTTTGCCGGGAGCGAGGATTGAACCCCGGCCGCCAGCATAGAAGTCTGACACCTTACCCCTAGACCACCAGGTCACCTTGTGTTTACTCTTTGTCGTTTAAACTGATATATCTAATAAAGGTATGGATTATTTCTGCAATGTAATTTTATTATTTTATCTTTTGACATTCTAAATATAAACAATAAGATATATACAAGTTTCCCGGGTTAGACGGCAAAACTTTGGGGAAAAGCTAATCTAACTCAAAATGTATTTTGGGGATGTGCACGTTTTATATTCTTTTATGCGCAAACAGCAACAAACTAAATAAAATCACGTTTTTCTGCAGAGGTCTTAGGCAGTGGCTTAGTATTAATTTTCCTGGAAGATGGATCGGTCATGCTGGAACTGTGGCTTGCCCTTTGCATTCATCTGATTAAACGCCATTTACTCTCAAGTTAAAAGTGTATGAAGTACCTGTAAATGACTTTGTCATTACGACACAGAATAGCTCAAGTCTGCAAAGAAACAACTGTCGCACAATGTCATCAGCTACTCGTTCTGTCATTGATAGGTGCAATACTTGTCTCCATAATTTTGAACAAAATAGATAGCTAAAACATTTTATTTAATACCTACCTATTTAAAAATTATATATATATATTTTTATTTCTGTTTGCACGAAAAGAAAGTGAAAACGTTCAAGTCTCCAAAATACATTTTGAGTTAGTTTTTCGATCCACCACCACTTACCGAAGTTTAGCCATTTAACCCGGAAACATCCTGTATAATATATAAGCAAAATAAACTATAAAATATTTCAAAATATGAACGAAACGTGATTTTTCATTGTTCTGGTCAGTATCTACAAACACTCCTAACCTTTATTTTTCCATTTAAATAATATTTTCTACAACGTGATTTTTCGATGACGTGATGTTTTTTCCAGAACACAACTACCGCGTTATAGGAGAATTTCCTGTATTGATGGTTGGGTATTACGATTAACTATATTCTGATTAGTTTCCAGAAGTGTGTATGTAAGTGGTATAGGAAAAACGTATATTAATAGGTCCAGAATTGTTAGGGTTTTAATTTAACTACTAACAGTATCAGTGGTAGCATGATGTAACGTTTCACTCTAGTAATATAATTTTGGTGGTGACGGGGATATCTGAATTCGAGTGCCAGTTGAATGTTATGAGACTGATTTTTCCTAAGTGGTTTCTATCTACAAAAATTCTTATAAATTCTAACATCATCTTTTATACGACATTAGTGTAAATTTTTGGGTAGCCCGACCGAGTAGTAAAAAGAAAAAAAAAATCAACTATTATTAATATTGATATTATTCAACTTTTTTTTTTAGGTTTTTAACTTTAAACTGACTGATTTAATATTAATCACAAAGTTGGGTGCGCGGAGAATCCCATAATGTCTCATCTTGTCTAGTTTGCCGGTGACAAGTAGGTGTAGGTCGGTATTAGAATACATGCCTTGTAAATGATTTTTTTTTCCCCCTAAATGTTTACCACCCTCTCTAAAGATAATATGGATACATTTCCTCTAAATTCTACTTTTCTCATCCTACTCCAGTTATCCAGATAACCCTAACAATTATTAAAACGCGTATCATGCACAAAAATAAAGATTATATTTGAGTGTATATTTGTAGGATGTTCTTTAAATCACTGTTCTGTGCCATGGCAGACTGGTGTGCCGCGTGGCCACATATTTATAGGATGTTCTTTAAATCACTGTTTTGTGCCATGGCAGACTGGTGTGCCGCGTGGCCACATATTTATAGGATGTTCTTTAAATCACTGTTCTGTGCCATGGCAGACTGGTGTGCCGTGTGGCCACATATTTATAGGATGTTCTTTAAATCACTGTTCTGTGCCATGGCAGACTGGTGTGCCGCGTGGCCACATATTTATATGATGTTATTTAAATCACTGTTCTGTGCCATGGCAGACTGGTGTGCCGTGTGGCCACATATTTATAGGATGTTCTTTAAATCACTGTTTTGTGCCATGGCAGACTGGTGTGCCGCGTGGCCACATATTTATAGGATGTTCTTTAAATCACTGTTCTGTGCCATGGCAGACTGGTGTGCCGTGTGGCCACATATTTATAGGATGTTCTTTAAATCACTGTTCTGTGCCATGGCAGACTGGTGTGCCGCGTGGCCACATATTTATATGATGTTATTTAAATCACTGTTCTGTGCCATGGCAGACTGGTGTGCCGTGTGGCCACAACCATGCGTCTCTATTCAATACGAACACTAATGATGTTGGTATGGAAGGCATGCGTGCGCTTTCCACATTCTTTACTTATTCGTAAATATTCTTACTAATAATATTAAATACTATACATCCAACAATATTAAAAACTTTCTCACAAAGTTAGAACTATGGTTTACCCAAATTACAAATGATTTGAATGAATTGTTATATAATGTTAAAGAAGAGGCCACAGAAAAAGTACTTCAACCTTTAATCTCGTAACACATGAACTTACTTAGGACAAAATTAGTGAATACTTTCCAAATTAGGATTTATCCTACAACCATTGGACTGGGTGCGTAATTCATTTCCGCTGCAGCGGCCCCTACCCCAAAATAAAACAATGTGCCTAAAAAATCTTAGGTTTTTTAAGTGTACTCTGAACTTAAAAAGTTTGCGGAAAATTGCTTTAAATAATCCAATGGAGGCCATTTTTAAAATTTGGTTAACTGACAATTATATTAACAATTTATCAGCTCACGACTTAAAAATTAGCCAACCTAGGATAGTTGGTTATGTTTAATAATACATACTTAACCCTAACGCTTGAATATTTATTCTCTTAATCTGATAGTGGAAAGAACCTGTTTACAATTAGCAAATATAATCATTAACACTATTTGGAATCAGAATAGGTTTTCTTTACTTATAATCAACTATTATATAGCTATACACACAGCCTCTAATACATTAGCACTTTTGTATCCCACCCTTTTTGACGAGGGTTTAGAATGGTCAAATAGAGTTCTAGGCATCACTGGTTGGATCCTGAATTATACCGACGAGGAAATGTAGATACTATTTGTACACAAACTAGTAATGCAATACATCCATGTGGGGAATGCCAGGCCTCCACCGTGGTTCGGATTCCACGTTAAACTGTAGGTCCTTCATTTCCTCTGATAATCACCCTACCATTACACATTAGCGTAAGAGCGTATAACCGAACGGGTAGTAAGACGCGGTGCTAATAATAATAATAATAATAATAATAATACATCCAGTTAATACAGTTTTGTGTGTCTTAATAGGTCTATGGTTATATGTTTTTAATTTATAAGCTAGGTGGTGGTAAAAGTGTGTTTAGAAAGTGTACATCCAATACGCCAAGCTATATGATGATATCTATGTCTTTTGAAAATGCGCACTAAACATTCTAAATTTTCTGTGTGTTTAGAAAGTGTATACATCAAATACTCCAAGCCCTAGGGTGAAACATGTGTGTTTAGAAAATGTACATTAACTACTACAAGCTATTTAATAATTCCTGATGTTTATAAAGTGTACACTAAACATTATAAGTCATGTGGTGATATTATCTGTGTATTTAGGAAGTGTATTCTCAACATTAAGTTACATTAAATATCCCAATCTTGAAAATTGAGATAAGTTAAAGTGTTCAAAAGTAAAAATAAGTTTTTTAAATAATAATTTATTGGCTTAGCCTATTTAAAACATTGTTGGGTGACCTGGTGGTCTAGGGGTAAGGTGTCAGACTTCTGTGCTGGCGGCCGGGGTTCAATCCTCGGTCCCGGAACAGATTTATCTGATTACCAAACCCTTCCTTCACCTCTGACAAGACATCTTGTGAATGTGGGTAATGCCAGGACTCCACCGTGGTTCGGATTCCACGTTAAACTGTAGGTCCTTCATTTCATCTCACAATCATCCTACCATTACACATTAGCGTAAGTGCGTATAACCCGAATGGGTAGTAAGACGCGGTGCTAATAATAATAATATTTAAAACATTACTTAGTACACTTTTTCACTCAAGCGTTTTGATGGCTATTCATTTTTAATTGCTTTTCACACATATTGTCAGCTCACAAAACAAACGCCCTGTCACAAAGTAGCTTTTCATTTGTTATGTGTAAATCATTATACTATATTCGTCAATACTATTACTATGTAGCCTAAAGAAATCGTTATTTTTTAAATCAACTCTGTATAGAAATTCTATAAAATTTACTAAACCATGCAAAACATCCCACATCTCGTTTACGAAAAGATATTCAGCCCATTCAAAAATTCCCATTAATTTACACGAATACATCGCCACTGAAAAAATAGAAATGGCTTGCAGCAGTTTGTACACATTTTAATGATACTCTTAATTTTGGTTTGATAAAACTTTAATAGTTTTATGTGAGCCTTTATAGGTCTACTTCCTTCATCTCTGACAAGACATCTTGTGAATGTGGGGAATGCCAGGCCTCCACCGTGGCTCGGATTCCACGTTAAACTGTAGGTCCATCATTTCATCTCACAATCACCCTACCATTACACATTAGCGTAAGTGCGTATAACCCAAACGGGTAGTAAGACGCGGTGCTAATAATAATAATAATAATAATAATAATAATAATAATAATAATAGTAATAATAATAATTTATAGGTCTACTTAAAGTTAAGGACGTTGCCTACGTTGAGATTTCGAAGCAATTTTATATTTTAACTTGACACACCTAAGTAGTCTAAGAGCTGTCACACTTAAACGCCAATGTACAAAATAGAATTAAAGGGAATAAAATGATAAGTTCAAGCTGAGAGGGCTCTTGTCTATGTACTCATAACCCTTTCCCTCTCCCTCTGACGAGTTTACACAGCCATTTTGATATTTGCGTCTTGAAAAAATTTCCATGCTTTTTAATTTTACTTTTTTCTTGTTTCCTATTCTAAATATACATATGTTTTTACGGACTTTTTCAATCTACTCCTAAAGGCCGTTTTTGTGACCAAGACAAATACAATAAACTACTTAAAGATAAAGATAATAATTGTGTGACACTTTAGGACTATTTTTAGAATTATTTAAGAATTTCTTGATTTTGTTTCAACGCTATCTTCAAAACTCGCTGAGTAAAACGTACATTCATTAACATGGGAAATCCTATCTTGACCAGCCGTGACGTCACAAGTAGGCAACGTCCTTAATGCATGAATTTTACAATTTCTTGTAATATAATGGACTGCTGATACCGTAGATATCGGGATTCAAATAACGGTCGAGTGGTGGTTCTTCGTAAATGTTTTCCCACTGTCATTCCAAGCAGATTCGTGTACCTTTCCTAAACATAAACCTTCATTATCCCTAACACACTAATGTAATCAGTACATAAGCGTACAACCGAAACGATCAGTAGTGCGTAGCGCAGTAAAGATCAAAAATTGTTCATTCAATCTGGCTTTCGGTATATTCACACCAAATGAGGATATGTTTAAAAAGGTAAAATTGTGAATAAATATATTCACGTTCGTGTGGAGGAAAGAATAACCAGACATTTAAGAAAGAAAACACCTCATTTCACTTGGCCGGAATTCGTACGGCAAACATACCATCAACTGACATTCCAACCACAGGTATTAGATAAAATAAGTGACCCTACATGAAATTACGTGAATTATTTTAAAAGTCCAGGTGCCAGGATGATAAAATATTAACCCCCACTCCTCAAGGTATCTGAACATAAGACTCTGAGAATCTGTTAGCAATCATCTTAATGAAAAAATGAATAGATTTTGACAGTGGTTAACTCCTTGAAAACGAATATAATCATTTTTCTAACGTGTTTAGTAAAATTAAATTTGTGAATGGGTATTGAAATTTAATCTATTGATTTAGCATGTCAATATCCCACTGATGAGCACGCACACTAAGACATATAATCATCTAGCGTGGTTTTACGTTGATAAGGATGTTGGTGTTCGACTCTCGGATGAGTAAGGGTGGTGTTTACATCATTGGTGTCTACACATTTGCGGGTCGTGAAATAAATTTAGTGGGTTGCAACTATCAAAGAAAATATAACATAAATTGTATGTACACATCGTTATAAAATACGAATTTTAAGCACTTAACCATACTTGAACTCGCATGGCCATGAACTCTTATCCATAAAAACGGCCAGACAGAGGTAGTAAAATGTGGCAAGTCTTTCTCTTTTTCTCATTGAATACATTGATTCAAAATATTTGTCTTGTCTCACACAGGTGTATTTTACAGTTATTTATATAATCACCACGTAGCGAAGATTGTTTTGAAATGTTTTATAAATGGTAGAATACCAGCCCACATTCTATATACAGTTGGTTAGGCAAGGAATTTAGCCGATTCTCAAGGATGTATAAAAAAATAGTTTTTTAGCAACAAGTCTTACTAGCCATCCGGGTAATACGCTTATATACTAACTATGCCAATGGGTCAGGTATGAGGGGGGTTGAACTTAGATAAAGTGTACCCATATTTGCAAGGAGATAGAGAATGGGAAACGATTTAGGATAAACACCCTCAGTACACCCGACCAGGATCGAACAACGATCTCCCCATCGTAGGCTGTCTAGCATATTTCGAGAATAACAAAGTTATACCATGTGGCAACCAAAATGGGTCTTTAATTTTTTGAGATTTTTACCCAAACGGGTTAGACGCTTATGTAAGCCTAATAATTACGCTATTGGTTTTAGGGATTAGGGAGGTTTATATTTATAGGAAATGCCCCACATTCACGTGGAGGGAGAGTGGTAAACCATTTTTGAAAAACCATCCTCAACACACCAAAAAGAGATTCGAACCTCAAGCTCCCCGTCATCAGCAGTTTAGTCTACTGCGAAAGTAGCGCGTTAGACCATGCGGCCACCAAATCAAATTCTTTAAATTTGTTGATTTTACTGAATAGCATATTTTTTGAAAATTTTGGTTCAGAGTATGAAGATGAACATATTAAACTATAGTATCATATATATGTTTGTTGGTTGTCTAGAGGGAAACTACCAAACAGGATGTATGAGCTCAGGATTTAGATTCGCATCATTTTAGTAGAAAAGCGATTTCATTTGGCCAATATTTTCGAAGATGATATTTGTTTAAAAAACTGACATATTTAACTGATATTTTTGGCATTATTATTAATTATAATTGAAATTACAAGTGAAAAATGGCAATGTATTTCAAACATATTGAGCACGTGAAAGGGTTACAAAAGACTTTCTTTTTACGGAAAGCAAGATGTAGCTATCATATGTCTCAAAATTGTTGCAGCATATTGAAGAGAACATTATTAATGAAGACAGCTTGAGTGAAATAAGAATATGTATATTATCACATCCCACTTCTTTGACTAAAAGCTTTAATCATTACTTTCCAGAATGGAAATAAGAACTATTAAGGAAAAATATTCGAATAAAAGATGAATTTTACTTTTTAAAGTATTGAATCAATAAACGAGTTGAACTTGGTGCTTGAAGAAGAGAATGAATAATCACTGAAGCTCAGTAATTGATTTTCGCTGGAAAATTATTTTAATAAAATCAATTTGTCATTAATTTGTATTATGATTAAAGAAAAACGTCTATTATTAAGTAAGAATACTATATTTCTATTCTATTTGGTATAACCTATTTGTGTGAACAAGGACTTCCACGTTGACTTGAATTAAAACAAAAGAAAGAAGAAGGTTTAATATTGCATGTCATATACGAATAGTAGTGTATTCATTGTGTTCCGCAGTGGAATCAACTTATCAACAAGAGAGTTTAAAATTAATAAAATTTATTCTAGTAAATATTAAAAGCATAATATCACTTTCTTTTTTACGTACACAAATTTTTGTTGTTTTTAATCTATCATCTGTTTACTGGGTTAGTATGTAAAATGTAAATTTTACTGTGGTTAGAAAAATTTTGATAAACACTGGTCCAAGTCTTCACTTTCACAATATACTGAACCATTAATAATGGAGAGATCGAGCTTCAAATCCTGGTTGAGTGCACTGAAAAGGTATTTTACTAAAGGATTTTCCACTCTATCTTCACGAAAATACAGGTACACCTCTAAATGCCATCTCGTTCATCCCTAACAAACACCCTATTGAAACTAGTACATATGCATATGGCCCGGACGGGTAGTAACACGTGGTGCTAGAAATTATTATTATTATTATTATTATTATTATTATTATTATTATTATTATTATTATTATTATTATTATTATTATTATTATTATTAGCACCGCGTCTTACTACCCGTTCGGGTTATACGCACTTACGCTAATGTGTAATGGTAGGGTGATTGTGAGATGAAATGAAGGACCTACAGTTTATCGTGGAATCCGAACCACGGAGGCGGCCTGGCATTCCTCACATCCACAAGATGTCTTGTCAGAGGTGTAGGAAGGGTTTGGAAATCAAATAAATCTGTGCCGGGACCGAGGATTGAACCACGGCCGTGGTGCTAGAAAAACCTTATCCTATTCCTACTTTATTAGAGTAATAAAATGTGTTTAGCCTGGTCATATAGCCTGGGTAGATGTACAGTAGTGCAAAATAAATAAATAGGGCCTGCATGAATAAATCTAGTGACTCGTCTCGTCAATAGACACCACCATATGGTAGACTCACTCAATGCTAGATGAAATAAAAGGGGACATAGTTTTGGTTCGGAATGTCCAACAATTTCCTGCTAACCCATCCTCGTGTGTTTGAACAGTTCCCACTTTGTCTATGCTAATTAGCCATCACAACACGGGATTAGTGAATTAATTTGTGGCACCATCGACCAATCAACGCACGCCTCTGTTAACAAAACAGAAACGCAATGCGGGGGCCGGAAATTGCAAGTTAATACTGAAGAGGTGGAAGGGCCTAAGGGGGGAGGGGGGGATGAGGTGGATGAATTCGAGCTTACCACATGCCACTGCATCGTGGGATTTTGCAAAAAAAAAAAAATCATAAATGTATTACATTTGACCATAGTGTACTCACATGATGATCAAGTTTGAAAATTGGAAAATATTTGTTTTTAAATTTGCTATTAGAACTATAATTATTATTGTAACATATATAACATGTAAACACTGTTTGAAAATGAATCTAAAACACTATTGTGTAGTGTGGTTTATTTAAAGAAATATAAGAAATATACTTTTATTTTTGTACCTATGCCGGTGGTCACGTGGCTAAGACGTCAGATTAACAGCAATTGATTGAATTGCCTCAGATGAATAAATTAAGGTCCGAATATTAGAGGAGTGCATAATAGCTCTACGTCAAAACTGTTGCATTTCTCAAAAACTCTTTCATCCTTACTTGTCAAACTAAGCCGTTAATATTCTTAGCTAAGACACACATGGACGAAGGCATCAGTTTCGTATAATTTAATTTTACTGTGATCTTGATTGGGATATGGTGAGGTAAATGGTTTACACTCTCCAACAATGCAAACTCTGATACATTTCTTAAAAAATATATCTTACTCATATTTATACCAGTATAGTAAATATGAACAAGGTTTGGATAGATCGTAAGAAATGGTCCATAAATTAAATACAAAGATAAGAGTAATTATTAAAAAAGTATAGCTTATTCAATTAAAATGACTGACTTATAATATTATATGCATATAAAAATAATAAAGTGTTTCAAGCTGTTTATTTTTAAATCAATGATATGACAAAATCTTTCATACTTGCCCATAGTTATGTTCATTGCAGCACTTACAAAAGAACGTCACCTATCCCTGTCTTGAGCTAGTTCTATCCAGTCTACCTCATTACACCCTAACTATTTCAGGTCCATTCTAATATTATCCTCCCATCTGAATCTAGATCTTCTCAAAGGTATCTTCCCATTTTGTTTGCCAGTCAGTAGACTAAACACGGCTCTAGATTATCTCATTCACACTGCATGTCCTACTCACTGCAATCTATGAGACTTGATTATCCTGACATAATCTTGTGATGAGTACAGGATATTTATCTCATTATTGCGTAACCTCCTTCAGTCCCCAGTAATCTCATCCCATTTAGGACCAAATATCTTCCTAATCAACTTGTTTTAGAACAATACCCATAGAGAACAAACTGTAAAATTAAGCCTATTGTTTTATATATTTGAGCCTTACATTCCTTAACAGCAGGCGAAATGACTACTTACTGTCCAAGTAATAACATGCATTTCCCGACTTTATTATTTTCCTAGTTTACATCTAATATCGTTATTGCTACTTAAATTGGTCCTTAAATATTTAAACTAATTAGCTGTGACAATGCATATGTTGGACGAAATAATTTCTAAATTATCGTCTCAAATCTATGTTCTCGATATGATAAAATACTTAGTCTTTTCAACGTTCACTTCTAAATCTAATTACTTAGTACCTCTAATAAAATGTCTGCATTTCTTGCAAAATCTTCCTTACTATTATATGGATTAAATATAAACACTATAATTTTTGTTAGTTACGGTTGTAGCCATATTTATATATCATTCCCCAGTAAAGCTAAACCATCTGTTTACCCTAATAACTGCGTTAAACCGTTTAATAGCAAATCTTTCATACTCTCTTGAATTACCCAAATAGTTCACTCTAATGCTAGATTAAAAAGTAACGGGAAAAGTGCATCCCCTTGTTTCAATCCATTGTGTATTTCAAAAGAATCTGATAAGTGACATTCAACTCACTATAAAAAATTAAAATGCACATTTTTCTTATTTTGAAAGGTACTAGTCTAACCTTCATGGATTACACTATGGCCCTATATTTTAAGGTACGCCATGGTGCAATCGTGCAAGGTATCTTACGGGCAAGCAGAGTATACCTACAGTGAGAGAGACAGATAAACATGCATACAAAATATGAGGACAGATATAATTATTAAATCCTATTTTTTGAGTTATGAGGCACATAAAACATCAAGATCTATTATGGTCTTGAGGAAGAAAATGTTCACAATTTCAATACTCTTTATATGAGAAAGTAAAAATAGTTCAAACTTACTACCAAGACATTGCGTAGGATACATTATTCTGATTGCAAATAGGCCAACACCTATCATGTTCGTGGGTTCAAAACCAGCCGAGGCCTGCGGATGTTTACTGAGCTTTATAAATCCATAGCACAACCTCCTTAGGGAGGGAGGTAAGGCCGTATGTGTCATGTCAATTGTGGCATGTAAAATAAACTTGGAAGATTTGCAATCTTTCTCGCTCGCTCATAAAAGTCAATAGAGTTAGTGGGCTGACAACTCGCTCCACCTGAAATTAACCTATCACAGAACCTGCAACAAGGAATATCTGGAGTCGTGAAACATTGTTGCAGCCCTATCTCCTCATCGCAAGTAAGGGGAATATTTTTTTTTAAAACCAACAAATCATTTATTTATCGTCTACTGCCTTCTTCCGTGATACAAACCCAAGCCTGTTCATTTTCCAATCTTGCATGATTGCGACTCGATTTCGTCATCAACCATTGATCTAAGCGCCGTCCCACATGACCATGATAATCGTTCCAAACCATCTCATCAACGACTATTAGTTGATAGTTGGTGAGTGATTGGATTCATTGCAGTGATCTAAATATTTCATTAGCCACCCACTTTTCTATATTGAATGATACGTCGGAATCGCAGGGGAGTTAGGCCAATAGCGTTGACATGCGATGTCACAACATCCAAGAGCGTCGCATGCCCGCGATGTAAAATGCCATGGGCAACGATGTAAGCGGATTAATCAAATATAGCCGCATTGACAGCAAAGAAAATAAAATAAAAAAATACAGACATAGGGAACGAAATATAAGTTGGTTGTGAGGCATTACTGGAATTAAATTATTTACTACTAGCTCAAGGTGACCTGGTGGTCTAGGGGTAAGGTGTCAGACTTCTATGCTGGCGGCCGGGGTTCAATCCTCGGTCCCGGCACAGATTTATCTGATTACCAAACCCTTCCTTCACCTCTGACAAGATATCTTGTGAATGTGGGGAATACCAGGCCGCCACCGTGGTTCGGATTCCACGTTAAACTGTAGGTCCTGCATTTCATCTCACAATCACCCTACCATTACACATTAGCGTAAGTGCGTATAACCCGAATGGGTAGTAAGACGCGGTGCTAATAATTTAATAATAATAATAATAATACTAGCTCAACTGTTAGAGCGTTTTTGTCACCGGGAAAAAAAAGGGGGACGGACAGAGGGGACACATCCCAATATTTGTGATTTTAAAGGAAATTCTCCTTCTTTATAGATTACTGATTTGGAAGATTTTAGCTACCCCACACATGCATTGTATGCCCTTATTTAAAATTCTATACTAGTTTCATTTATGCGGAAGCTAATACTGCAAGTTGTAAATATATTTGAGTTATTTATATCAACTTAAAAAATACTTGAAAAAATGAGTGTCTAAAATTTGATTGACCACGTGTATGTTTTATTACACACTAAAAGAGGTTTTAGACAAGATTATGCGTTACTATAATAGTTCAAGCAACTTGTTTGTGAAAAAATAAAAAAAGTGTTTGGGGAAGTCAATGTTTTTAAAATTATGTGTTAATTACTTAACACAGAATTAATAACGATATTGCAAGTATGCCGCAACTCCACCCAACCTTCTTCAAAAATTGACCAATTTAGGCTTATACCTATTTTAATCTTAGTTTAAATTAAAATATTGGATGTTTATTTGTGTTTATATCAAACAAAGTATTTTGTAACTATGCAATGCTAAATATTTAATGAATAATGTAAGATAAGCTTCCAATTATGTTAAATAATTAGGATTAATGGGGATAAAATTATCAATAATGAGATCTCCCTTAAAGTTAGGAAAACAGGCTCATCTATGCTACTTAGCAATAGGCCCTGTATTCGATTCCATATATGGTGATCTAAATGATTGAAATTGGGTTTTATTTTTTCATACACCAGTATGTGTGATCGTACGATCTGAGGTGTCATATCGCTCTAGACTGAATATCCTGTTGCTCAGAGTGTTTCCCACAATAAGCCTTAGTGGCCAGCAGACGAGTGAGAATGTAAAATTGCGTTGAGTTTAATATCCCGGGTTCGATTCTTATTTATTAAAAAGTATATTACAATTTGACTTTATATAAACTAAAAATAAATTCAACATAGACCTACTTTGACTAAGAATAAATTCAACATAGGTCTATCTCATACTTGTGAATAATCCTATTCTTAGCATTAAATATTGTATCTGAAATATCTAAATAAATATTAAATACACAATACAAGTTAGTGTTCAAAATGTCCAGTTTTCCATTTGGATTCAAATGATTTGTAAACAACTCTTTATAAATTATTCTAGGCAATTTGAGCTTAATAGGATTTATGTAGTTTACCTCACCGCAGATTAATAACAATATTGCTGTTGTCACATTAATTAAGCAAAAGGATTAACGGAGAGGAAATATCAATTATGTCGCTGTACTTTACAGCAAAAATGTTTTGGTGGTGAGACACAAAGATATACCGTTATTAATTAAACACACGTCACGGGTGACGTTGAAACCAGTTTAATTGCGTTTCCATTAGAACAAATTCTACCTGACATTTCAACTCGACTTCGCTCAAAGCCACTTAGCTCTTGGGCGACAGGGAAAAAGGTATTTTATGCTTTGACTTATCCGTTTGAAAATGTAAGAGTTAAGCCCCATCTACACAATTCGTGTCCATGAAGTCCCTAGCCATGTGAGCAAAGATATAAAACGATTGCTCTGTCCATAGAGAGCTGATCCGCCAGTCCGTAGTCTGTAAGAAAAGGTAGTAACAGATTGCTCTTTTTACAGAGTCCCGATTGGTAAATCCACAGTCCTTAGTACTCCGTAGAAGTTGGCTATCCTTTAAATTTCTTAAGGATTTTCTCTATGGAAGACTACGGAGAACCAATAGGATAGACCTAAACAAATAAATTAACATTGATGTGAAGATAGAAGTCAACACTTTGATAATAGTAAATCAAATGGTCGATTTTTATCAAATGGTTCGTGTTTTTATTTATATACCTTTAATATTAATTCATAGAAAACTAGATAGCTGTTGCCCACGGCTTTGCTCGCGTGGAAGTTGATTATATACAAATACGAAAATATACATATGTATTTACAGATTAATTTAAAATATTACGTTACGTTGATGACCATAACTTGACCTCAGATCAAAAATAATGCAAGTCCGATACAAACTTTCACCCCCCTTTTCATCCCTTATTAAATAAAATTTCCAAAATTCCTGAAACATGTATTTATTTGTTTTACGTCAATAACCGAAATACAACATTTTGTTTATGTAACTTTCCAAATGACGGACTTTCATACATATTATCATCCCCTTTTTTGACCCCTTTGGGGTGGAATTTTCTAAAATCCTTTCTTAGTGGGTGCCTACATAACAAAATGAATATACAGTCCGAATTTCATGCTTGTAGCCTTGATAGTTTGCGCTCGGCGATGATGAATCAGTCAGTCAGTCCGATACAAACTTTCACCCCCTTTTTCATCCCTTATTAAATAAAATTTCCAAAATTCCTGAAACACGTATTTATTTGTTTTACGTCAATAACCGAAATACAAAATTTTGTTTATGTAACTTTCAAAATGACGGACTTTCATACATATTATCATACATATTATCATCCCCTATTTTGACCCCTTTGGGGTGGAATTTTCTAAAATCCTTTCTTAGTGGGTGCCTACATAACAAAATGAATATACAGTTCGAATGTCATGCTTGTAGCCTTGATAGTTTGCGCTCGGCGATGATGAATCAGTCAGTCAGTCAGTCAGGACATGTTATTTTATAAGTATAGATTACAATTTAGGTCTAATATACAGAATATCGTCGCTTTAACTAAAGACATTAAACAAAAATAGTGTTATGAAAATCTTTACTATGTTTAGGGAATTTAATTAAATGATTTGGTTTTGACAAATTTGATTGGAAAAAGTATTATACTTTACCATAACTTGACATTATATTAGGTGATTTAGTTGTGCGAAATTTGTGAATGAAATGATAAATAATGATTATAAGGATACGGAGCTGGTGGAGTATGTCCGTAACTCATTATTTACACAGTTCTTAGGACATTTTAATTTTCCACGCACACTCTTTATTATTAATCACGTTGTATCGTGTCAACTAATGGGAAAGTGTAATACTTTGTAAAATCATTATCATAAAAATAAAACAATTTCAGCATTTTTTAGAAAAATCTATCAACCTTTTGCAATTTTATTTTTATCTTGCGATTTACAAGCTAGGTAGTTAAAAACTGATTATAACTCATACTTGGTGATTTAGTTAAAACAGGATACACTTATAAATATGCAACGGTTTTCTATACTGTCATTAAAGTTTTCGTATACATTCGCACATCGATGTTCACTTATTTGTTTACTCGTGCATTTTTCACCCTGGCTGTCCGTACTTTTGGTCTTTAGAAATTTAAATTTGAATCAAATTTTACAATCTTACGTAGCTTGGACATACGGATAAGAATTCTGTAAGCAATTAACTGTTAATTTGTAGTAGACTTCATGTGGACTAAATACCATACAGATAAGAAATATGTAGATTAGGATTTAAATCCCTTAAAGTATCGAGTTGTTTAATTATTATAATTCTCTCTCCAGGTATTTTATTTGTTCTTTGATAGCTTTGGCGTTCATATAATATAATGTTTATTTATTTATATAATAAATGACTTAATTAATTAATATACTTTGGTGTCTATTTGGAGGGAGCTCACGATTGAAAGCATATTTTTTGTTTCTGCATGAACAGGCAATGATGGTCTATGAATTGGCAGTGCAAGAAATGGTGTTTCATGAAAAGGCAATAATGGTCTATGAATTGGCAGTGCAAGGAATGGTGTTTCATGAACAGGCAATGATGGTCTATGAATTGGGAGTGCAAGAAATGGTGTTTCATGAAAAGGCAATGATGGTCTATGAATTGGCAGTGCAAGAAATGATGTTTCATGAAAAGGTGATGATGGTCTATGAATTTGCAGTGCAAGAAATGGTGTTTCATGAACAGGCAATGATGGTCTATGAATTGGCAGTGCAAGAAATGGTGTTTCATGAAAAGGCAATGATGGTCTATGAATTGGCAGTGCAAGAAATGGTGTTTCATGAACAGGCAATGATGGTCTATGAATTGGCAGTGCAAGAAATGGTGTTTCATGAAAAGGTAATGATGGTCTATGAATTGGCAGTGCAAGAAATGGTGTTTCATGAACAGGCAATGATGGTATATGAATTGGCAGTGCAAGAAATGGTGTTTCATGAAAAGGTAATGATGGTCTATGAATTGGCAGTGCAAGAAATGGTGTTTCATGAAAAGGCAATGATGGTCTATGAATTGGCAGTGCAAGAAATGGTGTTTCATGAAAGGCAATGATGGTCTATGAATTGGCAGTGCAAGAAATGTGTTTCATGAAAAGGTGATGATGGTCTATGAATTGTCAGTGCAAGAAATGGTGTTTCATGAACAGGTCAATGATGGTCTATGAATTGGCAGTGCAAAAAATTGTGTTTCATGAAAAGGCAATGATGGTCTATGAATTGGCAGCGCAAGAAATGGTGTTTCATGAAAAGGCAATGATGGTCTATGAATTTGCAGTGCAAGAAATGGTGTTTCATGAACAAGCAATGATGGTCTATGAATTGGCAGTTCAAGAAATGGTGTTTCATGAAAAGGTAATGATGGTCTATGAATTGGCAGTGCAAGAAATGGTGTTTCATAAAAGGTAATGAATGGTCTATGAATTGGCAGTGCAAGAAATGGTGTTTCATGAAAAGGTAATGATGGTCTATGAATTGGCAGTGCAAGAAATGGTGTTTCATGAAAAGGTAATGCAAGAAATGAAAGTAAATGAAATTAGAATGCTTAAAGGGTAGTTCACGATATATGAGTGAGGGAAATTATAGTTCATGATATATTAGTTCACGAAATTGAAGTACACGGATAGTAGTTTATTAAATGGTAGATCATTAAAGACTAGTTCATGAGATTGCAGTGAACAACATTGTTGTTCATGAAATAATACTGTATGAAATTGTAATTAGTAAATAATAGTTAACGATATGGCAGTCCACGAAATGATATTTTATTAATTGGTAGTCCATTAAATTGTAGTAGGAAACACTAAAGTGTAGCTAGTGAAATTGCAATGACCAAAATGTCAATTCAATAAATATTGTAGTGCACAAAAGTTATATTTCATTATATAGGAGTGCAAAAGATGGTATTCCATAAAATTGCAGATCACAAAATTGTAATAGTTCATTAAATTGCATTGCATTTAATGGTAGTGCAAATAATGCGTATTCATCAAATTTAGTGCACGAAAAGTAATTTAATGAAATGGCAGTTCATCAAATGTCAGTGCATGAAATATAGTGAACAAATTGTACTTACAGCAAATATAGGCCTATTATTAGCTTATGTTGTGAAAGGTGGCTCTGTCCATAGTTATACTTTACAAAAGGATGAACCGTTGTAATATTTCGAAGAAGATGATGAAGTGCATGAAAGTTTACCCCCCCTCCACCTCCAACCCAAGTATGGCACATGCGAAGTAACAAGAGTCGCCTCCGGCGTGCGCGCCCACCTTTTAACGGAGTCGAGTGATGGTTTAATTCCACTCAAGGAGTGATTAATTAGCCCTGTTGAGCCCAGACCACTAATTAGTTGTGACCTCTCTCGCGCCGTCTCACACCAGCGGTAACTAATGATCGTCTCGTTTTTCGAGACTAAACAATACAAGAGAGTCTCACTCTATATCCTTTATTTTTAAGAAGATCCTATAGCACTATGATAACTTTGTTAAGTCCTCGTATCAACTGCAGACCTAGAGGATCCTTGTTCGATCTTCAACGCAATTAATATATATATATATATATATATATATATATATATATATATATATATTTGTTTCGGAAAATGCACTTTAAATACCTCAAACTAAAATAAATATTATATATACTCACATGTATATCATTTTTATTTATTTTACATAACGAATGATTAAATCACTAAACAACTTACAAACTAATATCATTTTAGAACATGCACAACACATAGTTCCCAGGTCATTAGTTCATCATTGTGAAAGAAGATGCCACAAATTCAAGAATTATAATATTTAGTATATTTTGCCAGGAATCGATCCCAGGACTTTCTACTTAGGAGGCACGCTATTGAAAGAGCTTAATTTTCAAACCAATTTACTAATTGATTAAGTTTGGTAATATTCTGTTAAGTTAGGTTAGGTTAATTAAGACTATGATAGGTTTTCCGTGGCGTCTGTTTCGTCTAGTCTGGTTTGCTAGTGAAGGAGATGTAGATGTTCGAATCACAACATAATGTAGAAAGAATAATTTTTTCTTTGATGATTTTCAGCTCTTCCTCCAGTCAAAAGTGGTTACATATCCTTTTAATTTTCCCATTATTATTACTACCTCATAGGCCTAAGTTTAATTCAATTCGGATAATCCAGACGGGTGATAAGACGTGGCAAGAAAATAATAGTTAGAGTATATTAGGACAAATGAGATTAGAATGGATCTTATCCAACACCAGGTAAACATCTTTAACTGAAATTTTTTTTTACACCATCAATATTATTAATTTTAATGTTATTAATTCCTTTAACTCCCGATGGGGAACACGAGGCCGCAAAAAGCTTCGCCACTCAATTTTCTTTGCTGCAGTTTCTGTGATAAGTTAATTTCAGATGGAGTGGGTTGCCAGCTCAACCACACCGTGAATTTCTACGAGCGAGAGAGTAAGAACCTACAAATTTCGCATGAAAATTACTTTCACATAAATTCCAGGGATGTTTAACATTAATATCAACACACAGATTGCAAATCATTGTAATTAAGGGAACGTCCGTGGTGCAATAAATCGAAAAAACAATATTAAACTAATAATTCAAGTAATGGTAAGAAGTAACATTAAATATAAAGGTATAGCTTTAAATATATTTTTATGACTAAACTTTCTTTATAAATTAACGTGTGTTTAATAAGATATAAAATACTGTGTTTCATTCGAAACATTGCTTGAGGCCCTTAAACGTTTGTCTGTCTACAAAAAATTGATGAAAATTAAAGATTTTTAGATGTGAAATTAAAAAACCTCTCTCATTATGGCTACTGTTTTTTAATTTATTTTTTTCAACGGCTTTCATTTAAATATGTGTAGTCAGGAGGAAATAATAATGAATAATGTTAAATGACTAATGACCGTTTCAATTTTCAATAGAATTTTTTGTTCTCCTTCTCCATCAAAATGAGGTTGCAAATTTAATTATTTGATAGCACAATGGTTTCTGGACAAGCCCCATTTCAAATCGATTAAAATGTGGTATATGCTGGTAATTCATTAGCATTTTTCTCTTATTTTTTCTCTCAATAATACTCTGCATGAATGTTAATTGTGTTTTTATAATTCTTTTGAATGGCAATGGTATAGGAGAACACAAACAAAGAGCAAATCAATTGTTTATTTAAAAAGTATATAAATTAGAAAAATATTATACCTCACTTACATAAAAACTATAAATAGATGGGTTTTATCGACGTGTACTTTATATTTTGGAACTGGACAGACAGACTTTGTTCAAAATCCAGTGTAGACAGAAGAATAAAAGTTATTAAATAAAAACGTAGAGGTTTGTTGTATTGCTGTTTGTCACTCAAGTGATTTTTATCTTTTCTAAGTTAAAGGACTAACCATTCACTTCTAAAGTATGAGCATTATTTGTGTTTGCGTGTGAGCGGAGGGGGAGGGGCGGTTTTACACGTGTTTAGCCTACGTGTTATGTATTAAGAAATTTAATTTTGAAAACCACCCCCAGGGCCCTTGACTGAGAATAAACTCAGACCAACCCATGAATATATATCAAGTTCCATGATAGACTAAAATAACCTTAAAAAACTAGTTCATAAAGTATATAATAACGTTTGGTTATAAATTAACTATCAATTTAGGGAACAAGTTTAAAAAAACCTAATTGAAGTTTAAAAATATATCTTATTGAAAATATATTAAATAGGGGCTCACTCACTTCAGGGGCGGCATGGTCTAAGGCGCCACTCTCACAGTAATTGAGTATCGAATCTCGATCGGATGTTCTAAGGGTGGTTTTTCAAAATGATTTCACACTCTCCCTCTACGCAAATGTGGGTACACTTCCTATAAATATAACCTTACTAATCGCTATAAACATTAGTGTAATTAGTAAATAAGCGTATAACCTAAACAAGTTGTAAGACGCAGTGGTAAAAAAGAAAGAAAAATAGGGGCTTGGACTTTCCCCGACAGGCGCAATTTTGGATTTGGTGATAAACTCTTTTTATTTAGAGGCATTCCTGAGGGATTAAGAGTGTTGAGGAGCTCAAATAAATACATTATTCCATTCCTTTTTGTCATCGAAATCGATATAAGCCACACTAGCTAAGTAAACACCTTATCATTCCAGTAGTTTTCGAACCATCACATTGTCATTCCTCGGACACATTATTTACATATTGGAAAGTATTATTATATCCCTGACCTTAAGAATACTGCCAAAGGTTTCTTTATGCCATTAACTAAAAGTTTGTCTGGTACTTGAATTATATTATTTCCACTATACTTTTATTGAAGAGCTATCCATCACCTAGGCTCGGAATCTTCATGGTAAATTGACTTCAAATATTTATTTTTGATTCTCTGGTTGAAACTGCGTCGGCCTAAGTCATTCTCATACTGGGTGTTAACGTTTCAACTAGGGGGACAGGTAGCTTTAATTGAGAATAATATGTCCACCCTCCCTTTAAAAGATTAGCAGCTATAATGAACCCAAAATAAAAAATAAATGGTACAGTGCATCGCATAGATTTTCTCCCGGTTTTATGTTAAAATAGACATTTACTAAAACTCGTAAGATTTCTGAAACGACACAATAATACATTGTTGTAGAAACAATATACCAAAGATCATAAATAAATTAATATGCACTGTTACTCACTTACTCTATGACAGTAGGAACTAAGAACACTGTTTCACAAAAATTAAGAAAAGAGAAATATCTTTGTTCTCCAAACACCATAAGAATCAAATACATTATCAAAGACCTGAAATCAAAAGTGTATATATTGAATTATAACTCAAAAGTTATTGGTTTTATAAAAATAAATTTCAAATAAACTATTTTTATATTTAATAGTAGTACAATTTTACATAAGTTATTTTGTATCTCAAATATTTGCGGAGAAATGATGAAAATTGGAAATTTTTTCACATGTAAAATATCCTCTCATTTTAATGATAAAATGAGAGTTTACTTCTTGTTTTTAGTGATAAACAGTGTCTAGGTATTACATTTAATCAAAATCGTTGGGGCGAATTTAGAGAAAGTTGATTTTTTCTGGGTTTTTTTCTTTTTGGTAAACTACCCTTAAATTTAGTGTTGGTTGGATATATAATTACAAAAACCTTCTCGAGAGGGATCTTATGAAAACCCCAGATACCAAGTTTTAGTCCAATTGATAAAATAGTTTCAGCTCTATCCCGAGAGAGACCGCATTGCGAAAACAACTTTTTTAGTTTCAGGAGGTCATGAAAAGTCGACATTTATCAAAATCTTGAGTTCAAATTGTTTGACAATAAAAAAATACTTTCTTTTCGAGTTGTCGAAAAAGTAAAATTAAATAAAAAAATAACTAATCAAACTTATAAATATAAACACTAATAATAATAAGAAATAAATAGTGTGGTTAATAATGTGATAATCTAGGAACTGAAAGTTACCCAAACAACTTAATATCATTTTATAAAGGCTGAGTAACACTAATATAACCTACTTTATTTGGTACCTTAAGAATTTAAATATTACCTAAGACATTATTTTCCAAGCATTTTAAAAAGGCATTTATAACAGACAGAAATAAATTATATAAAATCCATGCAACAATAAATAGCACTAACGCAAGGAAAAACGAAATAAAAGTCAGTAATTTCAGTATATTTATATAGATATCCACGGTCTAACACGATCATAAGATAGTTGAAACCAAGTTTATTACAGAAACATAATTAAAAAAAGAACATCACAGTTCACCAAATAACATAAATTAAATAATATACAGTGTTACAGAAAATAATGTAATATGGTCATCATGTTGGTCAAAGGGAATAACGGTTCACTGAGTTATAATATCACCAGAAGTTGTTTATACTAATTGTTTTGACCCTCCTAGGTAGGCGCTAGTTCCCCCTTGATTTTTAGATGTAATTGCAATGCTAATGTACAGTACATCCTTTAAGATAACCTTTGTTTTGGGTCTCGTTTATTTTAAAGCGGTTTTTAGTATGTAGTATCAGTATCTGGAGGATTTTAGAATCAGAAAATGTGATTGTGGGCAACCTGATAATATTAATAGAAAATAGTGAAAACTTAAATTTTCTAGGTTACAGAGAACTTTTTTTTTATTAATTTGTTAAATTTTGAGACCCCGAATTCATTCAGATCGGAGTAAAGTTTTAAATTACGAACACCAATTTAGATTCCTTAATTTTCGGATTTTTTTCATAAAGACAGCATGTTTCACAGCGTCCATACTAAATTTAAGTTATCTTGGATTCAATTTGTAAGTTTCATACACAATTTTTTACTAGCCATCTTGGAGTTTTCAAACTTTGGATTATTTTTTTCATAAAGATGGGATACTCTTTAGCGTCCATACCAAATTTGAGCTCTTCAAGATTCAATTTGTACTAAATTAACCATTTTGCATTCCTTATTCTAGATTTTTCAAGTTTATGACTTTTCTCATAAATATATAATTTTTCTTATAAAGATGGCATGCCCCATAGTATCCAATATCAAATTTAAACTCTCTAGGATGTCTGGAAATGGAGGAGAGAGCCGTGGAAGGTCAACACCACAAGGATTTTATCATATATTATATAAATACGAGACTAAATTTTTGATTAATTAGTTAATACTTATTTAACTGATTGTTTCAGGCTTATATCTTCTTTCTCTGGATTCTATATAGGCCTACTGGGTTCATTGGATTTTACTAGAGCTATAAAAGCCCGTAGCACAACTGCCTTTGTAGGAGAAGTAAGGCCGTCGGTCTTATGTTGATTGTGGCAAGTAGAATAACCCTGGAAAATATGTGTAAATACTCTTCTTGGCAAATATGGTAGTCTTTTTCACACTCACCCATAGTAATTCTCATGTGTGATATAACTTAATCAGTTGTTTTAGAAAGTACACCTTAAATACCTCAAATAAAAAATATTAACTTATAATTAAGTCTGTTTCTATCTAAATTTGAGGAAAGGGTATAGTTTATCGTAGAATCATCCAGTTTGCAATTTTTTTATCTTTATAGTAGACCTATATATTAACACCAAACCTAATCAGGTTTTCATACAAATTGTCAGTGAAAGGGAAGGTAGCATCAGTTGTTCCAAACCTTTTATAATTAACACACAAATAAAATTATTGCTTGCATACCAAATGATAGACTGGCTATGTGCAGTACAAGGATTGAGGCAAATGCCCCAATCGTTCAATATCAGGTCTTATTTGGGTAAACAATAGCTTTAAGACTTAATTTAAAAAAAATATATATATATATATTCATAAATAATTGTTTCCATTCTCGCGTGTGTAGATTATTTTAAATTGTTACTTGTGTAAGTTAAATTAAACAGTTTTAAATCTGATCATAGAATTTAATAATATTCAAGGTGTATAATACGAAAGGGTAGTTATATATGGTGTTAAAAAAATAAAGAATAAGATACAGTTTAACACAGAAGTGGATGGTGTAGGTGTTTTTGTTTTAAAAACTGCACAAAATTGGATATAAAATTGTACTAATTTAATAAGGTAACATTATAAGAAGAAAAAAAATTTTGTTCACTAATATCAATCAAGATTTACTTTTTATTGTCCGACACCTTAGCCCGGTTGGTAGCGTATTTACCTACTGAGCTAAGGGTCCCGAATTCAATTCCCGGCATGGCCGAACATTTATCACTGGAGAAGATATGGATTAACCATTTCACATTAACAAATTGATGTCCGGGGATTGAATGTTTTGCCTGTCCTAGTCTTAAGTTGTTTAATTAAACATGTGAAGCTATGACAGGCCTAGCAGTAGTGGAAAATATATGACTTGACAAGGAACTGACCCAAGCCATACCCTGAAAACAGTCATAGATGCAAAGTGTAAAAAGTGACTCTTTATTCAATTTATCTCTCTATAATCTCAGTCACCCTTTTTTAGAAATGTTATTTTTTTCTATAGTGGCACGTAACATTATCCAGTGTTGATCATGATTACACCCAAAATTCTATATTTAGGTGAGATAAATTCACAAACTCATAGTTGTTAGTGTTAATATCCATCAAAATATATAGATTTGTTTAAGCCACGAATTAAACAATAGGATCATTGACGTGAATTATTACTCTCGATAAAAAAATAAGCTATTGTAAACGTCATACAGATGTGAAGCATGGTCTCCCACTCTGTACCAAGAGAATAAACTGAGTGCGTTCTAGAACAAAGTGCTGATAAATATATTTTGGCTTAAGAGGTTTAAACAAACGGGAAAATAGATAACGTTATATAATTAATAACTTCATGTTTGTAGGCATCCCCAAATATATAATGGATAATTAAGGCGTGCAGACTTATGTGGGATTTCATGATTGCAGTGCGTACGGGCAGTGACAGGTGTATACACAACATTTTAGTAGGGAAACCTAAAGAAACAAGATCCCTTGGTAGGTCAAAACGTCGATTGGAGGTTAGTGTTAAAATGGTTTTGAAAAAGGCTGTGTTAGGAATTGGATGAAGTTATCTAAAGATAGGGTTGAAAAACGTGCTTACGTTCTGGTAGCAATGAAATTTCAAATTCCGTAAGCCAGATAGTTACCTAATTATTTAGATAGTTAATAATAAAAGTATAACTACAAATAAGAATTTCTTTGTGGACCAGAAGTGACGAGACCACCGACCAGCACTGGTCCACGGACCACTGATTGGGAGAAAACAGGTTTAGAGTATTTAGATACACACCCTCATAAGTGTAAAGAGAGTTTGTGAAATATCACAGAGGAAACCCGTGATAAAAATAAACCCATGTCACCTGTTCGGGATTAGAACACCGCCCCCATAACAAGTAATTATAATAAGTTTATTGTCATCCTGATGCATTGGATCCCGTGACCAACTTCACCAGATAGTTTGCTCAATATGCTTACAAAGCGCTTTAATTGCTGTTAATATTAACTGGGCCATGTAGCCCTTTGGGTTGGGCAAACGGGCTCAGGCGTCAATATTATGTTCCAGTTGTCAGTGATGGGGAGTTGGGAGTTGGGGGTTCGAATTTAGGTTGCGTGCTCTTGGGTATTTTTTCCAGAATTATGTCACCCTCTCTATTCACATGAGTGTGCGTATAATTTATTTATATGATACCTTTCTCATCTTATTCTATTTAGTTTAAATGTGTGAATAATCTGGTTTGGTATAAAGATGTAAAGGTCGCAAAAAAAAAAAGGCCTTTTGAAGCTCAACCATTAAAAATGGTTGCCAACTGTTCAAAGGTCATCATTCTTAAAATAGTTGCCTAACTTTTCAAAACGAAAATTTTAAAAATTGTTGCCAACTGTCCAAAGGTAAACATTCTTAAAATGGTTGCCTAACTTTTCAACACAAATATTTTAAAATTGTTACCAACTGTTCAAAGGTCATTATTCTTAAAATGGTTGCCTAACTTTTCTAAACAAACATTTTAAAAATTGCTGCCAACTATTCAAAGGTTATCATTCTTAAAATAGTTACCTAACTTTTCAAAACTATTATTTTAAACATGGTTTCCAACTGTCCAAAGGTCATCATCCTTAAAATGTTACCTAACTGTTCAAAAGCTACAAAAGCAACATTTTGAAAGTTGTTGTTTGGCGGTTCTGAGCTCTTTTCATTTTAAAAGGGGTTTTTCTGGAAAACAAAAGTCAATTCAATCCATCAATAAATATTTAGGTTATTTAGTGAATGCTAGGAAGCCACTACTCGTAAGCACACAGGAGGACATAGGAACAAAGGAAGACAGTAGCTTATCTGACACAAAAATTAATAAATATAATTTTATGTACTCATACGTCTAGTTACATGACTTCTAGATGTATTTTTTGATGTATAAGCTTAGTACCAATGCTAATAAAATGAAAATAGCTTGAAGTAAAATATTATCTTCGTTGACAGAAAAAAAGTTTTGGTTTCAGTTTTTATTATTATTATTATTATTATTATTATTATTATTTATTATTATTATTTTGCCTTTTTACTCTAGCACTAAAAAATCAATGTGAGCTAAATAGAAAATAATCACCAAACAAAGCTTGTATTCATTCTCAGATCTAAATCTCAAGGAGAAGTAATTTTTAAAATATATTGCCTCTGTTTTATTTGTTTTTTTTTCTCCTTCCTAAAGGAAACAGCTTATTGATCGAAGGCTCGTCTCGTCACTAACCTAGTTTCCTGCCTAAAATGGTGATTTTTTTTATTTTTGTTGGTTTCAGATGAATCAACCAAATTATCTCATCGATTTTTCCAATGATTCTGTGTTTTGAACGGGGAGACCCTATCACTGCATTTCCACTTCTTTTCCTACGAGTTTCCTCAATTTGACTTTTAGAAGCTAATACAATACATTTTCATGTAAGAAAGTAATTAATATTTTTTTTAAGTAATCAGTTCACTAGAAAGAAAATTTAAGAAGATATTAAAATAAAAGTTAAGCCACTATCGTGTATTATATACTTTCTCAAAAAGTAGTCTTGGCCTATATTGTATTAAGGAACTGAAAGTTCAAAAAGGAGTGATCATAAACCTAGATTATTTATTTTCTTTCCTAAAATAAATAAACATCTAATTTTAGTTGTTATATAAAACACTATTGAATATAATTTTGAAGAAATTCTAAATCATTGAAAAGTATAGAACTAATTTAAAACATAGTAATATAAATCTGTGAATGTGTGGAATCCAGGTCACCACCGTGGTTCGATTCCACGTAAACTGTAGGTCCTTCATTTCATCTCACAATCACCTACATACACATTACGTAATGCGTATAACCGAACGGTAGTAATCGCGTGCTAATAAAATAATAATAATAATAATATAGTAATAAACTATCCCAAATAATATTTCAGAAAACTAGATAAATTTTATTTATCATATAAAAAAAACCTAAATACCAATTTCAAACAAAAACGAAAAGGAGATTTTTAATTTTTAAAAACTCGGTCAAAAGTAGGCTTAAGCTAATCTTAAGGTGGGGCTGTAGGGAACTCCGGGAGCAAACATTTTTTTTTTGCCAAAATATATAAAATTATTCTCTAATAGAAACATAAAGTTTAATTTTCTTCATATGGTGATATCAACAGTTGTTCTCTCTGGGATATTCTGGAATTTAATGACAAATTTTCCTCTTGATTTAAAAAGTGTGTCATCTAATGCCGCTATGCTGATGACAGATAGGCCTATTCAATAACTCTTATTAACACCACGTAAAGAAAATTAAACTCTATGTTTCTACTGGAGCAATATTTTCTTTATTTGTCCAAAAAAAGTATTACTATAAAAACTGCAAAATACATTGGCCTTCTCTCGCGTCCCCTATACTTACACCTTAAATCACTTTTTCTCTGAAAAACATTAAACTTATAACTTACACTGTTATTTACCATTCAAAACAAAATCGTTATATCCATTTTCGAAAAGTTTCAAATAGGATATTTTTCCACTACTAGAATCAATATAATAATTGTCCGGCATGCACACTCACATTCACGTGGAGGAAAAGTGGAAATCCAATTTGGAAAAAACACTCTTAGTATACCCCACCGGGATTCGAATCCACTATCCCTTTCATCGACAGTCTAATCTAACATTAGAATGATACCTTAAGCCATGTGGCCACCAAAAGAGGATACATCTAATAAGTTTTGTGTTGTAGGTTTTAGGGAAATCTAAGTAGCTTTTATCGGTACCTATATTCTTATGAAGAGCCTGAACTAAAAATCATTAAGCCTGATTAAACAAAAAAATTGTGAAGTCTTAAGCCAGGTCTAAGTTATTGATTTTGAGGTAAATTACTAAATAAGCTATGAATTAAAGATATTAAATAAACGGTACGAACAATCGCATAGATTTTCCTGTATATAAAAATGGAGAGATTTACTCAAAACTCGTAAGATAATGTGAAACAGATATTAGATATGGTTGCAGAAACATTCCAACAATAAATTTAATTGGAATAATACACATTGTTCCAGAAACCTTTTGACAAATTTAACATTATATATATATATATATATACTAACACCAAAGAGCATAAAAAACAATTCCCCAGACATAAAATTTAAAATATTTGTGCCAATAAATAGCTCAGAAACTTGGTTTTCAATAAAATTATTTTAGACCATTTAACATAATTTTAAAAATGTCCAATACCAACATAGTCTACAATAACTTGGCGAAGGTTAGTTATTTCGTATCTCAAAGATTTGCTTAGGTATGATCCAAATTGGAGATATCCGCTCGTATAAATATTCTCTAAGTAATTTCCCCGGAAAGATGAAATGTAACATTTGTTTTTAATGCCAAACAGTGCTTAGATACTTACGTTAATCAAAATCTTTAAACACCGTTTCTAGAAAATTAATTTCTCTCTGTTTTGAGCCATAAAAAAACTACCCTTAATTTTAGGGCAATTATCTAATTCTAAAAACTCCTCGGGATGACCTTTTGAAAACCCTAGATACCAAATTTTAGCCTGATTGATAAATTTGTTTCGGTTTGTAGGGCGAGATATAAACACATATAGGCTACATGCAGAATATGACATCACAAAAATAACTTTTTCGGTCCCAGGGGGTCATGAAACGTTGACATTTATCAAAACCTCATGCTCGAACTTTTAGACAATCACAAACAATACTTCTCTCTCCGAGGGTTCGGTGGAAAGTAAAAATATTATGAGCCGGTTTCATAGTAGATTTAGTACGCCTCAAGTGCGGCGCTACACTAAGTACATGACGACACCTACCTAGACTCGAATGGAATGGGCCGTTCTCGCATAGGAAACTGGCCCATTCCATTCTGGTTTAGGTAGGTGTCGTCATGTACTTAGTGTAGCGCCGCACTTGAGGCGTACTAAATTTGACTATGAATAATAATAATATTTAGCACCGCGATTTACTACCCGTTCGGGTTATACGCTTTAAGTACTATTTACGCTAATGGATTAGGAATTGGAAAGGTTGAATTAGAGGAAGTAAACCCGCATTTGCGTGGAGGAAGAGTGGAAAACCATTTAGGATAACCACCCCCAGTTCACCCGACCGAGATTCGAACCTCGATCTCCCCGTCCTCAGCAGTCGAGCTCAATACGACAAGCGCGTTAGCCAACTACGCCACCGAGGGGGTAAATTTGACTATGAAACCGGCTCATATGTCTTGTGCAGTAGGCCTACTCTTTGTTTCAAGATAAGATAGAGCCATTGCGTAATCATTCAAGATAAGATTCCTACCTTCCAGGCTAGACGAAGGGTAGGCCTGTGTTTAAATAAAGGCTCCAGTGATCGCACTCTTCAAATCACTCTTTTTGGTAAAGAATGATTAAGAATTATTTTTGACACTTTTTGTGGAATATTATTATTTTTAAATTTACAACAAAATTAATAATAATATATTGTAAATAAAAATATTTAATCTTAGTTTTTTTTTGTTTCTAAGACACAGTAAGAATTGAATCATGACTTTAATCATAATCTTAAAACAGTACATACGTCGAGCTAGACCTTTTTTTGTTTACTAAACAGTAATGCAAGCCCTCAAAATTTATAAAATGACAAAATCAAGTTTCCAAACAAACCCCATTGTGTCCCTCTTTACCCCATTTTACCGCTTGCCCTTATATTCTCCTTCCCCTCCTAAACCCTTTCCCCGCAACAGTTCATTGTCAGCTAATCAATAATTTGTGTGTTTAAGAGACACCCGTTTACACGGAGCACGTAAGCAGGTCTGGCCAAATCCCCCTAGCCCAACCCCTTCTTCAACAATAAAAGATAAATCCGTATCAAAGTCAAAACTCCCTTCAATACCCCCACCACCCTTTTCTACCTTTTGCTCCCTACCCCTCTCGTCTTGACAGCCTAAATTAGTACAGCTATTATAGAAGCCCCATCACCACCACTTTGCTTTCTCCCTTGCCGTAGAGTTGGTAGGCAGTCGATTTCCTACCCGGTAGGAATACCGCCAGGAGGGGGAGAAGGAGGGAAAAGGAAGGTTAGGATTGGTGAACGCTGATGTGACGTCACGATTTAGTCTCCGCCCCCCCGACTGCTCCCCCTTCTTACCATCCGTTTAATACACCATGAGTGGGTACCCAAGGGGGGATAATGGGAATTCCGTTGGAAGCAAACAAGCTGTTTGAAGAGCGGTCGTTAAATCTTTTTTGACTGAGGGAGAGGAGGGGGGAATAGGGGAAGATTTTGGTTTCGTCGATGAGTGTGAGAGTGGGGGCAGTTAGGGGATGGGTAGCTAGGCTCCTCTTCACCACCACTCCTCCCGCCGTGCTACGTTCGGGGGGAAGAAACGCTTGCAGTCTTCGGGCGGCAATGGAAGCGGACAGCGGCGACTCGAACACGACGACAGAAACCACCACGACGCCGCCTACGTCATCCTCGTCGACGTCGCCGTGCATCGCTGAGCTTCTTGACAGGAGCCCCTCGGCCTCGAACGCCACCGCCACGACGGCGGGGATCAGGATGCTGCTCCATCACACGAGTCAGTCATTCGCGGCGGGGTTACACCATCTGAAAGCGACGGCGGCGCTAGGTGCCATGCACCATCACCACCTCCACAGTGGGGGCGGCGTCCCCTCGGCAAGACAGACGTCCCCTGGGGGCCCCAGGCATACCATCGACGCCATATTAGGGCTGTCGAATAACGTACGGTCTGAATCCGGCAGCTCTCCAAGAGATTGTGTCCAACAACCTTTGCTGAGTCCGGAGGGATTGAATCCTCAGGTGAGCTTGTCATCTGACGTCTACAAGTTTTACCGAAATGTTGAACAAGCTTATAGAACTTAGGATAGACTAATCATCGTGTGATGTGTTTACGTTGTGTTTTGATTCCATTGATATAACCTATTTGTGTTTCGATTACTTGATACCTGTATCAATGGTAACGCGGACTTTGACGCCAATCTGATATAGTTTGATCTTTGGATAAAGGAGGAGTTAGGGGTTCGAATCCCGACCGGGTGTACTGAGAGTGTTTTTTTTCTCAGATTGTTTTCCATACTGCCTTCACTCCAGTGTGGGCACATTTTATCTTCTCTTACATTTCTTATTTTTATCTCATTTATGCAATTAAATGCGCTGAACAAGGTCAGGTATAAGTACTATGTGAAAAAAAAAATCCTTTGAAGGGAATGATATAACATGACCCAATATTAATGACTTAAGTACAGGCCTAATTATAGAAGAATGAGTAAGATACAAATGAATCGTAATGGAGGAATGATGAGTAAAATCCACATTCAAAAATTGCGGGTAAAAAAGCCATACTTTAAACATCCAGAGGGGATTCGAACTCTAAATGCCAGGCCTTCGCCGTGGTTCGGATTCCACGTTAAACTGTAGGTCCTCCATTTCATCTCACAATCACCCTACCATTACACATTAGCGTAAGTGCGTATAACACGAACGGGTAGTAAGACGCTGTGCTAATAATAATAATAATAATAATAATAATAACTCTAAATGCACTGTCGACGGTAACCAAATGTACTGGGAGTCGAATGCCGTAGACCACTATGTTCACCTATTGAGAATGATTGATTTGTGTTCACTTGTTTCAGAGTATCAAGTAAGACATTTTTGGTACTATTCTTAACTTGTAAGAAATGTAGGGCTATATATTTGTCAAAGGTAGGCCTATGAAAGGAATAACGTTAGGAAGGTAGGCAGGCTATGCAAGGCCGTAGACAGCCAATAATTTCAGGGGGGGAGGGGGTTTGGTGGACACATCCCCCAATTACGGAAGGCTAAAAAAAATATTCTAAATTATAAACAGTTCTAGAAGCTATCTGTAGTGTTTCTTTTTATGGCAACATAACCCCCTAATTTCCGGAGGCTTGGACAAATTCTGAATATTAAACACCTCTAGAAGCTATTTGAAGTGTTTTCATGGCAACATACATAACCCCCTAATTGAGGGAGGCTAGAAAAAATTGTAGACATTAAACACCTATAGAAGCTCTCTTAAGTGCTATTTATGGTAACACAGCCCCCTAATTTGTCTTTGTACCTTAATTTTGATATGGTTTGAACCATAAATAAAGCCACATATATTTTGTTGATAAAATTTCAAGGGGGGTAGAACCCCCAAACCCCTCCCCTGACTACGGCCGTGAGGCTATGTAACTGGCAGTTACAAACGTTACCAAAAATAACTTTTATAATTATTATATTCATACATCAAATAATATATTTGGCAACTATTACTTTTACGGTGTATGGTAGTTCAAAGGAAAATTAAAATCTATGGAACCGATGTTTCATTCCACGCCAAATGGTTGATTAAAAATAATCTATTTTGTAGCACATTTAGTTATTCATCATAATACATAGATTATTTATTCTATTCACAAGGGGTTGGTTATTTATTAATAATTTGTGATATCTTAGGCTGTGTTAATTTGAAAACCTTACGTTTATATTTAACCAATTTGTTCATTAAGTTTAATTGAAAGATACAACGCTTATTTTCTTTACGTTATTAGTATTTAAAGTATTCGGGAAAAATCTCGCAAATTTCCAACACATATTCGATTATGTGTTAAATATAACGTAAATAGTAGGCGTACAGAAAATAATACTGCCTAAGCTATAATTTAATTTGAATTGGATTGCCTAGAAACTATTATGATTAGCATTCAAAAAAAATGGGGACGGTGCACCGCACAAACTTTTCTCGCCTTTATCTTAAAACATACATTTACTAAATCTCGTTGGATTTTGTGAAACGATTTAGTCGGTTTATACATTGTTGTAGAAATACTATACCAACGACCATAAATGAAATATTATACACTTTTACTTACTCTAAGGTATTAGGAATTAGCAACAATGCTATAGAAAAATTGAGAAAAGAGACACATCTCTGCTCAACATGAAGCATAAGAATCAAACTTATTTTCAAATACATAAATTAAAATGTATAATATTTTCATATAGCTAAAAATTATTGGTTTTATAAAAACATATTTCAATTAAATGATTTATATCTTTAATAATAGGTCTACTACAACCTTACAATGATGAGTTATTTTGTATCTCAAATAGTTGTGGAAAAATGATGAAAATTGGAAATTTTCCCACTGTAAAGAACCTAAAAGTAATTTTTATGAGAAAACAAAAGTTGACATCTTGTTTATAATGATAAACAGTGTCTCGATATAAAATTTAATCAAAATTATTATACCGGATCTAGATAAAATCGACCTTTCCTCTTTTTGCCCTTCAGTAAACTACCCTAAAATTTAAGGTTAGATATCTACTTTAAAAAAACACGGGCGACCTTATGAAAACCCCAGATACCAAGCTTTAACCCACTTGATAAATAATTTCTACTCTAGCCTGAGGTACAGACGGCATTTCGAAAACACATTTTTTGTTTCGGGGGGTCATGAAACGTCGACATCTCAAATACGATTTTTTGACGATCACAATACTAACTCCCCCTGAGGTCTCGAGATAAAATAAAAACAAACATTTAAATTGAGTAAATATAAAAATATTATTTTGTTTTTGTGAGTCTGTAGTTTTTTTCTTGTGTTTGTATGCACTCGTTTTTTTATAACTTATTTATTCATCTGCAACGTATGCCCGTACAAAATGTATTGATTTTAATTAAACTATCCCATTTTTTTGCTTTACCAAATTGTAACATTTAAGGTAGTTTTTTCAAAATCACTATTAGCACCTTTCCAAAACAAAATTTCCCTCTAAAGGTAAAATAAATTTTATTAATAGTAAAATAGGTACTTTTTAATTTTTTCAGTTATAATTTAATCACTGTAACATTTTTATAATCATATAGGACTCTCCCCAAAATAATATTTTTATTTTGTTGTTGTTCTTCTTATAAGTAGGCCTAATCGAAAATTAATCATAACCAATGAGATAATTTTGTTAAAATGTACGCACCCTGGCTTAGTTATTTAGGGCTGTGGGAGCAATTCAAATGTAGAGTGATACATTTTGGGTTCCCCCAGAAATCGAATTCAAGTCATTTGGATCCAAAGACAGACACGTTATCGACTAATCTAATGCTTGTAGCTATTTTAGTTATAATCTTATTTCTATACATTGCTCAGAATATTTTAAGAAGGTATACTTATTATTATTCTATAAGTTTACTTCCCAAGAGTTAGCTAGAATCCCAGTCAAAACATTTTTAGAGATACATTTAACAAGAAATGTAATGTTGAGTTGTGAAAATTGATGCAAAAATGAAACACGTGATTTTAATATCTACTATAATCAACACGAGTGATAAAAAAACACAATTTCTAGTTAAAATATTGGGCCATTTTTTTTTATTCGAAGTATTTAACGTGCACTTTCTGAACCGACTGATCATATCAATACGCTAGAATTTCTATGAGCGAGAGCGAAGGGACCTACCATTTTGCCAGGAAGGGTACTTTCACATACCTTGCAGCGTTCTTTTACATGTCACAATCTGCATGGGACCAACGGCTCCACTTCCCTTCCGAAGGAAGTTGTGCTACGGAATTTTTATCACTCAGGAAACAACGGGTTCTGAGGTGAGCACAGAGGTTGAAAAAAAATTAATTAGATCCAAGTGAGTTTATAGCCATTTGTTTAAAGTAAAGGACACTATAATAATAACACAACTGACAACTTTGGCAGACTGGATAATTGACAAGCAGATCACACACCATTACCATTTTAAAACATATACGATCGATAGAAAAAGCTACTAGATCCACGTTTACTTACTCATACGTTAAGTCATGCTCTATGAAGATAAATAAGTAACCATCGATACCTAAGCTAGGCCCTGTACAATAACACTAATATTATAGTAAAATGTTATCAATGTTGGACATAAAGTTATTTATATTTTCTAAAATGTGTTCCAAATATCAATCGTAAAAACCAAAGTATATATACTTAGGAAATTTACAAATTTGTAAAACAACCCACTATCCTAAAAATCAGCTACTGGCCCACTCAGGGTCAACAGTGTAAATAAAACAGTCTATCTCCTTATCATTCTGAAAGCTAATTATAAAGCAATGTTATGGTCCGATGTTCGTGGGTTCAAACCCAGTCGGGGTTGACGGATTTTTTCTTGAGCGATAGAAATCCGCAGGACAGCTTCATCTTGAGAGGAAATAAAGCCGTCAGTCCCATTTCGATTGTGGCATGCAAACGAACTCTGCAAGGTATGTGAAAATACCTTTCCTAGCAAAATTGGTAGGCCCTTTCGCTGTCGCTCATAGAAATTCTCGTGTTCTGATATAATTAGTCAGTTCATAAAGTGCACGTTAAATACTGCAAATAAGTAGAATAATAATATGGTGGGGTATCTTAAAAGTTAAATTTATTTTTTCAAAAATTTCTCCTACTAGTTAAACATTTGTGTTTTTTTCGTTATTTTTGATAATATTTTAGATGTTTTATTGATTTATTAGGTATTTTGAAGCATTTATCTCATATTTTTTAATACTTGAATTTTATCAACACATCAGATAGATAGGGATAGTATGTCTACACTTAGCCCTTAACAAACCACTAACTTAAGACAATCAATATCTGGATAATAAATTAACAATACACTATTTTCGATCTCATTTGGAAACCAATCCGTGTCCCCTTGGTCACTAGCCAGTCTCCTTATCCCTTAACCATAGCTGTGTGAAAGGCTAGATTAGGTATAATTTATTGGTACCTCATATTTAATAAAAGTTTTAATATACAAATATATAGCCTAGGCCCTAATTACGCAATTTTAAAATAAAAATATCAATCTCATTTTATTAATAGATTTTGAGTCAAGAAAGATAGTTAAAACAGGCATAAATACATACAAAAAAAGTGTAGGCCTATTCTAAAATTCTCTTCAATTTGTTTATCTTCCTGAAAATAGTCAATAATATCTAGCATTTACTAGATTTCTCATATTTTATTGGCAAAATTATGAAGCCAGTAGAAAGGTCGACAGTTACTAATTGCGATGAGATTTAAATGACAAGAACTTCTAATTCTTGTATTCACTTTTGAGGCTTTCTATTTTTATGAATATTGATTTATTTAAAACTGAGAGGTCTACTAAAACACTAGATTTTTCTTAATTTAGTCTTAGTTGTTATGTGTTTAGTTTAGTAAGAAAAAAATTTATACTACTGTAATCTTTTTTTTTTCTAGTTGCATTTGGAAACAAGTTTAAACTTGATAAAGATAAGCCAAAAAGTGTTTTATGACTAAATTAAATTAAGCTACTCTAGAAAATATCTTGGTATACTGGTGTTTATTTGTGTCAATGAGTGAATTAATTAATTAATTGAGATGTATAAAATGTATTTAGAAATATAACTTACAATTATTTAGCCATATGTTTATAATCTAATTGATGAGGGGGTTTTATAGGAAAATTGTTGCAAAAAGAATGAACCTATATAATTGGGGATTCATACAAAATAAATAGGTGAATTTATTCTTCAAATAATTTATTAAAAGTTAAAACTCAAAAATATTTGACATTTTATTGTTTGAAGTTACTAAATCTCCAAGTAGGCCTTATCGATGAGGTTGTTAATTGAGCAAGTATTAATATTTTTCATTAAGAAGCAGATTTAATTGTGTGCTTAATGTATTATTTGATTTTTAAGATTTACACGATAATTAATAATTAATTCAAAGTCATTTTCAAAGGTTTGTATGTTGAACCTCCCCAGTATATAAACTTACTCGATGGTCGGCCACCAAACCACACAGTATTTCAGCACGTGTCTTAATACTAAACGTATTCGATCATGAGTAGGAAACATTGTCTCACACTCTCGTAGCTAAAAGTTTGATATTGAAAGTCAAATATTGTAGGAACATACTAAAAGTCTAGGGAGAAATTGTCGTTGTGATATTTCAATACCCAATCTACTTCCGATACAATTAAAGACAGTTCACGGAAGGAACAAAATGAAATCAATGTTCTGAACCAGGTATCCACACCTTAATAGCTACGAATATTTTGCTTATGTAAACCAACCAATAGATTTGATACAATCGTCAGCTAGTCAGGGAATAATTCATCAATATCCCTATCATCAGATGTAGTTTTGCCAGTTATTTTGAGAATGAGGTCATGTTTTGGACCCCTCAGCTCATTCGGTGTGTTTTAGGATCTGAATGAAAACTTTTGTAAACTAAAATATGTTTCCTTTGCGGCGTAGCTGTAATAACTGTGAAAATGGATAACGTATCCGAATAGCATCTAGCTTACAATATATTATTGTTAATCTCTTTCTAATTATGTTTAGCTTTATTACAGTCAATGGCCTTGTCTGGCTGCTAGAAAATCTACTAGATCAACTTTCACGTATTCATACACCAGGTCATGTGTTCTGCAATTGTCACTTTGGATAGACATTACCAATACCTATAAAATGGTCAACTATGGGGGAAAAAAGTTTGTAAAATAAATAAGGAATAACTAATCAATTGAATAAGGATAGACATAAATTACAAATAGAATAATAATAAGGTTAATATTAATTAATCTATGAACCGCAATTTCCTTACTAAACGACTTAGTAGCATCAGAAAAAGGCCAAGGAATACCGATAAAGCCCACTTCATTTGGAGCTTTATGAATAACCTAATAAAGTTAATCAAAACACAAATTACTAAAATTAGTAAAACCTACCAAAAATTAATATTTTGTATCATATATAAAAACTATACTACCTAGATTCTAAATCCATCACACACTATTTCGGCCAAAATATGAACACTAAAATTGAAACGTTTTCATAATGGCCCTGAAACTAAACTCGGAGTATAGGATATACAAACTCGTCCATCTTCTGTTGGCTTTTGCAGATCTTTCAATAAGATTGTTCATTTTCCTCTATTGTGCTCACAGTAATGTTCCTTTTCCTCCATTGTGCTCACAGTAATGTTCCTTTTCCTCCATTGTGCTCACAGTAATGCTCCTTTTCCTCCATTGTGCTCACAGTAATGTTCCGTTTTCCTCCATTGTGCTCACAGTAATGTTCCTTTTCCTCCATTGTGCTCACAGTAATGCTCCTTTTCCTCCACTGTGCTCACAGTAATGCTCCTTTTCCTCCATTGTGCTCACAGTAATGCTCCTTTTCCTCCATTGTGCTCACAGTAATGTTCCGTTTCCTCCATTGTGCTCACAGTAATGTTCCTTTTCCTCCATTGTGCTCACAGTAATGCTCCTTTTCCTCCACTGTGCTCACAGTAATGTTCCTTTTCCTCCATTGTGCTCACAGTAATGCTCCTTTTCCTCCATTGTGCTCACAGTAATGTTCCGTTTCCTCCATTGTGCTCACAGTAATGTTCCTTTTCCTCCATTGTGCTCACAGTAATGCTCCTTTTCCTCCATGTGCTCACAGTAATGTTCCTTTTCCTCCATTTGCTCACAGTAATGTTCCTTTTCCTCCATTGTGCTCACAGTAATGTCCTTTTCCTCCATTGTGCTCACAGTAATGCTCCTTTTCCTCCATTGTGCTCACAGTAATGCTTCTTTTCCTCCATTGTGCTCACAGTAATGCTCCTTTTCCTCCATTGTGCTCACAGTAATGTTCCTTTTCCTCCATTGTGCTCACAGTAATGCTTCTTTTCCTCCATTGTGCTCACAGTAATGCTCCTTTTCCTCCATTGTGCTCACAGTAATGCTCCTTTTCCTCCATTGTGCTCACAGTAATGTTCCTTTTCCTCCATTGTGCTCACAGTAATGCTCCTTTTCCTCCATTGTGCTCACAGTAATGCTCCTTTTCCTCCATTGTGCTCACAGTAATGCTCCTTTTCCTCCATTGTGCTCACAGTAATGTTCCTTTTCCTCCATTGTGCTCACAGTAATGCTTCTTTTCCTCCATTGTGCTCACAGTAATGCTCCTTTTCCTCCACTTGTGCTCACAGTAATGTTCCTTTTCCTCCATTGTGCTCACAGTAATGCTCCTTTTCCTCCATTGTGCTCACAGTAATGCTCCTTTTACTCCATTGTGCTCACAGTAATGTTCCTTTTCCTCCATTGTGCTCACAGTAATGCTCCTTTTCCTCCATTGTGCTCACAGTAATGCTTCTTTTCCTCCATTGTGCTCACAGTAATGCTCCTTTTCCTCCATTGTGCTCACAGTAATGCTCCTTTTCCTCCATTGTGCTCACAGTAATGCTCCTTTTCCTCCATTGTGCTCACAGTAATGCTCCTTTTCCTCCACTGTGCTCACAGTAATGTTCCTTTTCCTCCATTGTGCTCACAGTAATGCTTCTTTTCCTCCATTGTGCTCACAGTAATGCTCCTTTTCCTCCATTGTGCTCACAGTAATGTTACCTTTTCCTCCATTGTGCTCACAGTAATGCTTCTTTTCCTCCATTGTGCTCACAGTAATGCTCCTTTTCCTCCATTGTGCTCACAGTAATGCTCCTTTTCCTCCATTGTGCTCACAGTAATGCTCCTTTTCCTCCATTGTGCTCACAGTAATGCTCCTTTTCCTCCATTGTGCTCACAGTAATGTTACTTTTCCTCCATTGTGCTCACAGTAATGCTCCTTTTCCTCCATTGTGCTCACAGTAATGCTCCTTTTCCTCCATTGTGCTCACAGTAATGCTCCTTTTCCTCCATTGTGCTCACAGTAATGCTCCTTTTCCTCCATTGTGCTCACAGTAATGTTACTTTTCCTCCATTGTGCTCACAGTAATGCTCCTTTTCCTCCATTGTGCTCACAGTAATGCTCCTTTTCCTCCATTGTGCTCACAGTAATGCTCCTTTTCCTCCATTGTGCTCACAGTAATGCTCCTTTTCCTCCATTGTGCTCACAGTAATGCTCCTTTTCTCCATTGTGCTCACAGTAATGTTCCTTTTCCTCCATTGTGCTCACAGTAATGTTCCTTTTCCTCCATTGTGCTCACAGTAATGTTCCTTTTCCTCCATTGTGCTCACAGTAATGCTCCTTTTCCTCCATTGTGCTCACAGTAATGCTCCTTTTCCTCCATTGTGCTCACAGTAATGCTCCTTTTCCTCCATTGTGCTCACAGTAATGCTCCTTTTCCTCCATTGTGCTCACAGTAATGTTCCTTTTCCTCCATTGTGCTCACAGTAATGCTCCTTTTCCTCCACACGGTAAATCAAAATAAAAGTAAGCATTAGTTGAGTAAACAGTTAAAAATGAGCTCTGAGGATTTTAAGAATATTATTAATATTTTTAAACATTGGGTGAAAATAAACTACGTAATATCTGCAAATAGAAAATAGATCAAGATCCACAAACAGTTGTAGGTCTTGGTTCGACCTCATATACACGTGATTCTGTTTGGCTCATCTTTATTTATCCTTTCAAAACATCTTGAAGTTCAAGTAGTTAATTAATATATAATTAAAAATATTACCTCTAACAATTATTTTACACATGTCCGCTATTTTTCAAAAACCCTACTGAGCAATAAACTTTATTTCAATTTAATCTTCTAATGATAATATTTTCTAATATTGTTGGCCTAGCTTTACTTACTTTTTCTTTAAGGTGTTTCATGTAATTGTAAATTTTATACTATCTTGAAGATTATATAAAATATTTGCTATCTTAACTAATCTCAATCTTTGTTATTTGAATGTTCTCGTCTTTTACAAATCAGTAAATAGTTGAAGAGAAAAATCAAATCTTATCTTATCTTTGACGCTCCTTACCACAAATAATTTAGAACGTTTTCCCAAATGTGACATATTTAGATATTTCTATGTTTAAAGGGATGCAGCCTCACTCCTGGTACGCACTTGTTAGGCCTCACCAATCGCCTGATCTCTTTGCTGCATCAGCTAGTTTAATATTTGGCGTGAATAAAGACTTGAAGTAGTCTCTACCAGCCTATTGGTTTAATTTCTCAGAAATCATCTTTCAGATCTCTATCCAGGCTTTCTCCCCTAATTATTTAGGATTCCTAAATGACCTGCAATTTAGCGCCATTCTTGTGCTTCATGCAAATGACAACCCCTACTTTATTAATTATCTCAGCGTGATTGATATTCGATGAAAGTAGGGATGTTGTATCTAAAGAAAAGTATCGATACCATACTAGTATCGAAAAAAAAAGTATCGATAACGGTAATTATCGGTATCAAAACGCACATAAACATTTCTGCTTCGTCTGTATGGGGCACTATTTGATTTAACTGAACTCATTGAGCTCTACAAAAGCTTATTTTGTTTAGTTTGTGATGACCGTGCTCATTGATAGAGGAAAGGGTAGTAGATTGGTCTCCACTCGTGCCATCAACCGGTCAGGCATCAGGATGTATTGATAAACAAAGATGAAATAACTTTTATAAATTATGCTGATCCAAACGAGATTGAATGCTAAAGTTACTTCTTGATTTTCATGGAGAAAATGAGTGAGTATTGATAAATAGTGTTATTTATTCCTCCTCCACATTCCACCCTTGTAAACATTTAATCCCAGCATGAGTGAAGATAACTAAAATGTTGTTTCTTTTGATACCGATCCGATACAGGGTTGTGAGTACTAATATCAGCAAAAGCATCGAAAAAATAGTATCAAATAAAAAATACTAGTATAGAAAGGAAAATATCAATATTAGTAAAGTATCGATACTTTTTCCACATCCTTAACTGAAAGGCTACAAACATCCTGGATATCGGGACTACTTATTTAGGGGTAGATTGAACATATAGTGTTGAGTGACGTCACTTTCAAAGTCATAACAGCAGTTTTTCCATCGTACGGCATATTTGACTGGGAAGGATATGACATCCAGGTTCGGTCGCCTGAATGTAGACTATTCGTCGCTCTGGTGCCACAGAACATTTATCAGGGTACACCTATGAAGTTGGATATACGTCGTACCCGCGATGAGGCGATGTGATGATAGTTTTAATGAAGTTGTGGAGCTGGTGTGAGAATTAACCTAACTTAAGCCTAATTTACTAAAATATAGTGACCGTTAGGATAATTCCCCTTAAGGGAAAAATATTCAAGTTATCAGCTGGGATTCAAACCCAGGATCACTAGGTTTGTAGCCAGGTGCACTGACCATTACACCACGGGGGCGGTTAATAACTGTGTTCAGAATAATAACTTTAATTATTATGTACCTCAATCATTAACTTGAAAATTGAGAAAAATGCTCTTACTAATATGAGCTTTATCTATCGTCAATTAAAACTTCTCAATAAAAGACTATATATTTTATATTGATTGATTATTAGCACCGCGTCTTACTACCCATTCGGGTTATACGCACTTACGCTAATGTGTAATGGAAGGGTGATTGTGAGATGAAATGAAGGACCTACAGTTTAACGTGGAATCCGAACCACGGCGGAGACCTGGCATTCCCTATTTTATATTGTTTGCTAATAATTAAGTCATGCAACCATATATGGCCCATTTCTCTTTAATAAAGAAAGCTGTTAGATCTATTTTGTTGTATACAGTACGTACCCTATCATAAATATAGGCCTAATATTAACTTATCATTATTATTATTAGCACCGCGTCTTACTACCCGTTCGGGTTATACGCACTTACGCTAATGTGTGATGGTAGGGTGATTGTGAGATGAAATGAAGGACCTACAGTTTAACGTGGAATCCGAACCACGGTGGAGGCCTGGCATTCCACACATTCACAATATGTCTTGTCAGAGGTGTAGGAAGGGTTTGGAAATCAGATAAATCTGTGCCGGGACCGAGGATTGAACCCCGGCCGCCAGTACAGAAGTCTGACACCTTACCCCTAGACCGCCAGGTCACCTATTTAACTTATCAATTCCATGTGTTCTCTGTAACCATACAGTGTCATGCAAGGCCACATGTGTAATAGACTATAACTGGGACTTCCTTACAAAAAACATGATTCTAAAAATCTTCTGGGTTTTTTAGATACTGTTACTAGAAATTTTATGACAGTAGTCTTACACCTATTTGCTTATCAAATAGAATTATATCCATTATGCGCATTGTTCAGCTAAGCTACAAGGAGAAATTAGATAATTCATAGTAATTATGAGTGATTATTATAAATCAATAAAAAATTATTACTGAAGCAAAACAATGGTTTTTCCAAATTAAGAAATTTGTATTTAAAAAATATCCTATCATACATAGTTTTTGGCGCTCAGCAAGTTCAATTTTAAGGGTTCCCTATAAATCCTAATAATCTCTGATATTTTGGTCTTAACAATTATTATCTTTTTGACCAATAATTTAATGCAAACGCAACGTGACATCTATTTACCAATTTTCTTAATTAATTTTCTTAGCATTAATTTATAGACCCGAGATATTAAAGATAGTGAATAGAATAGTAGAATAATCAAGAAAAAGCAAGAATTTTAAATGAAAAGTTCTTAAATTAAACTAACAATAACTGAATATTGATGTACAAATGAGATGTGTTTCTGCTTTGTCGAACCTTTAAAATATATGTTTATCATGTTAAGATGTTTTAAATCGGGTGCTTTAAACTATGAAAGTAATATCAACACTATGATTATTAATCATTAATCTAAGGGTTAGGTAGAAAAAAAAGGTTGTTCAAAGGAAGTGCACTCATATTGGCAGGGATGCGAAAATCAAAGTGAAAAATCACATATGGAAAACTATCCACAGTGCACTCAGCCGTGATTCGAACCTCGTCAATGGAAACCCAGTATATTGCAAGTTTTCTCTTTGGGAAAATGGGGATTTACTACTTTTAATCTAGGACTGTCCTATTCAATTTGGTTCACTGACAATACAAATGATTGTTAAAGCTAATTAGGATAAGAAGATTGTTTGCTTTCTCTTTATATATGAGATATTTTACTATATATTATAATCAAATAACATATTCAATTGTATGATGTTAGTTTTTTGGCCACAAATTTAGGTAATCAGGGTGTTATTCTATGGGTTGCTAACTGTATTTGTATACAGGTTAGTCCAAGTCAAGGGCGCTCCAATGTTCGAAAAACAATTTAAATAAGAACTTAAACTATGTGAAGTAGAACTACAATATAGAGCACTTAAGATGTGTTGAGTGTAAATGATAAATTTTAAGACCAGTTCTACAATTTATATTCAAAATATACCTCTTTACGCACATTTAAAGTATAAGTTATCCAAAATCCACAAAATCCTCAATTATTGTAAAATAAACCCATCAATAATAGCTTTGAAATAATTTTTGTAAGGCCATTTAACATTATCAGATTTACTTCCTTGAGCTACCATGAAAAAACCCTCAAAATAACATCTAGAGGCTTTAAATAGACATACATATTGTATGCCCTATCCAAAGTAAACATCTGGGTGCACCACTGGTCCTTCTATCCAATTATTAGTCTAAGTATCAGGGGCTTATAGTTCTGGGTATTTAATATTAAACGTAGCTAACTGATAAGGTGTTATATTTAAATAGTATTCATTAAATCTCCCTATAAATACTGATAGATAAAGCCCAATGTGAAAGGTCTACCAAAATGTTGCCTATTTTAATTTGAAATCACAAGTTTAATCAAAATCTATCAATGTCCTATTGATTTAAAACCCATATTACACATATGTTTTCAAAATAGACTCAACTTATGTAAATTCAGGAGCTACTTTTTAACATGGATGTCCTTACGTGAAACAATATACCAATAAAAATAAAAGGTAAACAACACCAAAGAGCTTATAATGAAATGAAAAACTAATATGACTCAACTCGTTATTAAAATTATTCTAATTTCAAATGTCCCTACTCGCAATGTAAATATGAATACAAAATATAATTAAATTGATCATGATTGTGAAATTACTCGAAATAAAAATGAGCGTAAATGGAAAAGTTCTTTTTTTTATCAAATTGTTTATTGATACTAAAAACGTGTAAACAAAATGACGATTGAATAAATAGGCTATATGCTAGCATGTCATGAATAAAGGTTTTCGTTTGAATGTAGCTATGAAGAGTAATTAGGTCATGGATTAATTATTATTTTTTAAATATATTGTGCAATTTTATTTTGGGGCTAGCTCTATTAATTTAAACTCTTAAAATTTTCGAGTTTTTAAAAAGTTATTAAAAAGGTTTATATTAATCTAAATTCATTAGCATTTTACTTTATCTTAATTATTTTATGGTAATGTAAATGTGTATATTAAGTTATTTAATTGTTCTCTATTTGATTGTATACGGATGAAATAACATATTAATTTTTTTAAATAGTTTTTATTCGATTTCACCCGTTCTTTATAGAGACATACACACTTATAATAATGTTTCTGGGAACTATACAAAGTGTGGTAAAAATATTAATAACAATTATAAAATTAAATCATATTGTTTGGTGAGTAAATAATATTAAAATCATAGAAATACACTCTTTCTGTAAAAATGGTCAACTTTTTAGAAGAGCAATTATGGTTTATTTGATTTAAAGTAAGGCTATAAATTATATTAGGTCTATTAATATATAATATACATAATTGATTAATCATGTTAGTTAACTAAAACGTTCAAATAAGCTTTATTATATCAGAAAATGACTTACATACTAAATTAATCTTGGACAGTATACATACAAGGCATACTATAAAATTAGACTTAGCTCCTAGAAAACAGCTGCCCCGATGGTGCCTTGCAAGTGGGTGTTCATCTTAAAAGGGTGCCTGTATGGCTTTATAATATATTTGAAGGGGATTTAATTAGTTTGTTTAGCACTCTTTTGATGCCTTTCTGTGTCATAATGTACAGTAAGAACACGGTTGGAAGGTGAGTTTAAAAAATATTGCTGTCAGAATTGCAAAAATGTAATATATTATTTTATTGATGTTGATAATAGCTATCAGAAGTAACAGCTGCAGCTCTTATGACTTGAAATATGAATATCTTATAAATGTCGGGTACTAAGGTCATTAATAACTTTTCTGCTTCATGTAAATCATAAAATAATCTTTAACTCTATATTAACGTGACCTTAGGGTTCGGCCAGACTGCCTAGCGTGCGAGCGAGCGCGCAAGCGACTGGGTGGCCAAACTGGCGAGCGCGCGAGCGAGCGAGCTCGTAATTAGCGGACCCTAGTTAGATTATTATTAGCACCACGTCTTACTACCCGTTCGGGTTATACGCACTTACGCTAATGTGTAATGGTAGAGTGACTGTGAGATGAAATGGAGGACCTACAGTTTAACGTGGAATCCGAACCACGGTGGTGGCCTGGCATTCCCTACATTCACAAGATGTCTTGTCAGAGGTGAAGGAAGGGTTTGGAAATAAGATAAATCTGTGCCGGGACCGAGGATTGAACCCCGGCTGCCAGCACAGAAGTCTGACACCTTACCCCTAGACCACTAGGTCACCGCCCCCCCCCTCCCCCCTAGTTAGAGAAGATGTCTCTGTCAAACACACTTAGTACATCTCTGCTCCTCGAAAATTCTTACAGAAAATATTGTGTATTTATAAAAAAGAAAAAAGTAGAAGTGCATCCAATTAATAAATTGAGAAATGCGTATGGTACTGTACTGAAGTGTTTTAAAATCAGATTTGCCGCACCAGTGGCGGAATGGTGCGTTGCACTCGATAGCTTTTGACTAGGAGGCAAAGGTTCGAATCTTGGCTCAGTGAACTGAAGGTGATTTTTAAAACTTATTTATTGTTGTGGTTTTTTCATACTCTCTCCAAACTAATGGTGATTCTTATTTGTAAAGGCCTACTTTGATTATAATATTGAAGTATTTTAACATATTGGGTTTACATATATACATTATATTATTTATGGTCTTACCAATTAAATTAGGCCATTATTATTATTATTATTATTATTATTATTATTATTATTATTATTATTATTATTATTAGCACCGCATCTTACTTCCCGTTCGGGTTATATGCACTTACGCTAATGTGTAATGGTAGGGTGATTGTGAGATGAAATGAAGGACCTACAGTTTAACGTGGAATCCGAACCACGGTGGAGGCCTGGCTTTCCCCACATTCACAAGATGTCTTGCCAGAGGTGAAGGAAGGGTTTGGTAATCAGATAAATCTGTGCCGGGACCGAGGATTGAACCTCGGCCGCCAGCACAGAAGTCTGACACCTTACCCCTAGACCGCCAGGTCACCGGGCCATTAATAGCAAGTGTGTTAAACCTATCACTGATAGAAAAAAGTCAAATATCATGTCAAAATGAGAAGTTTCCCCAGCACTCAATGAACCAACATACAATAATATTGCCTAGCGCCTGTAAACTAGACTGTACCGGGTCGAGCGCGCGCGCTTGAAAAATAGAACCAGTTCTATCTTTCAAGCGCGCGCGCTCAGTCGCTCGCTCCAGTGTGGCCACCCCCCATTACAACCAATGTGTTCTATTTTATATTTTAGTCGCTCGCGCGCTCGCTCGCTCGCTCGCGCGCTCAGTCTGGCGGTACCCTTACACTTAAAAATATCTTATTAGGAGTAACGGCCCACATTAGGGTATCCACAGAGGGCCTTGAGGGGGCTCGAGCCCCCCTTACCGTAGTTTAAGGATGCCCCGAGATCTATATAGATCCGAAGAGAAGATAAATTGGGAGGAGGAGGAGGGGGGGGGGGGGGACCAGTTAAACATTGTGAGCGAAGAAATCATCAGGTGATTAGAAATATTCTCTAAATAAATCACCAAATGTATCTAATTTAGGCCTCTTTATTTATTATTTTGTTATACTATCACGTTTATAATAGTATAAATATAAAGCATCAAGTTAACAAATATCAATTAAAAAAACCTCCCAAAAAATGTTTCTAGGTCTATATATGGTAAAAAAATAAAATTCCTCCAGCAGTTTAGGGGTACCTCTCCCCCAAAGACTCGTTGAGCCCCCTCCCCTTTACTTCGCAATTCTGTGTACGCTACTGACGGCCCATTATAATTAAAAGTCCGGCTGATTTCACCTGAAAATAATAAATGAAAGGCGGAAACTTCTTAAGTATGTTTTCAAAATCAGAGTTAAGCATAAAACTGAATATTTAGTTGGAGAGTGTATCATTGAACATTCTAGTCATTGGTTTAAAATAAATAAAAGTTAACCTTTATGAAATGGAGATTCAATTTCTGCAATTTGTATAATTTTTCAAACAAACTCTTAGAGATTCTAAGGGGCTGAGAAGACACTCTTCTGAACATCTTTGACCATCCTTTTGAAGCAAGACTTTTAATAGGGTCTTCTTTATTACCGTAATTAAAATTACCAAGCTAAGAGTGGCAGGTATTTATGATAGTTTATTTTACTTCTGTATTTGTATGAGACTATTTGACAAATATCAACTACCTAATAGTTGGTCAAATGGTTTAAGACGTCACTCTCATGTTAGACTGGCCTGCTGATGATGGTGAAATCGGGGTTCGAATCCTGGTCGGATCTATTGAGGTTGGTTTTAGCTCAATAGTTTCCCACTCTCCTTCCACGCAAATGCAGGTATATTATCTCTAAAAGGATTCCTTATGCATCCCTAGCCTATTAGAGTAATTATCATATATGCGTATAACCGGGACAGGTGGTAGAATGTGGTGATTAAAAAACTACCCATTACGGGCATTAGTCCAATCTGTTAGCTGAGCAACTGTTTAAAATAATTTTTGAGTGTTTTTAATAGGTTACATATGAAATGTTGTGGGGAGGGAGCAGCTTTAAGATAATCCAAGCCTGCCTTTCTCCCGCTAAAATAGAAACCAAGAAGCTTAAGCCCCCTCCCCAGACCACTTGGTTCCGGAGCCCCTACTAACTCGATAGCGTGCATGATGAAACATATGCTATAAAAATAAATATTTTAACTGGCACCTTATGGAGCTCGTTTCACACCTTATCAACATATTGATGTAGCCATGTCAAGCGAATAGTAGCTATACAGTGAACCCCTTTAATTCTAAGTCCAAGGGGTATCTGAAATGAATTGAAATATACAAAAATTTAAATATCCAAAATTCGAATTAACCAATGTCTATCTATAATTTTGTACAAAATAAATAAAAACCTCAAAATAAAATATTGTAAAAATTAGCTCAATGTACAAAAAATGCAGACTTAATTAGTTTTTGCATTTAAATTAGATTTTTAGCTACTTTGGTTGGAAAAAATTAGTGGTTTTGTTTTGTTGTAGCTTTCTTCTCTGGACATAATTAACAAAATCTTCAATTTCACTGATCGCATTAAAAACTGGTTGAGATTCAGTGAATCCAACTCTCCATGATGTTATTCTTTTTTTTTCAAAGGTAAGTCGATTAAAGTGTTTGGTTGTAATCCATTTTCTTTGGCGATATCACACTTCTATTTGTCTCCTTTTTCCACTTCTCTAATCAGTTCAACCTTCTTGGCTAAGGTAAAATTGGTTCAGGTTCCACGCTTAGACATCGTAAAATCACAGCAATTTACACTCATCAGATTAGAATGAGCAACTGCCACTGAGAAACAAAAGTACCGGATTATGAAAAGCAACATAAACCTTACCCCTTCCATGATGTCCTTCATGGGATGGCAATGTCACACAGAAGCGATTAAAGCCGAGACAAAACATCCCCTATTGTAGGAAAACCACTTGCAGCTGGTGCAAAATTACCCGCTCTCTCTTTTACTATTAGTCAATAACTCTTAACTGTATTTGAGATTCCTGGGATTCTTGGGTCTAGATTAGATTGTTAATTTAGGTTTAAACCGATTAGAAACTAGAAAAAATTAATAATATACTGAATAAACTTTGAATTATCCAAATATTTCCTTATAAAATTCGAATTAGATGTTATTTTTTACCATTAAACTTAAATAAGATTTCACGGGTAATAATGGTGGGTTTGAATTATCCAATCATTAAAACTAACCAACTTCGAATTATCCAGATCCTTCTGTATTATTGATTAATTAGTCAAACTATTATATTGGTTGGTTGCAGTTGTATCCGCATCCAAACATAAGATTCTTTAAATTATTAATTGGCACTTGGACACGGAAATATGCCAATACTCTAAAGACTGAGCTATCCAGGTATCATCCTGTGTCCGGGGTCATTTTCCACTCAAATTTTAAGGCAGGGTCTGTGATGGGCGTGTGTAAATCATCGGCTTCATGAATAATCAACTAAGATCATGATCTATCAGAAAACGCTTGATAGGTAGCTTTTTGCAGACTATAATTATTATAACTGTACTAGTCCACATATCATAATGGATTAAATAGCAATGATATTATTTTAGTTAATTGCAATTATAGCCACATCTAAATATCAATTCTTTAAATTGACTCCGCCTTAAAATGTGAGACCCTAGGGACGGGATGACTCCAGGTTAGCTCAGTGGTAAGAGCATTAGCGTACTAGGCCAAAGGTCCCGGGTTCAATTTCCATAACCAGGTGTCATTTTTAAATTTAAAGAGAATAGTATATTATCTGTAGATTATATTTATTAAATATATTTAATTTAGTAGTCACTTGTTACACCAAGGCCAAGCACATTAATCAGCGCAGTGCCTGTCTAAGCAATGGATCCAACAAGTACCTAATATTTACAATGCTACACAAAATTAAAGATAAGAGTGCACATTATCTGGTAAACTTTACAAGGAAATTATTAAAGTACATTATTATTTGACACAGCATATTATTAACGGTTTGGTTTGTATGCATGTTTACTAATTACTCTAATGTTAGTAGAGGAGAAAACATTAAGCCATAATAATAACCACCGTCGGTACATTCAACTGAGATTCTAAACCCAATCTACCCATCATAGCCAGTCAAGTATATTTAAAGAATGGCACCTTAGACCACTCGACCATGAATCCGGATAAATGATAGATATAGTAAAATCGTACATAACTCCTCGTTTTAATTCCCTGTTTTCATAAACTAATAATCAATTAACTACCCGCAAATAGTAATTGTTTCTTTTAAAAACAAGTATACAATGTTATTTATAATAAAATCACTCCCTAGACACTTTGAACATAATATTTAACTTCATTTTACAAAAACTTCAGATTTTCAAATATATCATCAATAAGCTACCCTTAATTTTATAGCTTAAAATACGATTTGACCTCGAACTATGAACATACATAACATATAAACACGTTCAAGGTTGGCGGGAGGAGGGGTTCGTTGCTGACTTCACACTACAAATACACGGTCAAAGTATATTTAACTCATGAGCTTGTAGATTCGTCGATATTGCTTGAAAGTTTTCCCGAAACGTTCAAGACATGTTGCATTTTTCGACTCTTCATTTCTTTTAAAATGTGGTCAATCATTTCTACGGCACTGTATTTTGAATGCAACCCAATGACAATGTCCATTGCCATTTAATTGTTGCAGTTCTAAAAGAACAAAATGGTCAGAATAAGGTATATAATATTTTGCAATGTAACACGCGAACCTAAATATTGATTTAGTCGAGTCACGGTGGGATGCATTCATTGAATCACACACACTTTCAAATGTCTGTTGTTTTTTTCTATAGCAATTAAGATCTCAGCAGTTGTAAGAACAGTACACTGTTTATGTGCTAAAATCTCTTTTCGTAGAGATGTGAACTGGGTGGGCCTAGATGACTCATAATGTGTGACATTGTAAGAGTGATATTTCTTTGAAAAAGCAATGTGATACTTTTTAAATGCACCTAGACAGGAAACCTCACTACATGTTTTGCAACGATTCCACATTTCTCAAGTTCAAACAAAGGGCCATTGCAGTTGCAAGTTCATTTCTTTGCAGCACAAACTCGACCTAGGTAAACTCTGAAAACCGTCATTGACAACTACTGTACCACTATTTTTCAAATCTTCGTCTGCTCTTAGAATGATAATGTACAGCTTTCCATAGCCTTACATTAGCTTAAGTCAAACATTAAATCATTGAGATTGTCATGTTGGTCATCTCTTGAAATTGGAGAAAGGGGAAAAAAAGGAATATAAGAGTTTTTTTCTTCTGTTTATTGGATTCCTTGGGTTTGTGTAAAACATTGTACTTATATTTCCAAAGAAAATTAATTCACAAGTACTGACAATGGTAGGCCTACTATGTGTAAAATAATACATAAATAAAGAAATCATATTTAACCATAAACAAGCAAAATTATTACACAATAAAATGGTCCGCACAACCCATCCACCCGAAAACAACGGATGTCTGTCTCTCTGTCTGTCAACAAAACTACTGGCTTGACCTTGTAGACAGGCGTGGGAAGAGATGGGACTGAAAAGGCGATGCCATGTTGCCAACAGCAATGAACGAAATGGGCAAGTTGTGTACTAACACAGCGATAATTATTTATTGGAAATACATTATGCTAAGGCAGTGTTCCGGCTCCATTACACCCCTTGTCATGACAATTAATAGTAAAGAACTTTTGAAACTACTGTGTAGAAAATGAAACGAAATTTTTCTACTGCAGCGGTATTTGATTTATCTTGGCAAAAAACTTGTTTTGTATCAGAAAAAAAGGCGTTATTTTTGTCTAAAAATGAAAATTTATTAATTTTAATTTGAAAGAACAATTCTACTAGTTTTTTAATTTTTATTTGTTTGTATCTACTTATTTGATCATAAAAATGTCTCATAAATACCTTATTGTGTAGATTTGGATACTTATGCGCAGTTTATATTACATTTATAACATTTATTAATAATCTCCAAGTGTGTTATAATTTTTGTAGAAACATTTATTATAGTCCAAAATCGATTTTGGGTGAAATAGAAACCAGTTTAAGAAGAAACCTTGGTTAAAATAAGTTTTAGCTTGAAGACACATTGCTATAAGCGTGGTTTTCATAGTGCTTATAGCTAACACGAAATTTGTATTTTTTAATGATAACGTTGAAAATTGACGCCACACTCATGATATCTCCTTCATATTAATATTATATATTTGTGGTAGTTAATGTATAATTTATAAATACATTGTTATTCGAGCACTTGACATTAAAAAGCAACGTAATTAATATGATCAGTGTTAACTTGACACTCAATGTTTCGTATTTGTAATTTTATTATATTTAATATTAAATCTTTTGACAAGTATTTCCTTATAGACACCTTATTACATTCATGCATGCCAAATTATTCAATATATGAATATATAATAAATCCTCAACAGAAAATGATTCAAGCACACATTTTTATATACCTTATTATTTTCTCTTCGCGTCCCACTAGCTACACTAAGGGGTAACGAGGAGGAAGGCAGAATTAGAGGAAATATACCCAAAACTTCCGTGAACGGTGAATGGAAAACCATTTTGGGAATAATCTCCTTGAGTAAACACAGCCGGGATTTGAGCTCCAAACTTTCCTTCACCTGCAAACTAGAATAGACGAGTTGAAAGTTTAGTCCACGTTCCTAGTAAAACTAGTATTTATTTAAATACTTGACTTTAAACACTTTATACAAATATTAACTGTGAATAGTATATCTCAATCTCAAAAATCCCACCATATACACCAGAGGCTTGCAACCTATGGCCCGCGTGCCTTATCCGGCCCACCAACTGGTTTTATCTGGCTCACAAAAGATTTAATAATCACAAAAATTGAGGCCATTAAATTTGACTAGTGATAAATTACCTTATGAGAAGTCTAAAGATGAAAATTTTTGCTCGATATTTTTTTTAAACCATCCCACCAATTAAAACACCCATACGGCCCACGATATAAATGGTTGCCGACCTCTGATATACAACATCAAAATTTAAAGGCGATAATGTCACTATCAAGGTAATATAATAAAGTATAAACCTTTCTTTTTAATTAAAGTAGTTTTAATTTTAAATAACATCTTGTTTTAGTTAGGAGAGTTTTAAATATTGGCCTAAATAGTAAGAAAGATTAAATTGGGAAGTAAGTTCGTCATCAAACTATTTAATTGCAAAATTTCTTGCCCTGAATTATGCAGTTTTTAATGGTGATAAAACAAATAATATAATACAGAAATATTATTTAGAATATAAAATGTTATACGTGCACCTAAATATATAGTTAACATTTCAAAAGAAATTTATAAGAAGTGTGATGAAAATTTCACATATTACATTGTACATTACATTTTAATCGACAATTTTTTACTATATTCTTTGTTCTATCATTACTAATTGACTGCCAAGTGCGAAGAAAGTATTATTATTTTTATTATTATTATTATTATTATTATTAGCACAACGTCTTACTACCCGTTCGGGTTATACGCACTTACGCTAATGTGTAATGGCAGGGTGATTGTGAGATTAAATGGAGGACCTACAGTTTAACCTGGGATTCGAACCACGGTGGAGGTCTGGCATGCCAAGTGCGAAGAAAGATATTATTATTATTATTATTAGCACAACGTCTTACTACCGTTCGGGTTATACGCACTTACGCTAATGTGTAATGGCAGGGTGATTGTGAGATTAAATGGAGGACCTACAGTTTAACGTGGAATCCGAACCACGGTGGAGGCCTGGCATCTTCACATTCACAAGATATCTTGTCAGAGGTGAAGGAAGGGTTCGGTAATCAGATCAATCTGTGCCGGGACCGAGAATTGACCCCGGACTTCCAGCACAGAGGTCTGACACCTTACCCCTAGACCGCCAGGTCACCAAGAAGTAAGATAGAAAATAGCACCAATGCAATAGGTTGTGTTTATTTAAAAGTTACTCTTTCTTACTAATTATATTAAATTATCACCCACTTCGGTGGACACGTGGTCAAATGCGCTACTCTTGCATTAGATTTGATTTCCGATGACAGGGAGAGTGGGGTTCTAATCCCAGTTGGGTGTACTCAATGTGATTTAAAAAATATTTTTCCACTCTCCCTCTACGCAAACGCGAGTACACTTCATTTAAATATAGCCTTCCTAATCCCTAAAATTGCTAGCGTAATTAGTACATAGGCGTATAGCTCAACAGATAGTAAGACGCGGTGCTAAAATTAAATACTTTACTGGTGTCAAACCCGATACTCTTTGGCGTTTTTATTATTATTACTATTATTATTATTTATCACCGCGTCTTACTACCCGTTCGGGTTATACGCTTTAAGTACTAATTACACTAATGGATTAGGAATTGGGAAGGTTTAATTAGAGGAAGTGAACCCACATTTGCGTGGAGGGGGAGTGGAAAATCATTTAGGAACACCCCCCACCCCAGTTCACCCGATCTAGATTCGAACCTTGATCTCCCCGTCCTCAGCAGTCGAGCTCAACACGACTAGCGCGTTAAGCCAACTTCGCTACCAAGGCGGGTCTTTGGCTTGTTACTTAGCTCTCTAATCACTCAGCGATGAGGGCGCGTTAAACATAGATGAATGTCATATTGACGTTTGCAAACCAAAATAAATTAGTACGCTTAACAAAATAATAGTTAAATTGTATTTCTATTTATTTGTATTACAAACGCAATTTGGTACCATTAGTTAAATAAACATAACACACTACCAGAATCAATTGAATGTCTACTTTAAATTATTGATTACAACATACTAACCGCTAGGTATTTGTAAACTATTACATGATTAATTAATTGCTTACTAAAACTAATCAAATCAAGTTTAGTCTAAATATTAGTATGCAAAGTAATTTGATTTATGTTCTGAATAAACTATGTTTACTAGTTCAATTTACTGGTTAGACTATTAATTTACCTAGCCCATAAAACTAGCTTATATTTACATATATAGTATAGTCACATTCAAATAAAAATTGAACTTTAAGAAAATAAAAGGCTGCTCCAGAAAAATATAACAAATAATATAATTATATTTATGAGTTAATAATTAGTGGGTGCGGGGCTAAGTTATGATATTTTTAGAGTATCTATGTAAGCTATGATGAATTAACACTGCAGCACCAATATAAATTATGACGGGGTCTATAGGCATATTTATTGTATAATAGTATACATTAACCTATAATTTAAAAACTAAATGAATGAAGTATATGCATTTTCTGGCTGTTTTGACATTTAAATATTAATACCTAATGTTTAAATATTGATTTTATATTATAAATTATAAAAATATATAAAATATTTTTAAGATAGTATAGCATGGGAATTACTCGCAGGATTTATCGTATGGTTTATTGCATCATTTGATGCGCATTGCACTTGGTCATCTTTGACAAGGAGATCGACTTTGAAAAGCTAATTATTGAGGGTGGGTTGTAAATGGGCTTAAGAGACAATATATTTGCACAATTTCCAATAATTTTAGCGCATTGAATAATTTAGGCATACTAATTCATTATTTAACAACAATGTTATTAACGATTTTGTACAAGACATAAAGTTTGTAAAAGTCACTTAGAGTAAATGTACTCTCATTAGCATGAAGAGAGGATTGGAAATTCATAGTCATAAATCATGTGTAGAAATCCACTCACAGTTAACCTGGGAAAGATTTAAATCTTGATCTCCTCAACACTGAAAATCAGCTCTATTGCAAGCCTAAAACCTAAGAACATGTGACCACAGGCGTGGGTTTTAAATTTGCTTTCCTAGGTCAAATTAATTATTTTAACAGCTTTTTGTTACCTGTATGATCTATACGTAGGTTACTCTAATGTGGTAAGGAAGAGGATAAACAATCTATAGTAAGGGTAACCGCATTTAAGTAGAGGGAAAGTGGGAAGCCATATAGGAAAAGACACCTTTGTAAAATTTGGCCTGTGGCCAGGATTCGAGCCCGGATCTCCAGGACACTGGCAAACCAAACTAAATGAGTTTGACATTTAGACAGAGTGCCTCTAAGTTAATTAGGTATACCAATACAACCTAGTGCATAAAAATCTCGCGTCCAACCTCCAAATTAATTAAAAAACATACTAATTTAAAACTGATACACTTTTTTTTATGTAACAGAGTTTACATCTCCACTTCATAAATACTCAACAAGAGCTTAGTCTTGTTGGATCAAACAACCTTTATATTGCTAAGAATCATATTTTTACCCCAACTCTTATATTTTTTTAATGCCATTCTTTGTCTCTTTTCCGCATGTCCTCCCCCTTTTTTATTTTCCTTCTTTAACACTTTAATTCGCATCTTCTTTCGACGGCAAACTAATTGAGTAGACAGGCTTTAAATCCTTTTATATAAGGTTGTGTATGTTATTTTTTATTTTATTATTTGTAGTGATTAGGGTTGTTACAGGGAAGTGACAGCCTTATTAATTTGACGGAGTATGTTGAGAGGAAAAGGAAGGAATAAGCGAGGAAGAAGAAAGGGTGAGGGACTTGGGTGGGTAAGGGAGGGGAGGTGACGGGCTATAAGGATTACGTGTTACAAGAGTGGAATGAGGCGTCTGCATGGGGAATAAGAGGTTTTTTTTTCTGGGTAGTGTAGGGGAAAGAGGGGTGAGGGGCTGACAGAAAGAACTTTTCAAATGTGCGTGAGGGGAAACAGAGAATTTGTTTTTATGTGATAGGTTTTGGAGGTCTGTTATTTTGTTTTAGGGGGGAAAATATTGGTCTAATAGAAAAATAGAGCCTACAAGAATCTGTCACTATTGTGTATGTGCCGGTTTTTTCGTTGTTTTTTTTTTTAAATTGAGTGAGTCGAAGAGCACGTTTTGAAGAAAACAAAATTCCGACTTAAAAGCTATTAGAACAGACACAATATTTAGTCCGCTGGCGTTTCATTAATTGCTGTTAATAAAAGGGGAAGCCCCAATATAATCAATTATATATTTTTTTTGACCATATTGAGAATCGAACCTGGAATTTTTAACTTGGTACTTTTTTTTAGTGATCATCCTCAAGCTGAGGGTTATACACATATGAGACTGGCCTGTTCAAATTCAAATAACTTTAAATTTAGTGACGTGCTGTGTAGTGTTTCCAGGGTAAGCAGAGCTTATTAAAAATGTACCTGTGGTATATTCTTTACCACTTGACCAATCATATCTAGAATCTGTTCTAAAATATATCTCACTTTGGAAAGTATGTTCGTTACTCTGTGAGCAAGGCTCAGATTTTTATGAGTTAATGAGTGAAGAATGACCCTAGGCTTGGTATGATTACTAAATATTGCAGTGGTAGGAGCATTTGTGTACTACCATAAACCCTAAGGTATTGGGTTCGATTCTTATGTCAAGGTGACATTTTTTCATTTTAAAATATGATATTTATATGTGGCTATAATAGTGATTAAAAAAATAATAGCTTGGCTATTTAAACCATGATGACATGCGAATGCGTATTGTTGTTATCGTACATTTGAAAGCATGAAGCACTCTCAAGTCAAAAGTGGCTGAACTATCTGATGGCTTACCATCTTAATTGATCACACATTTGTAACCGACGATTTACGCACGTCAATTATAGACGCTGCCTTAATATATGAGTGAAGAATGAACCCAAGCAAGAGACGACTCCTGGATACCCAGTGATTGGAGCATTGGCATATTAAGTCAAATGTCACGGGTTCAATTCTCGTTTCCAAGTGTATTTTTTAATTTGAATGATATGATACTATTGAATTAGTCTTAAATTAAAACTAGTTTTCTTTCGCATTATTATAATTATTTAATTGTGTATATCTCATAAATAGGTCTTGTTGAAGTAAATTTGAACACTATAAATGAATGTCATTATTTTTAACACTTAAAATAAATGAACTGTAATTATTTGAAATCAATTTATCACCATAGATATAGTAATTACACTCGTTCGAATAGTGGAATTAAAACTTGTATTGGCTTATGATCTTAAGTAAATTTGTACTATGTGTTATCATACGACTATTAGTTTGTGAAGTCTATTTTGAATGTCTCCAGTCATCATCATAATCCTCGAGGAATACAGACTTCATATAGGTTTATCTTGCTCTTGGCCTCTGGGGGGATATTGTCCAATACTAGATTTGGTAGTCTACAAATAGGCTACTCTTATTTTCCCTCTGGGTTGGTGTTTTAGAAATCTCTTTAGAGAACGTTTGGTTTGTCTAATTTTGAAGCGTATTGTAGCACTTTGGTTTTGTAATTTTGTGTTGTTTTGTGTTTCCTGAAGATGTGAATTTCTTAATTATTTTTACTATCCTTATTTCAATCTTCCTGTTTTCCTGTAAACAAAAATTTACTTCCGATGTAGGTAGATAATCTGTTTGCATTTCGTTTTCTACGGCGCAATGCACACAAAGAGGTCATGGTGCAGACGCGGGCGTTGACGTGAAGCAGGACGTGAACATATTTTAGAGTCCCCTTCATATTGGGGGTCACGGTGCTCAGGCGTAAGGCACCGGCCCGACCTACGGTGGCCGGGACGTGACCTGGACCCACGCACGTTTAAATAAAAGAGCACTAGACTGTCTTTGCCACCTTCCGGTACCAACAGATCTCTAAACATCCTGTCGGGGCACCTCCATGGGGTGGCCCCTGGGAAATGTGACGGACGCTGGAGTCCGGCATATCTAGGACCCCGATAAGGTCATCTGTGTGTGAGGAAAGAGGCTCCTCGATATGCACTAAGGTTTGGTAGTGCGTACCCGTGTAGCGGGGATAGCTGGTCAGGGCACTCCTCGAGGTCCCCGCTGGGCTACTCCGGACAGTCGGTCTCAAGAATGGTGCTGAGAGGGCAGCAGGCAAGATAAGGTGATAAAGATAAAGTTCTGGAGCATAAGAACGAAGGTTGAGGATACGACTGTTCGGAGGCTGAGCTCCTGACTTCCTCGTAATTAGGCGAACACTAGGAGGAACCAATTCCTCCCTCCATCCAGTCCCATTGGAGAGGGGGGTGGGGGTTCTCAAGTAACCCAAGCAGGCTGGCATGGAAGGGCTGGTACTGGTTTTTCTGGTGCCCGAGTACCCGGAATGGCACTCGTGGACTTCACTCCACTTCCGGTGAAAAGGTCCTGTCCCGATGGGTCAGTGAATGCACTGTTAGGCACATCTGAGCCTAGGTACAGTGTAGCTGGAAAGCCCTTTTGAGGGTCTCTTCGGGAGTTTTAGTGGATACGAAGGTCCCCTTCATATTTATATATGAGACACTGCTGACTGAGGACTAGGGTAGAGAGGCGTCACTTCGACGCCTGCACCACGTCATTCGGGAGTCTCAAGTGGGTATGGGAAGCGACTTTTGTGCCCGGACCTTGTGCATGCTTGTTTCAAAAATGTGTGCTGACATTTAATTTACTACTAACAAAAATTATCCAAAAATGTATGACTAGTAAATTATACTATTGTAATAAAAATGTGCAAGACAAAATCTGGCAAGCAATCACATCGGAAATAAAAGAAACATGTAAGCTTTTAATAAGTTTTATTGGGCATACAATTTTAACGGGATTTAACAGGTATTTTCAACCGTTTGCAAGGAATCTGAATCTTTCAATTATTTACACAATATCTAAGTTATCTTTAAATTGAATTGGTGCTCGTTATTTGAAGTAGTTATTTTAAGAGATACTCTATGATTTATTGCAGAGTTCCTCTTCTTTGTTCATGGGTGTTCTGACTAAAGCATTCTTGATTTGGGGTCTTGAAAATGTTCCACCACATTTCCGAATGACAGTATGCAATATACACATTTATTTTATAATTCTATCAACTTTATAAGGGTTGCAACTAATGGGCGTATACAGTGCTTTAAATTTAGGTGTTAACATACCAAAGGCACATTAAATGGATTTTCACCCCCTTGACAATTTGTTGTTAAATATACTCTGGTCATCCGTTAATTAGTTCTGAGAAATAGCCTTCATCACATTTCTTTGAAGTGGAAGTAATACTTTGCCACAAAATAAAAAAGGAATATTTTGTTTCTCCGGGCAATGAAACAAAATCTTGTAAATGGAGGGTCTCTTTGGCCCATAATTTTTCCAAAATGTCCAAACTTGAAATGAACGTCCATCTCTATCCACATTCAAAAATGAGCCATCAGTATGCACTTCTGCTAACAATACTATTGAAAAGAACCCTTTTTAATTTACAAAGCTGGAACCTGAATTTTGTGGAGCTTTGATTCTAATATGTTTACCATCAGTAAATTCCTCAACGTGTAGAAACTATTAGTTACTTTGAGCCATTTTTCGGTAGTGGGTGGAATACCTTTCCATCAGAAGCCAAGAATTATGAGAAGAAAAAGAATCCTACAATGATCGATGTAAACAAAACTGCTCTTGAGAACTTTACAAAAAAAAAATGACAAATACCCATTTAATGCCAAGGAAAGACAATCCAATTGACTCAGAAATGGCGTTTTTACAAATCTGTTACCAAACATGAAAGTAATGACCGATAATCAAAAACGAAGATTTAAAATTGGAATCCTAAATTTAGCAGATCAAATTTTCGAGGGAAGTTCTACTACACATTCCTCAATTAACTCTATGACACTATGGACAAGAAGTAGTCATCCTCAGAGCAGGGAAGAGAGTGTTCCCAGATTGATTAGTTCTATGAGTTTAAAAAACAAACCACACAGCTCCAACTTATGAAATTTCGCAGTCATTTTCTCCAATCAGCACTGCTTCGTCTCAACTGGCTCATGGCGGCTATGCCAATGTGCAATCTATTCAAGAAAAATCTATGTTGAATGAAGATATGACTAAGACACGAAATAATACAGAAAGGGATTATAATTATTTAAGTAGGCCCTAAATATATAACTTCGTAACAAAATGTAAACATTCAAAAATGTATATGATTGATTACTACAATATCATAAAAATAAAAGCAAATTTTTAAACACGACTTTTTACTTACCTCATTGTTATCAAAAGTCTTTTCTCGGGACAGATATATACTCTCCAATTTATAGCTTGTTTTTGAAGGCTGTCTTTCAGTTTTTCCAATATAATAAAAAAAACATTGTTGAGACATTCTATATAAGTTCTGGAAGCGTTCAGGATACATGTTTAATTCTTTCATTACGTCAAAAATTCCATATTATTTTCTTTCCTTTTTTAATCACAACTGATGAACACAAAGTATTATCTGCCTTTGAGTATTGGCTAGTTGTACCAAAGTACCTTCTATATACTTAGATCACGTCACGTCCGACACCTGCGCCATGATCTTACTCTGTGATTTGCACCGAGGATTATACATTTAGCTGACATATGTTAGTGTTAAAATTGCTGAAGTGTTTGTCATTTTCAACCTGGTTGTTCTTTGTTCGTAACTTGGTTTTATAAATTTATTTAATAATCCTTACATTTTTAAAAACTTGATAATTTTTCATTTAATATCTTTCCCATCCTCATATGATACAAGATAACTAGACTTTATATTAGGGTCTACTTATAATACTTTGTTCTAAGTTTCTCTCTGTACAAGTTCTCGTCATAAGAAATTCAAAGTCTGGAAACTGCTGCAAGAAATTTTCGTTTCAGTAGCTTTAAAATGTTATTCAATGTGTATGTTCCCCTTCGAGATTGTCATATGTGTCAGATATGGTTATGTGCGCATCGGCCTATAATAATGTATTTTATTTATCGGACCCAGGTTCCTTTACCGTATATTCTATTCCATTTCCGTACACACTAAATTCTGTAGGTGAAATAAGTCATCCCTGCCCAACTCCTTCGTTTATTTATTTTGTAGATTGTATGGTATCACTTAACTTTATCTTTATTTCATTATTATAAATTATTATTCTATAGGGTTTTGTAGTAAGAGACTTGGTATGTTTCGTACTACTTACTTCTTCTTTGAATGATAATAATATTGTGCGTCTGGGCTACCTACATCAGTCGTAGTCCAGTAGTGGAAAGATTAGCCTGTATTAATGTACAGTTCCTAGAAAACTCCCGAATGTACTAATCATACATATTTTCCGTGAAAGCTCTTTCCATGTCCCGATGATATGAGGTAATGGTGATAGAGAGTATGAGAGTGTGGAACCAGTGGAAACACTTTGGGTGGTATGCAAGAACGTTAGTGAATGTTTAGTGGATCAATAGTGTGGTCCCGAGCATATTATCGATCCACCTTTTAACCTATGATGACGCAAGCAAACCAAAGCTAGTGTTCTCTTGGCATACACTTAGTCAAGTTCTTGCACATGGCCTTCAAACCCAACTTAAGCCTGATTAACCAAACCCTGGTGAGCATTGAGGTAGTACCCTCTCGGGAAAAATACGTAAGGTACCAGCTGGGAACTGAGCCCGGGACCCCTAGGTTTGTAGTAAGGTGCACTAACCATTACAACACATCACGAGGCCGGTTAATATTTTAAATGATATCTTTATTTTGTGTGTGTGTGTGTGTGTGTGTGTGTGTGTGTGCGTGTGTCTATTAGCCCCACGTCTTTCTAACTGTTCATGTTATACGCTTTTGAATAATTAAGATATTTCTAACAAATCTAAAGCTTTTAAAAAATCTAAAGTTGCCAAAATTGTATTTCTAAATTAAACTCTTTTCTTTGTTATATTAGATGTTTAAGAGTAAAAACATCACTATTTCAAGTTATTTGCATTCTAAATCCATGAAGACATTCAAGAAGAAATTATTTTATGAATATTTTCATTTTTTATTTTTAACAATATACTATATATTATATGTTGAAAGTGTTTAAAAGGCTCATTCCTCCAGCTAACAACAAATCACTCACTCTTATACTAATATTTCTTGAAAGCGACTATACGCTGTCCATAACATTGGTTTAATTATGCCATTAGAACAAATTAAATCCAACACAAAAGCGTCAAGACTAACAGTTTGATGAGGGTAGAGAAACAAGTTTGATGGTTTTAAAAACGACCAAGCTGTCAGTTGTTGTTAGACAAGAAATCAGATACACGACGTCCTATTAGCAAGACCATGTTTTGATAGTTTAACAAGTCTAAACACGTCCTGAATACATTAATAAAATCATAAAAACGAACAAATGTTAGCTTACCTCAAATCCAATGAGTGATATTTTGTTTTTTATCTGCATCATAGACACACTAGAGTTTGGCCATGCATCGCATCTTAAACTTTTTTTTTTAAATATATATAAATGGATCATCGGTTTAGTATTTTTTTTTGTGTGCATTTAAAATATATTTTTCAATGTTTTCATTCAGCTCATTAACTTATCTGACACTTAAGAAGATGTTTATATTTATTGATTAAAGCTGAGAAAAATACATTTATTAATTAATGATGAATTATTTATGAATTGATGACATATTTCAATTGTGTTTTGTATAATTTGATTAACAAGAACTTTAATAGGAGGGTTTCACTAATCTGTTTGTCTTATTTATTTAAAAAGGGATGCAATCTATTTGTGAATGGGCCTACCATTGACTAAATTTGCTAGAAGTAATTTATTTGTGTCAAGCTAATCAATAATAAATAATTTATTCTTTTCATTTACTCATTATAATAGTAACTGGACTTTTTTTTCTAATTTCTAAAATCTATTCATTTAAATGCTGAAAGATTAATTTAATATTATTAGTTTACAGGCATTGACACTTGGTATTAAAACCAATAATATTTGAAAACTTTTATCTAGCCACTAGTTTTTCATGTAGGTACAACATTTAAAACAAAGGTATCTTTTTAATCTATAACTTATATGTCAAAATGCAAGAAAAATTACTTACATTCGTGCCAGTGATCACGCGGCCAAAGGTGTTAGTCTCGTCTAGTTTCCCCTGGAGGTTAGAGAACAATCTAAGAAGAGTTTACTATAGTAATGGTTTATTAATTGTTTTTATTATCTCCCTCCATGTGAATATGAGTATACTTCCTCTAGATATTACCTTCCTCATCTTTAAATAAAATATGCAGCAGCCAAGACGGGTAGTAAGCAACAACAATGGGCAGTTGTTAAATAAAAAACCTTACCAGGCATGCTTCGTGGGTTGTTGGTGGAATATTAGTTGCGACCATGTTGGTAGCACCTTTTCAAAAATCGGTGCCTGCCTAAAATAAGCAGCAAGGGTTCGCGCACGTCGACGGGTCAAAGCCTCAATTCTAGCCACTGTAAATAATTTAGAGGACGTTTATTCTGAGCTCGGTCCTGTTTCAGAACTACTAGTATGAAGTATTGTTGGTAGGTTAGGTTATGTTAGGTTAGTCATTGGCCTAATACATCTAATCCACTTGGGGAAGGGGAGGGGGTGGACAGTGGTGAAAAAAAATTCTCAAGTAATAAGAATGAACAAATTTTGTAAATACAAACAATTACCCTTCTTAGAGGGATTTATTTATAAAGAGGGTGCTATCACACAGGTCACATGTCTATTTCCCCCAGAGCGCTAACACCTACGGGCGCAACAAACATGGAGACGGGTTGTTGCCAGGGCAACTAAGCTCTTGCAGGAATGTACTAGTAAGTTGATCCCTCCCCCACACTAAACATTAATTGGCCATCACACACGGCTACCTACTGAAAGCGCACAGGCCAAATTTTGTACCTGCTTTGGAGTATATCAGAAGCTCACAAGGTGGGTGCATCAGAATCGCACCTTTGTTTGTAGTCCCTGAAATCCATATGGCAACACCGCTTGTTTACATTGGACTAACCTAACCCAGGCTAATCTAAACTAGCACCAAATAATGAAAAGTTAATATGAGATTTCTCCCTCTTGTGTGACTTCAGTGTTCTCCATTAGGGTACGGCCAGACTGAGCGCGCGAGCGACTAAAATATAAAATAGAACACATTGGTTGTAATGGGGGTGGCCACACTGGAGCGAGCGAGCGAGCGAGCGCGCGAGCGACTGAGCGCGCGCGCTTGAAAGATAGAACTGGTTCTATTTTTCAAGCGCGCGCGCTCGACCCGGTACAGTCTAGTTTACAGGCGCTAGGCAATATTATTGTATGTTGGTTCATTGAGTGCTGGGGAAACTTCTCATTTTGACATGATATTTGACTTTTTTCTATCAGTGATAGGTTTAACACACTTGCTATTAATGGCCCGGTGACCTGGCGGTCTAGGGGTAAGGTGTCAGACTTCTGTGCTGGCGGCCGGGGTTCAATCCTCGGTCCCGGCACAGATTTATCTGATTTACAAACCCTTCCTTCACCTCTGACAAGACGTGTATTAATCACATCTTGTGAATGTGGGGAAAGCCAGGCCTCCACCGTGGTTCGGATTCCACGTTATACTGTAGGTCCTTCATTTCATCTCACAATCACCCTACCATTACACATTAGCGTAAGTGCATATAACCCGAACGGGAAGTAAGATGCGGTGCTAATAATAATAAAAATAATAATAATAATAATAATAATGGCCTCATTTAATTGGTAAGACCATAAATAGTATAATGTATATATGTAAACCCGATATGTTAAATAAATTCAATATTATAATCAAAGTAGGCCTTTACAAATAAGAATCACCATTAGTTTGTAGAGAGTATGAAAAAACCACAACAATAAATAGGTTTTAAAAATCACCTTCAGTTCACTGAGCCAAGATTCGAACCTTTGCCTCCTAGTCAAAAGCTATCGAGTGCAACGCACCATTCCGCCACTGGTGCGGCAAATCTGATTTTAAAACACTTCAGTACAGTACCATACGCATTTCTCAATTTATTAATTGGATGCACTTCTACTTTTTTCTTTTTTATAAATACACAATATTTTCTGTAAGAATTTTCGAGGAGCAGAGATGTACTAAGTGTGTTTGACAGATACATCTTCTCTAACTAGGGGGGGGGGGCGGGCGGTGACCTAGTGGTCTAGGGGTAAGGTGTCAGACTTCTGTGCTGGCAGCCGAGGTTCAATCCTCGGTCCGGCACAGATTTATCTTATTTCCAAACCCTTCCTTCACCTCTGACAAGACATCATGTGAATGTGGGGAATGCCAGGTCGCCACCGTGGTTCGGATTCCACGTTAAACTGTAGGTCCTTCATTTCATCTCACAATAACCCTACCATTACACATTAGCGTAAGTGCGTATAACCCGAACGGGTAGTAAGACGCGGTGCTAATAATAATCTAACTAGGGTCCGCTAATTACGCGCTCGCTCGCTCGCGCGCTCGCCAGTTTGGCCACCCAGTCGCTTACGCGCTCGCTCGCTCGCGCGCTCGCTCGCTCGCGCGCTCGCTCGCACGCTTGTCAGTCTGGCCGAACCCTTACACACATGTTTTTCCCCAGCGCATTTTACAAGCCGTTCTGCCTATATACATATATTATTATTATTATTATTATTATTATTATTATTATTATTATTATTATTATTAGCACCGTGTCTTACTACCTGTACGGGTTATATGCACTTATATTAATGTGTAATGGTAGGGTGATTGTGAGATGAAATGGAGGACCTACAGTTTTAACGTGGGATCCGTACCACGGTGGAGGCCTGGCATTCCCCACATTCACAAGATATCTTGCCAGAGGTGAAGGAAGGGTTTGGCAATCAGATAAATCTGTGCCTGGACTGAGGATTGAACCCCGCGACCCCAACACAGAAGTCCTAAACCTTATCCCTAGTTCGCCACGTTAACCTATACATATATTAATTACGCTACTAGAATAAGGATGGAGAAGTATAATTTTAGAGGAAACCAGCCCACACTTTCTTGGAGGGCGGACTGGAAACAATTTACGAAAAAAAAAAAGCCTTCAATACACCTTGCAGGGATACGAACCCTAACTTCCATATCACCAACAAACCAGACTAATGGGAGATTAACACTTAAGACACCCGCATCAGCGGCCACATTGTCTAACCCGCTACTCTCGCAGTAGACTAGACTGCCGATGATGAGGAGATTAAGGTTCGAATCTCAAGCGGGTGTACTGAGGGTGGTTTTACCAAAATTGTTTTCCAGTCTTCCTTCACACTAATGCGGATACACTTCCTTAAAATATAGTTTTTCTCATCCCTAAAACCATTAGTGTAATTAGTATACATAAGCGTCTAGCCCGAACGGGTTGTAATACTCGTACATGACGCTAAAAATAAAACTTAACCTCGTGCCTACAGGCGTGGGTGACTAAATTATATATTTAACGAAAGTTTATTTGATTTAAAGGTCATTTTTTAAACTGGATGCGAGGAAATAATCTACTAGTACAGTCCTGTCAATCTTTGCTATCAGCCCACGAGACATCCCGGTAATTAACAATCCCCAGTGTGAAACGTATTTAATTTAAAACACCGTGATGTTCTCAGTTGTGTGGCTAATGTTTATAGCAATCATTGAGTGTGCGTGTGTTGAGGGGGTAGAATGGAATCACTCCCTCCTCCACAATCGAGCAGGATGCGATGTGTATTGATATTAAGTGGCGGTAGGAGTGCATGCAAAGGGTGCTATGTTTCTCACACATAATATACCCCCCCCCTCCACACCCCTAGAATCAACCCACCCCTTTAAGTCACGCATGGCCGGACACCACTTCATCATTGTTTGCGACGGAACATTTATACGCACGTTCGAGGGGGTTGAGGGGTGGAGATGATAGGGTTCAGCGGGAGGGGGGAAGGGGTGGTGAAGGAGGGTAAGTCCCGGGAACCAATACGAGAGTAATTATAACTAATCTAATTGTACTCGTCCAATAAGTTTCCGTGTTCTTTAGGCCCGCACGCATCGGCGTAGTAGCCGCACGTACGTTATACGTAGACGTATATAAAAGCTAAAGGATATTTTCCCCTCTTGCTTGATTGTTCAAATTACCTGAATATTCATCATTCACGAGCTAAGGATGGAGATGGTATAGGTTAAAGGCAGTGTAACCACATTTGCAAGACGGAGGAATGGGAAACCTTTAAGGGGGGGGGGGGGGGGGGGACACTCAGAACACACTGTCGAGAGTAAAATATCGATCTCCTCGTAACCAACACTCCAGTCTATTGTGCGAGTGATGCCATCAATGTGGATACTATTTACACTGATGAAGAAGGTAGGTGTTTAAGGGAGTATACCTGTGTTTGCGTGAAGGGAGACCGGGCGTATATTTCAGAAAAAAAACTCACTAAATACACAAAATTAGAATTTGAACAGCCACTTCAGTAGCCGCATGGTCTAAGGCACTGCTCTCGCAGTAGACTAGACTGCTGATTTCGGGAAGATCAGGGTTCAAATCTCGGTCGTGTGTACTTAGTGCGGTTTTCCCCAAATTATTTTATACTATTTTTTCCCACGCAAATGTGGGTAAACTTCCTACTAATATAACCTCCCTAATCCCTAAAGCCATCAACATAATTAGTATATAAACGTAAACCCTGACGGGTAGTAAGATGCGGTGGTACATTTAAAAAATAAAAAGGATTGAACCTCACAACATCGGCAATGAACACAAGATGAGGTTGACGAGTGCACTGATGTAGGTTCAAGATTCTAATCCTAACTGGGAGCTATAAAAACTGAATTTCCATAATTTGATCATGAATTGTGTTATCTGTTAATTTTTCATGTAAATACGGGTACACCCTCTTTAAGCTACCTATTCTTACCTCTTTTGTAAAGTTGTCAGTAGCCTTTGCATTACTCACCCTTTTTCAAACCACAAAAAAAAAAAAAAAAAAAAAAAAAAAAAAAGGAAGCTAGCTATTTTTTATAGTAACGATTATGTAAGAATTCAAATCCCAACGTGGCACACTAAGATTTTTTTTTTTCTAAAATGGTTTTTCACTTTTCCTCTACGAGAATGGGGATGCACTTCCTCTAAACTCTCGCTTCATATTCCTTGTCTTACTTGTGTAAATATGGGGACAATGCGAATGGCTAATAAGTAAACGTTCTTGTTTGAACATACAGATTAAAAAAACAAACAGTGTATATTATTATACGTCTATGTCAAGCTCGAAAGAAACGTAGTCGGCTGTCATGTTAATGTTCATAGGAAGGGGATGGGAGAACCTAATTAGCAGTCATTACACATTAGTACTATCAAACATCAACCCGTCATTAGTCTGGAAAGTAATAGCTCAAATTGACGACGAAGAAGATGATAACGATAACACAAATTTAGATTATTGCTGGCTAACTCCAGAGGCATATTACATTTTGGGAGCTAAGGACTGATGCAATTATTTCTTGAAAGGCTCTTCCCTTTATTTTGTTAGATTGATAGAAATAAAAAACCTGTGGCTATTTTTAATTTTTTTTATGCATTTGTATCTCTTATATAAAACGGTTTCTACCATATAAGTGGGAACGTGGTGTAACAAACATTGATGATTGCCTAAATCCCCATATGCTACTAATACTCGTACCTCTACAAAGATAAATCTATAATAACAATGAAATTGTGAATCTTTATTACTTTATTTTAAAGGAAGTTAATAGAATGAGTAACCATTCGTAGTCTAGATATTATTATTATTATTATTATTATATTATTACTATTATTATTATTAGCACCGCGTCTTACTACCCGTTCCGGTTATACGCATGTAGTCTAGAAAATAGTCATGAAACCCAACAATGGAAATACCTGTTAAATGTTCACTGACCTTAATTTTGGATATCTAACTAGAAGATAACTACTGATAGAGGACCGCCATCATTGTGAAATTTCACTAAACACCCCATATAGCGTTTATATGGGCTCGTCTGTCTTGGGGAATTATTTCTATTTTTTTTTGAATTATTGTTTACTAATAATATTAATTAAAATGTTCAATCATTTGGTAAGACCGTATATTCGGGAAGCTTCGTACGAGATCGGGATGGTCTTTCTTTAGATTACAATCCATAGAAGAGTGCGGTATGAATGATGGCTCGGATAGTGTAATAAACGTTGTATTAGGTCAGTTTTGTTGACTTTGACTATTTGTTTATTGACGATATATTTCATTCTTAATGACTGGATACAGTTTAATTTTATTCGTTAATTTAAGATTATTTGAAGAAACTTTCATAAGTAATAGTTGTGTTCTAGTTTATTTAGTACTCATCACTATGTTCTGATTGGACTAACATTTGGGGAACACAATCCCAGAAGGTTTTTTCAAGAACTCTCTTAAATTTTACGCCTCTAAGCGGTGTAACAAAATGCGTAAATAAAGCCAACATTAACAATCAGCTCAGCGTCAAGTGTTCGTAATCATCGGAGGAAGGAAGTTGTAGGATGATCTTTCATACCATTTCATATCACCCTAACAGGTATTTTGTCAACAATTCTACATTTACTAGTAAGAGTAAGAATTTCAAATATTATCACCATTAAGAAGATTTTACCAAACATAAGTTTGAGAAATCCTTATGAACTAAAGTTGTGATTCTAGGTTATTGCATTCGTTTCTACTAGTAGAATTAACTTTAACAAATTTTATAGCTTGTTTCATATTATCTAGCCCTAATCTGTATTTATTACGTAATTTAAAACTAAAGGGGGTCAAATAAGTTAGAGATCATATTTATAATTCACTTACGCACCAACTTATAACTCGAACGGTTAGTAAGATGCGGTGGTAAAACCAAAAAACTTAAGCGGCAATTTTGTAGCTATATTAGAAAACACTAAATTATTTAAATAACTAAACGTCTGGGGGAGGGCAGCAGGATGGAATTCCTAAATAGCTCACTACAAGTTTACTAGGGTGCAACCAAATAACAATGTTAAGCTAAAATCTTAATAAAATTACATTTAAGTTAGTGATAGATACAAAGTAAATTTAATAATTATATTGACTTCCTGTTGGTGTCATAGCAAATATATTTATTATTATAGGGTAAAATACCCTTGATTTATATGCTAAGAAATTTTTAGCCTTATGTTATTTTGGTAGGTTTTTGTGTGAAGTATATCAAACGCGTAGTAATTTTGAAAATTAATTTGGTTGAATCTAAATAACTTTATACCTGTTTAATTTTATATTTGCACTGTAGTTTGTCACGAAAAATTACATACACTGGTTTGAATTTGACAAAGTATTTTATGACGAATAGCTCACAACTAATTAATTAAGAAAATATTTCTGATTCCAAATTTAAAAGAAATCCAACTTAGGTTTGATGGAATATTCGGCCCTATTATTCATTAAGAGCGAAATTCTTTTTTTTTCTGCCAAACTTTGATAAATATTCGGTTTTCTAACACTTATACACACAACCATTTAAGCAAATTTTGATTATAAAATAATTTTTTTTCGTGAAAAAAATTTAAATTATTTTAAACAATTCTTATAAAACTTATCAAATTTAATTAATTCAAATTTTTATTTACTCAATCATTAATGGTTTGAAAGATTAGATTAAGCTCGATAAAATATTTTAAATATTTGGCACCAAAATAATGTTACTACGAACAAAGATATTATTTACGCACGTGGTGTTTTTACTTAGATACATACTTACCTACATACATACATATGAAACCTCCTTTACCTAACTAATCAAAATAGAAAGCTCAAACAGTAAAAAAATACTAACACAATCAGAGTGAGTTGCTTGAGTAATTGTTTCAATTGTCTGAGTGCAAACACCTGAAACTCAGAGCACGCAACTCATCTGGTTGCAGGAGTGATTGTTAGACAGCCGTCCTCATAAATATATAGATTCCCGAAAAGAATTAAATATAAATAACAAAATAAGCAAACAAACAAATATCCTAAGGGTATTTTCCACTATTGATAATATTAAAGAAAGAAGAAAAAAAGCCTTTTTTATATTTATTCATAGAAGAGATAATTGAATATATGTATATATGTATTTCAACAGATAAAACCGTATATGATGGTATAACAAAAACAAAATTATGATAGTAGTAAAGTGTGTAAATATATAACCATGTATATGAAAGTTATATATAAAGACAATACCAAAGTTAAATATAGCATTACATTTAAAAATTAGCAAGGGAAAATAAACATTATCACATTCCACAAAGACTTGCTAGTTAAGTTACGTTAAATAGCCTCTAAAAAATATATTTACAAATGTATATCTATCTCCACAAGACGCATACATGTAGATAAACAGTTATTTAAACCAGACAAGATTCAAAGTAAGTCATCAAGAGTTCTATCATCAGTCAAAAAGACTTCAATACATATTCCCATTTTACAAGAAAACATTTCCAATTAAAATACGTAATATAGTGAAAATACTAAATAACTCACCAGAGTAATTTCAAAATAACAAGATAAACTTTCCCATTATTGTAAACGAACGAATGAAAATCCATTAAAGTAATATTCATTAGCAACAAACAAAATTATACCTTACTATCATGACTTCTTTCGTCTATCTTTCAAGACAAAAAGTAATTTACAAACAAAAATTAGAAAAATAAATATAAGTTTCAACATCATAATCTTTGAATAATTTTATATTATCACCAAATTTAATTTTAGTCTATGATTTCAATGATTATTAAATTATTAAAAAAAGCAGAAAGGTGAATTTAGAAAAGGTTACATAAAATAATATATATATTTACGCTGAAAATAAATTTGTTCTTACATTTTAAATACTTGTAGCCACGACTACGTACTTTTCAATCTAGTGTCAAGTCCAAGAGTGCCAGACATGTTGCCATACTGGCATCATATATGCTTAAAAGCCCAGAAAAACATGGAAGGAGAGGATCAAGGTGGGGGAACATATTAGGATCATAAAGGGGGGGATACGCGTGACAAACTTAGCTTCGATAGCAAACTCAAAAGCACTAGAATGTTCTCGGATAGAGTGTAACAAGCATCACTTCCTTTCTTAAGTTCTTAGGAAAGTTTTGATATGTAGCGAACTCTAGTGGCCGCTGTTTGAACCTAGCTGGACTTGGTCAGTCCATCACGTAGTGTGGTTATTCTTGGTTATATTTCGTTGTCTCGCTAAACTGTTGTCAAGAGGCGCTGGGATGATGAAATGGGGTAAGTTATTTATTTCCCTCCGACTTATATCGTCTTTAATTGTAGCCAAATGCTACAAATACATACATACATAATTACATACATATCTACACACATACATGCATACATACATACATACATACATACATACATACATACATACATACATACATACATACATATACATACATACATACTACATACATACATACATACATACATACATACATACATACATACATACATAACATACATACATACATACATACATATATACACATACATACATGCATACATACATGCATAACATACATACATACATACAATACATTTATATTTACATTTACATTAAATTACATACCATACGAGTTCATAATGCATTCATTTTCCGTTTAAACCAACTTAAAAATTTTCATAGTTCATATGAGAAAATAAAAACGACCCAGTAATGGCTTCATTCCCGACGATTAAACTAATTTTCATCCATTCTGTACTTTTAAATTTTAATCAACTAATATACCTTAACTCATTTGTATGATGTGTTTAAGGTCCACTAAATAGAAATGATCTTTTTTTTTTTTTTTTTGACCGCCATATATTAGTCATGTGGCGCATAAATAATTTTAAAAGTTTTTTTCCCCTTCTGCCCTCTAGAAGACGTTTGATTATTATTATTATTATTATTATTATTATTATGCACGGTGTCTTACTACTCGTTCGGTTCATACGTACCGATTGATGAAGAATTGACATTTGAGATTTCGTAAGGGGTATAATTATTAGACCTAAGAATTGAAATTTTGACGTATGGTCCACCATTTGTGGATACAATGCAGACTTTTTACTACATTTGTTTATTTGAATGTCTGAATTAACCTATTTATAATGGATATAATGTAGGATTTTGGTCGGTGTAATGCAGATAATTTTAAGGGATACAATACAGACTGTAAACATGTGATATTAGTTTGAAAATAGTCATAATGGAGCCCATTCAAAGTAGATACAATGCAGTCGTATCGGTGTATAGTAATACTAGTGGAGGGGTTTGTACAGTGGTGTAAACATCAAGCTTGTCTATTCTGGTTTGTATGTGATGAGAAGGTTTGGGTTTGAATCCTGGGCTGGTGAACTGAAGCTATAATTTCCAAAATTCGTTCACACCCTCTCTTCACCCCTAATCAGGTACACTTACCCTAAATACAAATTTCACGATTCCTACCCCATAGGTGTAAAAGTATAAATAACAATCACTATCATCTAAACTTGACATTCTGAATTTAAACATATTTTTTTGTTGGTACATTTGATTATAATAGTTTTTCTACCGTAAATCACGTTTTTCTGCCTGCTTGGGCCATTCTTATATTTACAAATGCATTAGAAGATATGAGAAAGGTAGAATTTAAAGGAAGTGTACCAGAATATTAGTAGAGTAAAAATGGAAAACAATTTTTTCTAAACATCTAATTACACCCGGGTCGTATTCAAATCCTAATATTCTAGTAAAACTAAACAATGTTTTTTAACTGGTGATAACAAGAATGGGTGTTTAAAATTGATAAATTTATCCATTTATATATATATATTTTAAATCACTTTTAAATTAAATAATATAATAAGACAATCTACTTTGTGAATACTGTACTAATGAATATTTTTTCTACACAATTTAGTGTTTTGTTAAAACTAGACCCTTTCAAGTAGAGCTTCTATTAAAAATTTTCAGATTTATTAGAAGTAACTCTTCCTGTATTAAAATTGGAAAATAATAAACAATCATATACGATCTATTTGTTTAGAGCCTTTGTCAGTCCAGAAATAATAATAGACGTTGAGTTAATTTAAAAAAAATGCCTACATACAAGCTGTTTTAAAAATAGGAATTAAAGTTTCTTTTTAATAAACATTGATTTTATAGTTTCCATACGACTATGCTAAACAATTTACTTTCTCAGACAAGGAAAAGTAATAGATTCTCTAAAGTGAAATACTTTGATTGACTAAAGATATGACTGAGATTAGGGTTTAAATTATAAATCCTATGTTTTGGATTTCTCACACATAGAAAGTATTGGAATCTTGAAATTTTGGACCTTGAAGTTATAACGGAGCTTAACGTTTTATGTTCAATACACCCGATAAAAAAAAAGATGGAAACTACCATTTGATCTGTTCTTTTGTATGACTCTAGCTGGGGCTAAAACAAACGATTTTATGGATTTTGTTCAAACTTGATTTTTAGATGTCTTATGGTCATACCTCAAGGAGCAAACCTAATTGTAGACCTTATTAGTGTTGTTTAATAGGTATCAGGCTTATTGAAAATATTTATTCAGAGTGACAGCTGAATTTAACATGACAAGATATTAATATATTAAAGTGGATCCATTAACTTTTGTAGCTGTAAATTAATATTTTTCCTACGAAAATTGGACTGTATTTGCACGCAACTTGGTTTTAGTGGGAGTGAGTATTGATAAATCGCTGGTTTCACATAAGAATACGTTAATATATTGAATTTTCATGTATAATGCATGACGACCCAAGTTGGCTTTACGTTTCTCATGAAAATAGTGAACAAGCCTTAAGGCACTGACAATATCGATGTAGTCATATTATATATATATAATTATTTTGACATAACCTTGATGTTTTAAAAGAGATGTCCTTGCAATGGAATGTTATTTATCTGAAAATTTTAAATACTTTTAAATCTCAAAATTTACATTTTATTAACAAATCGAGGACAAATTTGCTCCAGGGCCTCAGTCTTATTTGGGTTTTGAATGCTCGTTCTACTTCAAATGCGAGGGAAGGATGGGAAGTAGTTTAATCTCACATCAACAACAGGTAAAAAAATGTACAAATACCTTCAGATGACAAGTAAATATATGTTTCTAGATAATATAGTTCACATTTGCTTAGCAAAATTTTACATTATTATAGTGACACGCATATAGATAGTTTCCCAAACACTTTTCACCCCAATGCCTATATACCTACACTAAACTATACCTTCCCCACTTCTATCTCATAAGTGTACATATGTGATAGGTCACATGGGGAAAACCCGGCCGAGATTTGATCCCTGACCTTCCTGTAATAACTAGAAAACCAGACATGGCCAGACTGACGCCTTTATACACGTGCCTTTTGGTAGGGGGTTATTATTACGTGTCATATACACACACACACACACACAAAATTAGTTGCCTTCTGGCCAGACCCACCAGGTGCTCAAGCTAGACGTGGTACCAGAGGCAAAGAACGGGCCCCCCTATCTTTGTAATACTTTACTTCAGTGACGGTACTTATTTGTTTAGGGGGCAGTTAGAAAAAAAAAATGTTTTTGAAGGGCCTGATTATAAAAATATTTACAATGTTCTTCATATGGAATTTTTTGAAAATTATACTTTTCTATAAGCTATTTGGGGTAGGTCTTCCATATCAACCTTTTTTTAATGCCCCTAAAAACTATTTAGAGTGGCCTCACGTATAATTAGATCCCTATCATATAAACTATTTTAAGTGGTCTTCCCCCATACATTTTTTTTAAAATGGGGTGACTCTAAAAGCTGTTTGGAGTTTCTAGACAGGAAAATGTTTGAAAATTTATTTTTTTAAGCCTATTCAGTGTGTGCCTTTTCCGGCAAATTTTGAAGTAAATTGGCTGCTCTCAGGAGATATTTTGAAAATTCTTCCTCTGGCAATTTTGTTGTTTGGATACCTATTTATTTTGGATTTTATTATATTGGATACCTAATCTATTTAGAGTGGTCTTATCCTGACACATTTTAGGAAAAATGGATATCACTAAAAAGTATTTAAGATTGATATATTTCAGCTTCATGGTCAATATTATCAGAGGGGTGTGAGATAAACCTAAAAGGGGGAGGGGGGGCAAGTTTATTCCAGAGGAGGGAGGAGTTTATTCCGGTTGGGGAAACAAGTTCTTTCTAGAGGGAGAATTCCCCCTTTATTCTGTTAGTACATCAATTAATGGTTTGGGTTTTTACCTTTGTTGTAACTTTTACAGAAGAAAAGCAATGTACAAAAATTAATTGTATCTTAACTTAATACTGAAATGCTACGCAAACTATGAACAATTTAAATTGAACTTGATTTACTGGCAGAGCTTTTTTATTTTACAAATTTTGTTTCATTGCTAAAATAATAGTTTCCGTGAAATTTCCAAACATTTTGAAATGAAGGACAAGATTAGATAGAACCACTTATATCATTGTGACACATGCAAGTAAGTTCCTCCGTAGGAAATCTCAATTGGTGGGCTTTTCTGCACTGTTCTTTTTCATGAATGGGCATGTTATTTCTCGGCATTCATATTTTGTTTTGTGTTTTTTAATCTTCTATTATTTTTTTTTAACTTTTGACTCTTGATCTTGGACTCGAGCCCTATAAGCTCCGAGCCCGGTACTGTGCTATCAATAGTTCCCCCTACCCTTGTGGCGGGAGTACTTCTGGTGGGTTGCGTTGAATCAATAAACTGAAGTCGATATTACATTTAATTGGGTATTTTTGTAGATTTTAATTCAAAACATGTTTTTCCTAAGAAGAAATAAAATATTTATCCAATAGTAACATATAGTTTAAATTTATTACATAGTGTCCTACATTTAATGAGAGCTTTTTCTATTGATTTAAAAAGTGTGTCATCTAATGCCGCTATTCTAATGACAGATATTCAAGAACTGTTGATATCATCTTGGGTAGAAAGTTAAACTATATGTTTTTACTGTAGCAATGTTTAAATTATTTTAATCAAAAAAATTTTTGATATCAAAACTGTAAAAACACTGACCTTTTCTTGCGTTCCATACAGTCACACATCCCTCTAAAGGCTGATTAACTAACGGCTACACGGTTACACTCGAACAAAAAATTTAGTAAAAGTGCGGGTTTCTATATTCTTCCCTTGAAACAGTAAAAGTGAGATCAGTGAAACATTTTTACATTTTAAAATAATTATATTTCAATATTGTATTTTTACTTTCTCTCGACACCTCGGAGAATAAGTATTGTGATCGTGAAAAAAAAATCAAACTTAAGATTTTGATAAATGTAGACGTTTCATGACCACCTCAAACCAAAAAAGTGGTTTTCACAATGCCGTCTTTCTTTCTGTTTGTCTGTCTGTTCATCTGTCTGTACTTCGGGCTAGAGCCGGAACTATTTTACCGATTGGGTTGAAACTTAGTATCCAGAATTTTCATAAGGTCCTCCTGAGGTTTTTTTGGAATTAAATATATAACTTTAAAATTAAGGATAGCTTATTGAAGGGGAAAAAAATCAATTTTCTCAAAATTCGCTTTAAAATTTGATTAAATCTTATATCTGGACATAATTTATCATAATAATCAAGATTGCGATTCTCCTTTTCTCATGAAAATGACTTTGTGGTTACCTTGCATAGGGGAAATCTTCCAATTTTCATCATTTTTCCTCAACTATTTGAGATACGAAATAACATTCTATTGTAAAGTTGTAGTACTCTTTAAATATATTAATTTTTTAAATGAAATATATTTTTATAAAACCAATAATTTCGGACCTATAAGCAAATAAATATATATGCTTTTTAATTTAGGTCTTTGAAAATGAATTTAATTCTTATGCGAGGGTGACCTGGTGGTCTAGGGGTAAGGTGTCAGACTTTTGTGCTGGCGGCCGGGGTTCAATCCCCGGTCCCGGCACAGATTTATCTGATTACCAAACCCTTCCTACACCTCTGACAAGACATCTTGTGAATGTGTGGAATGCCAGGCCACCACCGTGGTTCGGATTCCACGTTAAACTGTAGGTCCTCCATTTCATCTCACAATCACCCTACCATTACACATTAGCTTAAGTGCGTATAACCCGAACGGATAGTAAGACGCGGTGCTAATAATAATAATAATTCTTATGCGCTTTGGTGAACAAAGATATTTCACTTTTATCATTTTTATAGCATTGTTCCTAGTTCCTAATGCCATAGAGTAAGTAAGTAACAGTGTATATCATTTCATCTACGATCTTTGGTGTAGTGTTTCTACAACAATGTATAGACCTATTATTTCGTTTCACATTATTCTTATTAATAAATGTCCATTTTTATAAAAAAAATCGGGAAAAAGTCTGTGCGGTACACCGTTCTAGCTGTTTCAACTATACTTTGATTTTCTTACGAATAGATATTTGAACCCCTTTTAGAATATACAAACATATTTTTTTTGCAGTCAACATGGATAAAATGTTACTTCATTAGTAAGTGTGATCGAGAATTTTTTTTTTCCCTTTGGTTCGAGTTTGAATCGAGTTTTAATGAAAACATTGAGTTTGGTTTCGAATTCAAGACGTAAAATACAGTAATATTTGTATATTAAGTATGTTAAGTTGAATTTCTTAAGTCTAAACATAAATCCTTAGATTTATTTTACGTAAAAGATTAAAATCATACATAGTCAAAGTTTTACTACGAAGTTTTGACCTTTGTGGACCCAGTTAATATTGGTCTTTTTTATTGATCCAAATATACAAATGAGGATTCTAATCCTTTAAAAAAAATTATAAAATTTAAAACTGGGGATCGATAAGTGTTTTACGTAAGTATAAAACAGTTTGTGCTCGGGTTTGCAAGTGTATATTATTTAGTTTCACGTAGGCCTATATTACGAGTTTTGATTAAATATCTCAACTTTTAAACAATGGAGCGAGAAAGTCCGTGTGCAGCTCTATACCATTTAGTTAAACGAAAGAATATATTGACAGGCTACGAAAGAATATCTTTAAACTGAATAAAATTATCTAAGCTCGCAATTTCCGAGAAAAAAAATCGAAAATTCCAAGATCTCAAATTTTAAGAGTTGAATACTCGTACACCCTAATTATTAGTGTTATTTTATAAATAGTGATAATATTTATCAAAGTGACATCTGCATGTCACATTACTTGACGTGTGAATACGTAAAAATAGATTTAGTAACTTTTTATATGCATCAGATATGTCCAGTCATAAGAATATTGGGGTACTAGCCCCCTCCCCCGTAAAAAAATATTGTAAAGAACCCTGTAAAACAAAGCTTCAAATCATCCATCATGTAAATATAAAACAAAACTTTTTTCTACTTTAAAAAAAAACAAAAAACAGTCCTACCATCACTGTATAGCCCCCTCCCTCTTTTTATCCTCCCTCCTATTTTCATCTCATTCCTCTATAATTTTGTTTGCTCTAGGCGTGAAAGGAATTATGTATACACCAATCAAACAAATTGTTAAAATCAAATTAATTTTTCAGCTTCCTCCACTTTCATTTACTCCCCTCGTTTCCCCAAATTTCATTTTGATATTTTTTTATCTGCGTTCCTCGTCACTACATCTATTTCTTTTTCCTCACTCCTAAACCCCCCTCCCCCCTTCACCAACTCCACGTTCCCTTACACTTTTTTTCTCCAACGACTATATAATATACTATCGACATTTTTATGAGGAATAAATTAAATTTTCAAAATAAAATATAGCCTATGTTACTCGCTGATAATGTAGCTTTATATTGGTGAAAGAATTTTTAAAATAGGTCCAGTAGTTTTTGAGTTTATCCATTACAAACAAAAAGTCAAATCTTTCCTCTTTATAATAATAATAATAATATTTGGGTATGTCTAAGTTACTCGCTATTTGTGGGGAAAGTAGGTCTGCTCGTTTATCACTCTTCCATTATTATGTTAGTAGCGATCTTAGCTTTCTATACGCCCTATTTATATTCGGGACACTTTGTTTATTTAATATCCATTAGCTTCGTGCCACGAGAGACTTGTCAGTTATCGAGTAAAAGAGGTATTCCGAAGGTGTATCTTATCTCTATGAATTAATTAAGTATTTTATTAGATTTAAATTTGGGGTTTTCGAAAGACATCTCATGAGCCACGTCTACCACAATATAATAATTGTATACCGTCGTGCATTACTACCCGTCCGTCTGGGATACAAACATCTTAATATCGCTAATATGTTGTTAGGTAGGTAAGGTAGAATTTTAGAGAAAATATATTCGTATTTACGTGTAGGAAAGGTGAGAAACAATTTAGGAAAATATAAAACTCTTAAAACACTCCAATGGTAATCGACAAAGCAAGCAAAACTAGATGAGTTTGACATCATGTCCACCGATGAAGGCTTGTAAATTATTAAGTGTACTTTTATTTTAATTTATTTATAAATACGTTTAAATGTATCACTTTAATAATTAAAAATATGACATAATCATACAGCTGTGACCTTACAAAATCGGAATGTTGAAAAATCAAAGTTCTTTGGCAAGCCTTCAATCAAGAATAAGTATTTGTCTGTGGGTGTTTAAATTCGGATAGAGCTATAACATGAAAACTCGTTAGCCATCCAGCTGAAACTTTTGATGGATATCATTCATACTTACACTAATAATGAATTTGAATGTTAACATTGTTAAAATCCAAATAGTTTGTTTATTTTTCCTAAAAGTTTCTACCTATCAGAATCCTACAAGAGGTAGGTAATTAACTAATTAGTAAATATGTATTAGAAGATGTAATGTAATATACAAGGTTGAGCTAGTTTGTGATTCATATTGTAACAAAACCCTCGTGTTTAAAATATACGTATGTAATACCCTAATTAAACAAATATATTATAAGATTTCTTAATAAAAATAGCTTAAATATTAAATATCTAAGATAATTTAATTCCTTTCTTTGCCCACTACTCCTTAACTTCAATGAACCAAAGTGAAGGAATAAAAGGACATAAATAAGATACTACTCGTAAAAGATGATTGAGATAACAAATGGTTGTGTGTGAGAGTGGTTTGTCCAGGTAGGTAGGTAGGTAGCTGTAAAAAGAGTGATGTTGGCGTTGATTCGAACTGAGAGGAGAGAAATGTTACCTTAATGTGGCCGAGGCAAAGATAAAGGAGAAAACAATAAGTTATAGTGTTTGAAGGCTACTGTTGATCACACTAGGTAGCAGTGTTGGGCAAATGGTAATCTACAGTCCTATTTTCATAGGAAATAGCTTTTATAAAATACAAATATATATTTATTGCTGTCAACGATGATTAGATTACATTTTACTTTATTTTAAGTGTTATTTTATAGATACAGTTGACTCTCCACTGAAGTGATGGTAACTGACAGATAACAGAAGTGTTTCATTACAAACATTGATTGATAGTACCTAAGGCTGTTTTTTTTAGCAGCGCGTCCTACCACCCGTTTGGGTTATACGTCTATGTACTGATTACACTAATGGGTTAGGGATTATAAAGGTTTAATTGAGAGGAAGTGCACCCACATTTGATTGGAGGGAGAGTGGAAACCCATTTATTAAAACCACCCTCAGTGCACCCAACCAGTATCGAACCCTGATCTCCCCATATTCGGCAGTCTAGTCTAACATGATAGTAGCGCGATAGATCACGTGGGTACCGAAGTGAGTTACACTAACGTTAACCTAGGTGGAAATAATAATAATATTTTTTTATAATAATTCTATACTATCAATTAAAAGTGTTAGTATGCACTATTAATAATTTTTCCGTTAGTATGACTGTATAATAGGCATTTTAATAATTTATTTAAAGAGCAAAAACTATTAATAAATATATTATGATTTTGGTTTCGTTGTTGTGGAAACAAAAAATAAAATAGTGCATTAAATAATAAATTAAAAAGTATTATATTCACACTTCTTCTATATATAAACTTGCCACCAAATTAAATAAATTTGGTGTTATAACTTAGAGAAAGAGCCATGAAAAGTGTTAGTTTCAAAATAAAATATGTTTAATTCGTAAACAGATGCGCATAGACACAACCGAACACTATATGACATCATCATTGACCTTAGTTTTGTCCGGCTCACGATCTTAATTTATGAAGAGAACGCAGCCTTTTTGAAACTCTCTTTAGTAAATAATTTTTAAGTTAACTATAGAAGCCGCTTCTACAAAATAAAAACCCTCCAAACGGTTATTTTCATAAGTTGATGTTTCAATTACGTAAAATGGTTAAAAGAATAACATAATTAAAAACAAATGGTTTGTTATGAAATAGATGACTAGCAAAAGTACAACAAATCAATATAAGTTCTTACAGATCATGTGGTTTAGCGAATGATTTTATGACAATAGATCTAATAACTTTTTCTTACCTTCATTTACCAACACATACTACAGTAGCGATTAGACCATAGACCATAGACTATATCTATAAAAAAGTGACAGCGGTAGATCAAATGACTTGACTTATAGATGGGAAAGAAGATATCGTAGCTTTTATAATTACCAGATAAGGTTTGGATTGTAGTTTAAAATATTTGCCACACGCTTCAGTGGCTGCATGGTCTAAGGCGTAACTCTCACAATATACTAGATTTGAATCCCAGTCGGATGTAGTGAGGTTGGTGTTTCTTAAATTGTGTTCCACTCTCAATCCACGCAAATTTGAATGTATTTCGTCTAAATTAAACTTTCCTCCTTCTTAACACGTTAGAGAAACAAGTACAGTACATATGCGTGCTACCCGAACGGTTCGTAAGAAGAAGTGTTAAAGAAAACGATCAAATTAAACTTAGCCTCATTGGTGGACAGTTGGATTTAGTGAGGCGTTAACCACTTTGGTCTAGTTGGCCGCTGATGAGGATGTCAGGGCTTGAAACCCGGCCTCATGTATTGAAAGGGGTTTTACTAAGTGATTTCACTCTCTTCTTCACGTAGAGTGCTGGTGTATTTCCTCTAAATTCAACCTCTCTCATCTCTGCACAATCATATTTAATATTTTAAGAGCCAGGACTCGATGCACAAAAATTGTGCAGATTCTAAACTCACTATTCCTTCATATTATGAAAGTTATTCTCAAACATGTGATGTGTAGATGTTATTTTATATATGTGCTTTAAGGTTATAAGAAGATGAGGGAGCGCTCAGGAAACAATAACTGTGGGTAAGGAAGTACCATAAAGTTAACATGTAACCTAACAGGAGTAACTAGGTCTAATAACTGTGAGTTGTTATAATGAGGTGAGGGAGCGCTCAGGAAACAATAACTGTGGGTAAGGAAGAACCATTAAGGTAACATGTAGCCTAACAGGAGTAACTAGGTCTAATAACTGTGAGTTGTTATAATAAGTTAAGGGAGCGCTCAGGAAACAATAACTGTGGGTAAGGAAGTACCGTAAAGGTAACATGTAGCCTAAAAGGAGTAACTAGGTCTAATAACTGTGAGTTGTTATAATGAGGGGAGGGAGCGCTCAGGAAACAATAACTGTGGGTAAGGAAGTACCATTAAGGTAACATGTAGCCTAACAGGAGTAACTAGGTCTAATAACTGTGAGTTGTTATAATAAGTTGAGGGAGCGCTCAGGAAACAATAACTGTGGGTAAGGAAGTACCATTAAGGTAACATGTTGCCTAACAGGAGTAACTAGGTCTAATAACTGTGAGTTGTTATAATAAGTTAAGGGAGCGCTCAGGAAACAATAACCGTGGGTAAGGAAGTACCATAAAGTTAACATGTAGCCTAACAGGAGTAACTAGGTCTAATCATTGTTGAGTTGTTATAATGAGGGGAGGGAGATCTCAGGAAACAATAACTGTGGTTAAGGAAGTACCATAAAGTTAACATGTAACCTAACAGGAGTAACTTGGTCTAATAACTGTGAGTTGTTATAATAAGTTAAGGGAGCGCTCAGGAAACAATAACTGTGGGTAAGGAAGTACCATAAAGGTAACATGTAGCCTAACAGGAGTAACTAGGTCTAATAACTGTGAGTTGTTATAATGAGGTGAGGGAGCGCTCAGGAAACAATAACTGTGGGTAAGGAAGTACCATAAACGTAACATGTAGCCTAACAGGAGTAACTAGGTCTAATAACTGTGAGTTGTTATAATGAGGTGAGGGAGCGCTCAGGAAACAATAACTGTGGGTAAGGAAGTACCATAAACGTAACATGTAGCCTAACAGGAGTAACTAGGTCTAATAACTGTGAGTTGTTATAATGAGGTGAGGGAGCGCTCAGGAAACAATAACTGTGGGTAAGGAAGTACCATAAACGTAACATGTAGCCTAACAGGAGTAACTAGGTCTAATAACTGTGAGTTGTTATAATAAGTTAATGGAGCGCTCAGGAAACAATAACTGTGGGTAAGGAAGTACCGTAAAGGTAACATGTAGCCTAACAGGAGTAACTAGGTCTAATAACTGTGAGTTGTTATAATGAGGTGAGGGTGCGCTCAGGAAACAAGAGTTGCTGGTGGAGGGGTCTCAAGATGTAAGCAAGCAGTCTAGTAAGGTGAACTACTCTTTATTTTATTGATTTATTTTTATTTGAAATATTTAACGTTGACTCGCTGAACCAACTGATTAAATCACACACGAGAATTTCTGTGAGCGAGAGCGAAAGGGCCTACGAATTTTGCCGGTAGAAGTATATTCACATATCTTCAAAGGTTCTTTTACATGTCACAATTAACATGGGACCAATGGCTTTACTTCCCTTCCGAAGGAAGTTGTGCTACGGATTTTTATCTCTAAAAAAAAATCCGTCGACTTCTTATGGTTTTGAACTCACGAACATAGGATAGCGATTACCTCAAAACCACTAAGGTCAACTAGTTATGGTAGAGTTGTTATAGAGATAATAGGTAGTACTAATCTTCTATCCTTTGGGTCATCTTAGGGTACTGTTACTTGGATTGCGACCCATAAAACGAGTTCACTCAAATTTCCTGTTCTCCTTTATCCATTGCTGGCCTGGCTCGTCGGATGGATGGGTGGATGGATTAGGTTGTTTTTTGTTGTGTGCTAAGAGCTGGCTGAAAGAGGCCTGTACATCCATCTGACATGGCAATCTTGAACGGTAATTACCCTCTTCTTTGCACCTTCAGTTAGAATGGGCTTTTTTTCTTTTCTTTTCTTTCTTTCCTCAGCATCAAAGTCATTCTTCTTCAACTGGGGAACTGTAATCTAATTTTTTTAATAGTATTTTCAATTTTGTCTGTATAGTAGTTTCATATACTGGCCGTGCGTGTTGCAATACAAATAATGTTTGTTTTGTTATAGTTTATTTGTTGAGATGTTGATAAAACATTTTTGTACCACTATTTAATTTTTCAGTACTTAAATCAAGCTTTATTTTCAATAAAACAAAATATTTCTTTGCATAAAATAGCACTTTAATTTATTTATTATTTTTAATTTATTACATTTATACTTGCTGAGTCAGCAAAGTGCAAGTAGACTTGAATTAATCTTAGGAGTTTTGGGTTCAAATTTTGACCAGAATCATTTAGATTTTTTTTTTCTTCAAATAGATATATTCCATATTCTTTCCTTGAAACTTATTAATTTAATCCTTATCATGCTGTAAATATTTAGAATGGTTAAAGTGGGTAGTTTAAAAAGATAATCTCACACGGTGCACGTCAAATGCTTTTTTTTTGCTTTCTATATGATATTTATTTATTATGACCACCAGTAATGAATTAACTGCTAATTTATTTACTGTCTACTTTCCAAACATAGATATTATACAAGTAGATGACTTATAAACTTATGTAACCCACGAAGGTAAGTACGCATAACACTACACACTACGGCTCGGTGGGGTTTGCCATCAGAACTCGTTTTCTTGGGATTTGCGTTTAGGCTATTTTTAGTGGGATTTAGGCCATGCGATTTTGGTCCGGTCCTTTTGTGTGTGTGTGTGTGTGTGAGAGAGAGAGAGAGAGAGAGACGAATGTGGTTCAACTATTTTTACGTGGAATTTGTGGCTGTGGGGTCAGGCCATTTTAAATAAGGTTTTCAGTTAGGCCATTTTTTTTAAATGAAGTTTGCACCTTAGGGAATCCAGCTAGGCCTGTTTTCGCGAGGTTTGTGGCTAGGCCATTTTTCTTAGGGTATGCGGCCACCTAAATATTGTGGTGAGGCCTGCGACTGCAATACACATTGTCGTGTATATAACTTAACCTAGTATAGAAAAAACTCAGTTACCTGCATGTAGTGCTTTGGTTTGGATGCAAAACCTACAATCATATATAACTTATATTAGCCGAAAACTCCACGTCATCCCACCATCCCACGCCAATAATTTACAAGTTGGATAGCAGGGAATACCCGTTTACAAATATTAAATAATTTTACAGAAGCATTCCGAGTCGAATCAAGTTGATATATTTTGTGTTTGTTTATAACTACATATTAATTGGGTTGAGAAGATAAGGATGTGGGGAAGACAAATATTTTGTTATGGGGGTGAGATATTAAAATTAGTAGCCAACCGCTGAGATTAAAAATGTTGACTAACGTAGACTAGTTGATATTTTACAACTTCATTATTTTAAGTTATCATTTTGAGGAGTAACTTATCAAGTCTTAGTATTGAGTTACTCGTTATTGTCACTTAAACTATAAATTTTGAAGTTTGTATGGGAATAAGGTAGGCCCGAGGCGTGTTCAAACAAATAACTTAGAAAAAATATTGCTTTTGGAATACTTCTGCGTGTAACATTAAAACTAAAATGGAATTCAATAATCTAGGCCAACATGCAATGGTTTAAACTGTCATCAAGTGACAGGGGCTAATGATTTAGATCAGTGGTTCATACTTAACCTTTTATTACTCGCGGCTCCCTAAATATCCTAAAATATTTTCACAGCCACCTAGTTTTTAATATCATTTTATTCATTAATATTTATTTAAAATAGTGACTTTATTTACTGATTATAATAACAAACAAATAAAAAAACCATAAATTAACTTACCTACATGTATTTAATGGGACCTCTGCTGTTGAACACTTACCACTAATATATCTATTATAGTTTCGATTGTGTTGCACCCTCTCTGAGTCCTAATACTACCCGGCCATAAAAAGTAATAAAAGGGAGAGGATGAACTTAACATACATGATAAATGGAAATTATAAAAAAAATATAGATTCAACAATATGAGCAGTTTATTCAATTAAATGACAAAAGCTCAGATAGCAAAATATGGTCTCATTATATCATTATGAGTACAGTTGGAAAATATGCTAGAAGCAAACAACTTGATATCATTAAAGTTGCGCAAGTGTTTTAACAAAAGAAAACATGAAATCCATAATAATAGTGATAGTCCTGTCTATAAGAGACAATACCATAGCGTATATATTTAAATGCGATACAAAATTAAAAGGGCCTAATGGGCACCTTGATATGGTTCCAAAGGTTTCGTAATTCACAGAAAACGATATCATAAATATAAAGTAATTTAAATTTGATGACCACACACCAGAGTTTACAAAACGTGAGGGTTTGACTACCAGACCTAAGCCAAACTCCCACGGGACTATCAGATCTAACATAGAATATGGAACAAACTGTTCCATCAATTAACAAAACTTTAGCTGTTCAAATAGAACTTACGTTACAAAAGATTAAAGTCATCCTAATTCAAATTTCAATAAGAAATGTTACATCACGTTACGTTAACTCAAACCATAATTTTAAACATGAAAAGTTACTTCGATAAAAAAATTAAAATACTCTACAATTCCAAACAATTTAATATTAACATGTCAAACTTCTTATCAGCACATAACTGAGGATATTTACGAGAATAAATATATAAGCAAAAGTCCAGCGCCCTCGCGGCGACATTTTAAAGATAGAGTATTTAGAAAAATTGACGATCAAGCAAGTAATACGTTAGATTTTGAAACTGAATATTATATGCAAAAAGTTTAAAGTTGATAAAGAAGTTAGAGTTCATAACTCCACTCGTCTAAGCGACGATTTTGATACATTTTACAAGTTTTCTCCAGCCATTGTCCAGGTCCATGACAATGGTCTGTCGTCGATCGTTGATCGTAGGATAGTCGATTATGGCATGCTTACACAGCCATTATATAGGGATTTCGTTGTTCTGGAAGGGAGGTGGGAGTACACCAAACACACGCATGATGACGTCAACGATGCCTTGAAACAGTCATGTAGACCATTGTTGATTCCACTTGCTCCATCGGAATATCCATGAATATCTCCAATCACCCGATGTTTTGAAGGAGGTTCCTCTAGTATCCGTCAGAGGTTGGATACATAATTGTCCTCTAGTTGATTATGATAGTTCTTGGTTCATTTCTCGCTAGTACAGTCGGAGTGCCGGGACGCTTTGTTGACCTACTGGATCTCCCTTGACCCACTCGCCAATCTAGGATTCCAGGTGCCGGCCAGCCTTGCAGGATTCTATTGTGAGCAGATTAGTATTGTAAGTACATGAACAAATTAATACTTAGAATTGGATTGAGTAATGAAATATATTGTGCAGCATCGTTTTAGTTTGTCTTCTTTGCCTACAAGAACTACAACAGAGAAACATACTATTGTAGGGATCCTAATTGAGTTGAATTTATTGGAGCGGGTAGTACGCTTGGTTGATATAATATCTTCGTCAGTATGGGGCGGGGTCCAGCTGTAATATTATACCACGTAATGTTACAATTGTTTTACTTCATACTATTCGCATACAGGAGTCGATTCCGCTGCTTCGCTCTAATATTTACCATTGTAGAAAATCCGATTTCACATAAATAAGTAGAAACAAAGGGCAGCAAATCTTGAATGGCGATGGTAAACAGATGGGGCTTATTTGAATACTATCCATGATTTCTATTACCCATGTTCCCCTCCCCTTCGTTAGCCCTGAAAATCGAAAGTCTACTGTACTTACATGATTACGATCATCGAATTCTTTCTTCCAAAACGTAAAATTTAGATAGTTGACTTCAGTTATAAGCAAATAACATTTTAAATTATTTTTTCGAGGCCCCAAAAAAACCTTTCCAGACCTCCCCCCCCCCTCCAGAGGCCCGTGCCCCCCTGATTGAAAACCGCTGATTTAGATAACCTAAAATAAACAAAATAAAACTTAACCTTAAGCACGAGAATAAAGAAGTCAGTCTGGTCTGTTTTACTTCCAGGTGATGGGTAGGCTTAGTTTCGCAAACAAGCTCATTGTACTGGTGTGGTTTCCCATTCTTTCAAGAATTAGATGTAGTCACATTTTCCCTAAATTCAATCTTTCTCATCCCATACAAATGACATGTTCTATCATCTATCATCCTGTCTAGCCACATGTTTACCCTAGAGGTTTTTGAATGTGAAAGGTAGAATTTAAATTGAGTGTACTCGTAGTATAATTACTTGGAGGAAAAGTAGATAAACCATTTTAGAGGAAAACGCGTTAGTACTTCCTGCCAAGACTCTTGAAAAATTTGACCTCCCTACCATCGGATAACAATTAAAGGTGACAAACATCTTATTTTTACTTGTCTCACGTCTTGGTATATTAATATGAACTTGCTCACATTTTTGTCCTTGTAAAAGTGAACCCCTCCCTTACTCCCTATCCTCCCCCCTATGAAGACAATCTTGGTAACGCCACTGCTTTCTGTAGAAGTACCCACGATCCCATGTATGTGTTCTACCCTCTGATTAATCTTCCTAGCATCCCCTATCCTGTCTACAGGATGACTGACAATCTCCTTTACTCTCCTTTTCCTTTTCTAACCTTCTCCCCCTCCCCACCTCTCCTCATGACCCCTCATAGAGTGGAACGGCCGGCGTCTCTTCCTCCGTCCGGCTTGGGGCGAAGTAATTAGCTGTGGCGATCAATAATTAACGCTAAGGAAGCGATTAATTAGTTGAAGGGTCTTGTTCCAACGCCTTTACACACACGGGGAGATGTTCGGAACTGTATTCAAGTCTGCTAACTAGCCGTATTGAAAGTTTCCTTATTGTTCCAATATGGCGGCATGATGGATTTTTGTTGTTGAAAGAATTGAGGGCATAAACCATTTATCATGTTTACTGAATTAAGACGTTTGTTCATGTGTTGTTTTTTTGTTACAGGGGTCGCATTTAATTATTATTTATTATTAATTTTATCACCAGGTCCTTTTACCTGTTCGGTTTACACGCATATATGATATCTAATGGGTAAGGGATGAGCAAAGAAGCATTTTACAGGTAATATACACGTATGTGCGTGGAAGGAGAGTGGGAAATCACTTAGAAAAAACCATCTTTAGTAGACCTGACCAGGATCCGAACCCTATCCCCCTGTCTTCACCAAGTCGGTACAATACGAGAGACCATTCGACCACCGAAGAGGGTCGTATTTAACTAGCTCTACACTATTCAGGTAGATAATATTAAGGTATAATTTAAAGGAAATTACCTCCATCTGCGTGGAGATAAAGGTAGAGAGAGAGATAGAAACCATTGAGAAAAATATGCTCCCAGTACACCCCAGCTACGATTCGAACCCGGCTCTCTCCGCCAACTTATAACCATCATAGACGAGCTTAGTACTTTTGTCCGATAAACTCACTTATGCGGGTTTTTTTTGTTTACTCTATGTTGTTATTGTATTATATATTTTTAGTCTTCTCTTGGAATGATAAATTATATCTTTTAAAATACTTTGACAGCGGGAATGTGGACAAAGGTGTGAGTCTCATTTACACGGTTTTTTGTTGCTATAGAGGTCAGGGTTTGAATCAGAACCATATGCACCGAGGTGGTTTTTTTTTCCTAAATATCTTTCTACTCTCCCATTGTGCAAATACTGGTACATTTCCGATAAATGACATATTTCTCATCCTTTAACCATTAGTATAAAAATACAATATTCCTTGACAGGTAAGTAGAAAAAAATTCCAACATTCTATGTAACTAATAATATATTCATCCTATTAACATACTCTTCTTCACATTGAACAAATAGTTAATTAGCTATCCAATCATCCAAATTTACACTTAGACTGTCACTACTTAATTTTAAAATAAATTATAGGTTTATAAATAAATTGAAAATAGTATTCTTTACATGTTAAATAATAAATTTCACTCACCAAAATAATATTTTATCTTAGCGAATCAGTGACGTTTAGTAATGACTATACTTATTTGTCTATTAATCATATTATAATAGTTTTTCTCGCCTTGACTGAATGATTGCAGTATATTTGCAAGACTCGTACTTTAAATTATCGCAGTCATAAAAAGAGAGAATAAGGCAAAGAAAAATGGGATGTGAGGACAAGGGAAAAATTTAAAAATTAAACAGATGAGCTGTCCACAAGTACCAAAAGCAGTAAAGTCATTATGTTTTTTTAAATAATTTAAAAAACAAAAAAAAAAATAAACTACTTACTTCAATCTTAAAGTATGACATTAAAGATTTAGAGAAAAGAATGGCGTTTTTAAAGACATTACAATCTTAATGTAGAATAAAATTGTTATTATTGTGTTTCGTTTTTGTTGTTGTTTTGATTTTTTTTAATCTTTGTTTCTGTCAAACCAGTGACAATTGAGTGCTACCTTGTTAAAGTGTTGAAGATGAGGGGAAGGGTCAGCATAGATAATGCAGGGTGACAAGGTTTATTTTAAGGGGTGTTTAATAGGAGTTTTAAAAGATATGGTAAGGGGGGATTAAAGGTTGCAGGTTATATTTCGTGCTTTCCCCTTGTATTTTTGTCTGGGGAAGGACGTGTGTTGTAAATATAGTGACTCAGCACCCCTACCTGTCAAAATGAATGCACGCAACATCACCCCAACCTACTTCCCTTTCACATTCTTAAAATTCATTCCCCTCAACTTTTTTCAGCCCCTAAAAGCTAACCTTCAACGGTATCTTATATAGGCTAATACAATGTTACCTGTAACATTGGTAGTATTTAAGTAAGAGAGATCTCCACCGCGCTAATAGTGAAATAATAATAGTAATTAAATGATCAATTGTGAATTTTTTTATTATTATTACTATTATTATTATTATTATTATTATTTATTATTATTATTATTATTATTATTATTATTATTATTATTATTAGCACCACGTCTTACTACCCGTACAAGTTATACGCACTTACGCTAATGTGTAATGGTAGGGTGATTGTGAGATGAAATGGAAGACCTAAAGTTTAACGTGGAATCCGAACCACGGTGGAGGCCTGGCATTCCCCACATTCACAAGATGTCTTGTCAGAGGTGAAGGAAGGGTTTGGTAATCAGATAAATCTGTGCCGGGACCGAGGATTGAACCCCGGACCCCAGCACAGAAGTCCAACACCTTACCCCTGGACCCTGGTTAGATTTGAAATCACGAGGATCAGGTCATGACCCAAGACCAACGAGGTAGAAGACGTTTACATCAAATTGAAAAATCACTTTTTGAAAAATAGGTTTACAATAGTTTTTTTCTCGGGTGACCTGATGGTCTAGGGGTAATGTGTTGGACTTCTGTGCTGGGGTCCGGGGTTCAATCCTAGATCCCGGCACAGATTTATCTGATTTCCAAACCCTTCCTTCGCCTCTGACAAGACATCTTGTGAATGTGTGGAATGCCAGGCCTCCACCGTGGTTCGGATTCCACGTTAAACTGTAGGTCCTTCATTTCATCTCACAATCACCCTACCATTACACATTAGCGTAAGTGTAAACCAAGGGTAGTAAGACCTGTGCTAATAAAATAATATAATAATAATAAATCAACCAGGTTCACGAATTTTACTAGGCGATAAAAATTTAGCACATTTCCAAGGAAAGTAAAGCGTCTCTCCATGTGACTCTAAATGAAAAGAACTAGGAAGTTAGTGAAAATACCCAAACCGGCTAAATTGGTGAGCCCTTTCGCTCTCAATGAAATTCTCGTGTGCTGATAAAATCAGTCGGTTCATAAATTTCACGTTAAATATCTCAAATAAATAAATAGATACATATAAGGATAGGTAAAAAACTTTTTATTAAAACTAAATGTACACATTTTTCTCTACGCCTTATTAAATAAATGATTAGATTTGAATCAAAATATGTATTTATATAGGCTAGCACAGGTATTATATATGTTGGTTTTAATCTTCCCTTGAGTTAGGACGTTCCATATATGTTCAATTTTTTTATAATAATTAATAAACTATTTATTCTACTAACAATGCTTACCGTAATTTGTAAATAGCTTATTTTTTCACATGATTTGCCTATTACTACTCATCTGACTTGGTAAAGTCACCTCAGTACTACCGGCCTAAATTATTATATCCCCCGAACACCCCTTCACTAGAAACCGGACAAAACGAGACTGACATCCTTGTTTGCGTTAACATCAAAGATGGTGATACTAATTTAAAATTACTTTTTGATTTTTATTTTAATATAGAACGTATCAAGACAGGATAAAACAACAATATTCAATAGATTAATGTTTATAGATAAACTGTTTCATAACTAATATAAATAATTATAAAATAAACTGGTTTTTAATATTGAACGTTTATTAAATAAGATCAATAATTTTAATTTACTATTCAATAGCACAAACACTTTAATAGGAACATCATAGGATAGAAACTAAAAGGTTTAACTTATACTGAAATATTATAAAATGTGAAAGAAACAGTCGGAAGATTGGGGACGGACAACTCACGGATATAGAACATATATCATTGCATGTAAACAAAGGCTAGGCTGATGTGGCCTAGTTGTTTTGTGGAAGGATGAAACTGATTAATGTTTTATAGCACGTGACCCTCTTACTTTTTTATGAACATAATAAAGAAATACTACCCTCTATATTCTAACCAATTACCTTTGGGTACTTAGCATCTAATGGAAATAATACACTAAGGCATAATATTTCGGATAAATAAATCTTCATTTTATGTAAACATGAACTATATCATTAGAACCTATTAGGGATATGTGTTCCCACCATGGAAGATATGAAGCAACCATGCAAATAATAACTCTTCCGGAAATGATTCGAGGGGCGGTGATTTGTGTGTTCGTGAGGGTGTTGGATGAGGAAGTAAGGTCAACTGAAAGTATAACAATTCTGGGGTTGACTAATATAATATCGTCTTTAATATTGAGAGGTTAAGGCAAATTCTTACCTCACACTTACCACAATTATATATTTACATCAACACACTTTTGATATAAATCATAAGTAAGGGTAATTATACGTTAAATTGTGTTATCTTTAGTAAAAATATATTTTTTAGTTACCAAGTAAATTAATTTTAAAACAGTTAGTAAAATTTACACACAAGTGAAAATTGAAATACATTTTTAAACCATAACAGAAGAATAAAGACAAGTTGCAAAATTCGTATACTTGTTTGTCCGTTGTTATCAAATTTTCAACTTATTTAGATTATCAGTTGCTATTTTAGGTAAAAACAGTTTATATGTATTTATTTTATATTCTTATATATTGGAGGACATGAGTTGTCTTCAAGGGGTTAGCCAAATTTTGGTTTTAGCTTTGTTAAGGCTTAGTACGATTTCCGAATTCCATTATTTTTAGCATCATGCCTTACTGCCCATTCATGTTATACGCTTGTGTACTAATCATAATAATGGATTAAGGAAGTTTGGATTTAGAGTAATTGTACCTGGATTTGCGTAGAGGAAGAAGAAGCAATGCTAATAATCAAAACTAATGGGGGCGCATAAAATCAAAGTTTGTGAACCTTTGGAATAGTCTGTTCTACTAACCAACGACTTAAACTCTTTTGACTAATGATAGCAAATGAAAAGGCTTTGGTAACCTGATGGTATTGCACCAGTATTTATTTAATTTGAATCCACATCGGAGGACATGCTAAATTAATTTGTGAAGTTCTTCTAGTCTAGTTTGCAGGTCATGAGGATGATGTCAGGGTTTAAACCTCTGCATTGTGTACTGAAAGTGTTTATTTCTGTATACGTTATGCAATCCATGTTTACACATATACAAGTATTATATTTATTTTCAACTCTACCCTACTTATCCCTATCCCTTAACTGTAAATATGCGGACAATTCGGATGGGTACTAGATAGGGAGACCATTTTTGTTATCCAACCCCTTCCACCTCGAATGTAATTACCAGTAAACTCACTGAGTGAAAGTGAAATTTATCACCCCATACTCCACTTCTTGCTACATGTACGGGCTATCTGTAGATTCACACAAATGGGTAAGGATGAGAAATGCAGAATCCAGAGTAAATGCACACGAATTTTAGTAGAGGTAGAGCAAAAAAAAAAAACTAAGATAATAATAATATAATAATATTTAGCACCGCGTCTTACTACCCGTTCGGGTTATACGCTTTAAGTACTAATTACACTAATGGATTTAGGAATTGGGAAGGTTATATTAGAGGAAGTGAACCTGCATTTGCGTGGAGGGAGAGTGGAAAACCATTTAGGAAAAACCACCCACAGTTTACCCGACCGAGATTCGAACCTCGATCTCCCCGTCCTCAGCAGTAGAGCTTAACACGACTAGCGCGTTAGCCAACTACGCCACCGAAGCGGGTAACAAAAAAAAACTAAGAAAAAATCTCAGTATACCAGTTTCAGTAGACCAACTCCAATCTCTTCGTTATCGGCGAATCATAAAAGGTGAGAACGACCACTTTCTCGACGTGTACACTGATATAAGGAATTGCACCAAAGTTTTCCTTAAGGGAGGTTGTAAAAACACTCCCATCACACGTGCCTTTAATGGTAAAATTAAGTCCCCACCACCCAGCTAAAATTAACCACAACAAATAAAAAAAGGATTTAATTTTTAATGGTTTATTCATTTTTTCTATACCACCTCTTAGTATCTGTTTGGGTTGGACGCATACATTAATTACGCTTATGGTTATAACAATTAGGAAGGAAATATTTTTGAGGAAATTTAAAGTCATTCGCTTGGAGGGAAAATAGGAAACCATGTAGGGAAAACCACCCTTAGTACAGCCAGTCGGGAGATGAACCTCGACCTTATTATCACCGGATAAAATAGACCAACTGAGATGTGCATATAACCGCGTTCCTATTGGCAAGGGTTTCAAAATCTTTCACTCAAAATGTAGAGAAATATATATTTGAAACACCCTTAACCCCTCCTCTAATTTTTGTTTCTACCCTCTATTTCTTTGAATTATTTTTCCTCCCCCTCTCATCAATTAATCACATGTCAGACCAACCGTTTGTTCATGTATACACTTTGATAAGTCTAGACACGGAAAAACCAACAATCGTTCCCTGAAACCTGTAAAACACTAGCCAACCGTAATGGTCTTCTAATGGATGTGGGCAAGGTGCTGGTGAGGGACGGAGGGGAGGGGAGCACAGGAGGGTTGAAAGGGGGGAAATAGAAAGCGAGGGATCGTAGAAATCAATTTCAGGTGGGATATGTTGACTCTAATTTATATGACGGCAGATATGTGCTCTACACTTCTTTTGTGTTTGTTAAAAGGGGAAGGAAAAAACGGAAAACAATAATGTTTGTGGTTATGGCATGTACAAACTATACTGTCTTGATTTAAAGTAATCTGAATGATGACATTAATATATAAATCAATTACGTGCATTAGAGATCATACTTGTAGTTATCAGGATTACTTGTGATTTGAATCTGTAGAGTTTTTATGGTCAGAAGTGTGATTGGTGACAGCTAGCAGAAAGGTTCTCTATTGCAAACATTGACTGAAAGTGACCAATGTCAACATATTCAGAAATAATATATATTTACTTTGTAATACCTTATTATCAATACACAATGTTATCAAACGATTCTAATAATACTTCCCAAAGATTACTGTATAATTGGAGTTTTTATAATAGCTTATTGAAAGAATAAAATATATTTTAAAATGTAATTTTTTTTGCAGTTGTGGCAACAAAAAATATTATAGTACATGAAATAACACATTTAAAATTGATTTTAGTCACAATTGAATCTTGTTATAACTGGCCACCAAAATGGATAAATACATCTTAGAGAAACATAAATACCAAATATTAGTTTCAAAATTAAATATTTTTACATGAAAACAACTGACAAGACGGTTTGTATCACATTATAAACTATCACTGTTTCGGCTGGTTCGCTATCTTGATTTATGAAGAACACACCGGATTAGAGACGCTCTCGTTTGAATAACATATTTAATTAATTGAACCACAAACACCGCTTCAACAAAAATGAAATATCCAAAGGTTGTATTTATAGATTCATGTTACAATTATGTAAAAAAGGTCAATAACAAATAACAAATTGCTTGTTAAGGAGAAAGTTTTGACTGCCAAAAGTACTGACTACTCAACCTATCTTCCAGATGAAATGGTTTGGCGAATGGATACATGGTAATCTTTCTTGGCTGTCAGCAACCATCCTTCCAATCTTGGAAACCAGGGTTGTGTGTGCAAACTTACTTAAAAGAGGACCAAATAAAAAATAGTTTGTGGGCTAAAGATTTGTATAGATTAATTTTACTTCTAATTTCACGAAAAAAAGGCAAGTTTAAATACATTAATGCATAACAATCATAAATACCTTAGTTATTTATGTTTGTTTTAAAGTTCGTTCAGAAGATGTATAACATGGGTTGAGAGATGAATGAAACTGTCGGGAGGAGATTCCCAAGAAAGAAGACAGATGCTCATCTGTCATCTGTAAGTCGGTTTCTAAGATCACTTATCCTAAGTTTCATGGTTGAAAACACATGTCTAAATGAATATGAGGACGCAAACAATGTAATATACTTTCGGACATGATTTACCAAGTTTGGAAATGTTGATTATACCATGATAAATATCCAATTTTGTTGTGTTTAAAAAAAGCCCACTTCACAACGCCGCACATTTAATTTACTATTTCGTGGGCCGGAATGCACACACCAGTGGGCCAAAGTATGCTCATCCCTGTCCTAAACTTTAACAATTCATTTTTGGATACTACCCGTCGCAGTGGTGTAGTCAGCTAACGCACTAGTTTAGTGTTGAGCTTGACTGCCAAGGATGGGGAGATTTAGATTCTAATCTTGGTCGGGTGAACTGTGAGTGGAGGGGGGGGGGAGCCTAAATTGTTTTCCACTCTCCCTCCCCGCAAATGCTGGCTCACTTCCTTTAAATTCAACTCTACCAAATTCTAATCCATTAGTGTAATTAGTACTTAGACGTATGACCTGAACGGATATTAAGACGCGGTGCTAAATAAATCATAAATAAACTTTTAGCTACCTTTTGGAGAATGTGATGATCTGTATGTCTATGTACTAATCCTTCCGCTCATCAAGAAAAGTATCAATCAGTATCATCTCAACTGATTATTCTATAGTAAAATAATTTAAGCTACACCATAGTGAAAGCAAGCTATAGATTGTTTTTCTTACAAATGAACATTTGAAGCACCTTTTATAAAATACAAACATTTCTCTCTCAATATTGATAATATTTCATGTAAGTTATTATTAGCATTATTTTTATAGTTATTGAGAATATCTTTCAAAATTTAGAGCTGCAGATCAAATGACTTGACGTATGAATACACGAAAGCAGATCTAGTAGCTCTTATAGCTGCCGGTAGCCTATATCCATTCAAAAGAAAAGTAGGGATAGGCAAGCTTACGACCTCTGATGCACCTAGGCAAGATTCAAATCCTGATATATAAATAAAGGGATCTTGAGTAAGAAAATATAACGCCTTAGACATAGGAGTCACCAGTCCATGTCGGAAAGTTAAGTTACCTCAAGATAGCCCAATGTTAAAGTTGAATATTCTAAGAATTTAGCTAATAGTTTCCTTTAATGGATATATTTGAAATATTTAAGAATATATAATGATTAATCACTGTGGCTTTCTCATACCTTCTCCACACTAATGCGCTAACCTCTTCGCCCCTATTTTATTTTGCCACCACGTCTCATTACACATACGGATTATACGCCTGTAAATAACTAATGGGCTAGGGATGAGGAAGGCTGAATTTAAAAAATCAACAAAACAACATTTACCCACATTTTCAAGAAATGAAAGTGGAAGACCATATAAAAAAATTGCCTCGGTACCTCCGAGTAGGGGGTTTCAAACCCCTATCTACCTGTCATCCTAAAACCAATCTTTTGCAAGAGTGACGCCTTAGACCATGCGGTCACCAAAGGTGGACACAAATTTACTATTTACAATTGGTCGTAAACGTTATTTTCCGACCCAAAGCTACCTTAATAAGTTACTTTTAATTATTGGAAGGATACACTAGCCCGCAGTAGTAGCAAAAATATCTGCGCCACTAAGACACTTGTTATAAATTAAAAACTTTTAAAGATCTAAAGTTGTATTTTATATAGATTTAAAAGGTCAGCCTCTATATATTAGATGAAAAAATATCCAGGCAAAATGTACACATTTTAATATCAGAAATTTCTTTAAATCGTGAGTGAAAACATTATAGATTCCCTAAGATTAGACGAAACGAATATTTGAGTAGAAAACCATTAAAATTCATGTTCCATGTTATAGATTTTTAATATTTAGCACCGCGTCTTACTACCCGTTTGGGCTATACGCTTTAACTACTAATTACGCTAATGGATTAGGGATTGGGAAGTTGAATTAGAGGAAGTGAACCCGAATTTGCGTGGAGGGAGAGTGGAAAACCACTTAGGAAAAACCACCCCCAGTTCACCCAACTGGGATTCGAACCTCGATCTCCCCGCCCTCAGCAGTCGAGCTCAACACGACAAGCGCGTTAGCCAACTACGCCACCGAGGCGGGTCATGTTATAGATGAAAGGGTAGGATAGTAGTTAACACATTTACTGCTGTATTCTCTAAACTTCTGGTCTAATTTAATATTATTCTACATTTGAAGGTGCTCTCTACCTTCACAAGATTCTGCTCAAGATAACTGTTAACAGTCACGAAGATTACAGTTTTTTTTAACAAGAAGCTTTTAACCTAAGGGTCCCCTACATTCTTAACTACCTCCTGTCTTTTTGTGTCCTCCTTGGCAAGTTGTGTGTTATTACCGAGATACCAAATACTATTTGTCTCACTCCAAAATAACTGTTTTGAGAACAGTGCTTTTTTTGTATCTTTTGATAAAAAATGACGCCCTCTTACTAAACTTTTCTTCATATTTCAACTTTCTCAATTCCTGTTATAGCCATTACTTTTATGTAAACTATTGACATACAGTATATAACTAAAGCAATTTTGTGTATGTATAAACATTATGTAACAGGGGAAAAGTTAGCCATATCAAATGCTGTCTTTTTCCAAACCCAATTTTTTTATTTGAAAGAAAGGTATTCGTACATTAAAAAAAATTGCCCTTTATTAGACCTGTTATTTATTACTAGAACATTAAAATAATCGAACTATAGGACTTGAATTTTAATTACATTTTAAAATAAAACAGTCTTGAAAAGCAATATGTTTATTTATTATCACGTGAAAATAATGAAAAATAAACCTATTTGATATAAATATACATATAATTCAAGTTCATCCATTTAGTATTTCATTTTTGACACCTTAGCTCGATTGGCATTGCGTCTGTATTCTGAGAAATGTATCCCAGGTTCTATTTCTGTGAATGCTTAAAATATATATATAATTACTTTAGTGAAATAAGTGTTTTCACAATCCTGTGAAGGAACTGTTGATCACAGGACTGAGTGTTGAGTATTTTATATAATTAAATTAATTTGTAAGTTGTGTTTTGTAGGACTCATTTGGATAAAGGATGACATGGTAAATATTCCTAGTAAATAACTCATTTAATTTCATAGTACCCCCATTACAGAGGCGTGTTTCATCCTGTCTGGTTTACTGGTTATTAAGAGATCTGGCCTGAATCTCAATCAGTGGTACCGAGGTGGTTTTACTAAATTGTTTTAAAAACTATTTACACAAAATTGTAGGTATATAGAGTCTCGAAAACTCGACCTAATGTGGACTGAGATGGTGTCGAGTTATTGAAATATCGACTTTTACGAATGAGCTTGCATAAGATGCATGTTTCCTATGTCATGTTTACTAAATAAGTAGGAATAAAAGTACAGTATTATATATTATAGGTACAGTTGTACTTTACTGTAGTGTTGTACGGTACAGTAACAGTAATATTCGTACAGTACATTATATTACATTTTAGTATAATTGTGTATATACATACGTGTAATAAACAGAAATACAGTAAAATACTGTACATATAATATTGTATTGATTCAAATAAAACCTTCTTGAATTGGAAAACTAACAAAAACAGCACTTGTAAAAACACTACAGCACCAATGTTCCACTCGAGTTACACAAACTGAGGTTATACAGTTGAATGACCTTGGATTGTGTTGACAGGTACCAACAACTATGTGCACGTGCACGTGTTGAGTTACACAGACTGTATATTTATCGAGTGTCTAGTTTCCGAGACTCTACCTGTAGAATTTTTCTAAAATATTAACTTCCTAATTCCTTTTTCATTAGAGTAAATATCTGGATATTCTGCATGAAGACACAGTGCACACAAACGAATCCATTATCATATTATTTGGAAAATGGTTGAATATTTTGTAAGAAATACTATATAATATTATTACAAATATAATTGTGCTTTGAATACCCTTCCAAATATTTTTCAAACTAATTAAACTATAATAATAAATAAAGTTCATTTTTAACAGTACAACTTCAAGTGTATTTCATGTCAGAATGTTACTTACGATGTTCTTGCTCTCAGATACAGGAATATAGAAAATCACGTAGTTGTAATAAACTACGTTAAAGATTATATAGTCAATACCATTACGATTGTAGACAAATACATCGTTTTGAAAGAGAAAATAAAAAAAAAATGTTTGAAGCTTAAGTAAACGGGAGCGAATTGGACTCGTGTTACATGGAATTCTCCTTTCCAATCTAGAACTTTTTATTTGGATGTTTACTACGCCCTCTATTTATTCTGAGAGCTTCTTAAGAGTTCAAATAGTAGAGTATGGCTGAAAACTTTTGTCTACCTGAAAAAAACAAGAGTCATCTTGTTTCAACTCTTTTGCAGAATAAACCATAGCTGTTGCAAGAGCTCAAACCATGTTTTGTAGATTGTAAATACTGTTTACACTATCACTCTACCGTCATTCTTCTTCGACATGCCATTCCTCATGCTTCCTACTTCATAACTTTAGTTTGAAAAAAAAAAACTCGTAAGAGAAGGCTTAGGAACATTCTGAATGAACTTATTGGTTTGTTCACTGTTTATTTACCTTCTATAGAATATAAACTTGAGGCTGCCTCGTTTTACGATAAGTTTTTTTTTTTTTTTTCGTTTGCTTTAGTTTTTTCTAAACACGTTTCCCTACCTGTTTAGGTTATATTATTATACACTAATTATGTTTATGAGGTAGGTTTCGGTAAGGTATAGTTTAGAGAATGTATACCTACATTTCCTAATACAAGTTTGATCTAACGCAAATATAAACTAGGAAAATGGAATAGGAATATGGAAGGTGTATAACTTTAGAGGAAACATACCTGAATCTGCATAGAGGAAGAGTAAAATTTTTTAGATAAAAAAAACTCTCTATACACCTTACCAGGATTCAAACCCCAATCTATCCGTTCTGTCTAACACAAAAGTGGTGCGTTAGAGCATCCAAAAGGAGTAATTGCGTGCCCAGGGTCATTCTTCATTCATATTTTAAAAAGGGCACGCCAGCATGGGACGACTCCTGGATAGCTCAGTAGTTGGAGCATTGACGCACTAAGCCAAAGGTCCCGGGTTCTATTCCCGTGTCCAGGTGTCATTTTTCAATATAAACAATATATTTTAATAAAAAGCTTTACTATACGGTGTAGGGACCTAATAATTGTAGTAGGTATGAAAAGGGTAGTGGAAGGAAATACATGATCATTAGCATAAGGAATGGATTGGAAAACCATTGCAATACAAACAATGTATTCGAGATTCAAATCTTAATCTCCTCCGAGAAAAAAAAAGCCTAGACTCACTCACTGACTCATCACAGTAGTTCCCGAACCCCAGGATCTGTAATTTTGAAATTTTACATAAAGGTTCTTTTAAAGATGCAGGGATCCGATTAAAAGGGGATTTCAGAAATTCAACTTACAGGATGGTTAAGCAGGTGTTTAAACAATGTGATCGTCAAAACTATTAGATAGAAGAGCTGGAAAGCTATAGTTTGTCAGGAAGGTAGAGGGGTTGCCTCATACAGTCAGAAAGAATCTAAAAATTATCAATTTCAAAATAAGGTTCAAAGAAATAAGGGGTAGGGCTATAATTTTTTTTAAATATTCTAAATGAGTTAACAATTAAAATTTTGTTGACAGGTAGAGTAGAGTGAAAACAAACAAAAAAAGTTTAAGAGTGAGTTGGAGAAAAGGTGTTGGTGGTAAAAATTTAAAAAACTAATAGAAATAACTAATAATTAGGATGGAAGAAAGTTTAAATTCAAAAGGAGGTAACAGTATCACTTCTAATAACCCTAAGAGTCTAAATATGTCTAATTTAAAAGGAAACTTCGGAAATATGGAAACAGGGGTGTATTAAAAAAAACACTTTTTACAATGGTAGAAAGCTTTAATTTGGCACGCAGTTAGAAGTAATCCTCTTAGTAACGAAATAAATCTTAAATGTTGTGAGTTGATAAAATGGTGTAGAAGGGGGACTCAAGATTTCCAAAATTAATACAAACAACATGTGTGTGTGGTAAAGAACTAATACCAGCCGAGCCAAGGGTAGAAGGTCGTTCATAAACTTATAGTAAAATATTTGTAAGGTGCTGGGTGAGAAGTTATACTTCTTTGGCATCATTAAATAAATATTAAAAATTAATATTTTAATTTAATGTTCGATTTAATTTTTTTTCACAAATTTTTTATTAAATGTTTTATTAATTTTATTTCTTTATTTTGTAAATATTAAATAACCAATAATAAATATTTAATAATAATAATTTAATAATATTTAGTATTAATTATGTTAAATACTAATATTTTAATTTATATCAATAAATAATACATACGGATAGTTAACCTCAATTATATTGGAGCACTTGAAAGAGTCTATAAGCACAATTTTTTTCACTAATATTTACGAATAGTAAATAATATTAATCAAAATATTCAATTTAAATCACTACTGAATATAATTTATTAGCACATATATAATTCTCACTTGTATGAAACTAAAACACGTGTTGTGAATGTAGAAACTAGAAACATGTGGATAAATATTATATATATGAAAACAGTGATCAGAGGCGACGAGCGTACCAACATGCGCGACTAACAGAGGTTTTTTTCTATTTTGTTGGTAGCTTTTTTTTTTCGAGACTTAATGAGCGGTTTAGCTTCAACCTGTTACTTTTGTGTTACAGTGATGCGCACGCATCTTAAAATTTCACTCTCATCATTTTTTCATAATGCGCCTAAAGAAGTATAACTTCAAAAAACAACAGAAAATTTGACATTTCAAAATTTGTTCCAAAAGAAACGTTCGAAACTAATAGAAAAATAAACTAATTGGTGTAGTAGAACCATATGAGATAACCAAATAAATCTCACAATGTGGGAACCCAAAATATTTGATGGAGGGGAGTAGCTTGAAATATATCTAAATATATTATAAAATCTGCCTTTCGAAAGATAAGCTTAAGCTAGCACCTATTTAGGAGCGATATAATAATTAAAATAACATGTTCTAATAGATCGGTGAACTGCATACCCTTTGTAAAACCACGATGCTAATTTAATTCCATATGTTTCTGTAACATAATATATTATTTCAGTTACTCTCGTTGATAAACCCTTTTGATTTCCATTCCAACATTTTTATGTAACAATGTCTACTACTTCATTTCATTTATCTTATGTTCGTGCCTAGATAAATATTTCGTTTGTTTGTGCACTCAGTTTGTAGGCTAGATATGGTTTGTTTCAAAGATTTTTAGCACCCCTTGTTTAAGTGTTTACCATCTGTTCAGGCTATACACATGTGTACTAATTACGCTAATGAGTTTGGGATGAGAATGGTTGAATTTAAATAAAGTGCAACACCATTCGAGTGGAGGGAGAGTGGGAAACAATTTTGTAGAAACTACCCTCAGTACCCCAACCGGATGCTAACCTAAATCTCCCTGTCATAGGCAGTTTAGTGCATTGCGAGAGTGACGCCTTATACCATGCGGCCACTGAGGCAGGTTAATTTATTTTAGTTTATTAAATGCCATATTTGGTTTGGGATTGCAATAATTAATTCAAGGTTGTACAGTAATGACACGATCTAAGGCGTCTAGCAAATTAGGGTGAATATACGGTGACCGGCAGGTTGAGGTTTAATCTTGGCTGACTGAGGGAGGGGTGGGGGTGGGAAGAGGGCAGCAAGTTTAATTTGCCACATGTAATTTATCACTGTAGTTTTTTCGTTCCCTCTCCATGCTAATAGGGGGAGGGGAGGAGGCAAGGCATTTTCTTTACATCGTCTTTCCAAATTAATGCCCTTTAGAATAAGTTGTTAGTAGTAATCTTGGAGTTGAGTGAAATAATATATATATATATTTAATGAGCAGGATTTGAACCCTGACCTCCATTCTCACTTGGTAGATCAGACGAGAACTAGACTGATGCTAGTGCCCCCCACCCCCTGCGTTGGTTATCGACACATTGTAAATGAGCTAGTGTTGTAAGTAAGAAAAGCACTCAATTCCCCATCAGTCGTGTGTCAATTACGAAATGATCTTTCTCTTTCTGTTCTGTGACAATGAAATAGTAACGAGGTTGCGTGGTAGAGGGATGGTGCGCTCTTGCATGACTGCACTTGGCGACTCCTTGACGCCGATAATTGGTTGTAGGTAGCGCGAGTAAACACTACAGTTGTGTGTATGTGTATGTGTGTGTGTGTGTTAGTGCCAATTAAACATGGCTCGTCTCAGTTGCCAGGGTTTTAAATCTTACGTTTAACAAAAAGGAATTAATGACACCATCTCAAGACTTGCGGGCTAGATGGTAGGCTCATTTAATTTTGGTTTATCGTTTATGGTAAGGTAGGGGTTCGTATTCCGTCCTGTTTCGCTGATGGTCGTTTTATTCTTCTTGAATAATTTCTCACCCTTTATATAACCCCCCCCCCCCCCCACATACACACATGGGTAGATTTTCGTTAACTTTTATTTTATTCGTCCCTAACCCACCACTAGCGTAAATAAAATAATTAAAATACGTAGGCCTATAGTCGGATGGGTAACAGGGCACTGTGACAAACATAGGGGTGACTCAGAAACCCGCAACGATGGGCACACGGGAAAAAGGTGTAATTCTCATCTTGTATAGTTTTTGGAGAAATTGGAGATTCAAATCCCTGTGGGTATACTAAGGGCGATTTTTTTCTAAACTATTTTATACTCTCCCTCCACGTAAGGTCGAATACATTTTATCTCAATTCTACCAAATTCATTCCACTCTCAGTGCTTAGTAAGAATGCACATAGCTCTTTTAGGGTATAATACGTGAAAAATAACACATATATTTATACTATGTTCCGTAAATTTTGCTATGTAATCTTTGGCAACTGCTTGGTTGTAAAAATAGATACACGCCTTCTTACTAAACAGTCCCGCCTCAGGCATTACCATACACGAATATTACATCAAGTAAACCTATTTAAAGCACATGATTAAGCTCTGATCCGTCTTCAAATAAATCAAGACCAAAAATTGGTTGATGAATCAAATTAGCCGACACGAAAATTCTTTAGAAATAGGGCCCCGGGGCCGTATTATTTAGTTTTGTTTCCAGATAATGTTGTAAAGTGGGGCGTTAATGAGGTGGAATGAACTACCGAAACACGCGATTCCGTAGCGTTCTGTTGACCGCATGCATAGCGTGGCTACTTAATAACGTAAGGGGGCCAGGGTTGTCCAGAGTATATTTTTGAGGGACACATGAGTCAAAAGATAGGTTTATATATTCTGTATTTACATCGTGTCTTATTACTAGGGTGGCCAACTCTTTCTGATATGATTCCAGGACACCCAATACAAAGCTGTAGTAGTATATTGATGAACTTACGTACAGGTTGGCAACGACAGTTGTTTACGATTGATATCTCCGTTATTTATTAAGATAATATTCTACAAGTCTACCTTACGCATGATAAGTTTTTTTTTAAATTTGTTTTTATCGAATAAGGAGCCATGACCATTTTCTTCTTTGTCTTCCTCACAATTTTCAATTCATACTCAAAACGTATTAATAAATAATACTACTCAAATTCCATGTGATATGAATACAAAAAAAAAGTTTAGAAAGACACAACTTATAGCAGTGTCATGTTTATTTAAACTATATATGCCATTTAATTTATGGATAGTTGTGCAGTGTACATTAGAACAGAGCGGCACAGAAAGACATATCTTTATTTCTGAAAGTATTTTCTGTCCCGGTTAATTCGGGACTGTTGGAAACTCTACTTACAACCCATCTGAGATAACTATTACATAAATAAAAAGGAATGAAGAAGGTAAATTTTAGAGAAAATGTATATGTATTTACGCATAAGGGGGTGGGGTGGGGGTGAGGAAACCACTCGGGCAATAACAACCTCAGTACGCCCGGCCTATATTCAAAGACTGCCCCGTCATTGGCAAACCAGACTGGAAGAAGATTCACATTAAATCTGCGTGACCACCAGTGCAAGTGGGTCTTAAAAAAACATGTCCCACGTCTAACTACCTGCTTGGGATATACATGTATTTACATTGTATAGTGCTGATCTATAATGTAGTAAATATGTGCCAGAGTTTGCTTTGAGGCAAAGTATTTAAACCATTTATGGGGAAAATACCTTGAATACATCCATTGGATTCAAACCTCGACTTCCTCGTCAACCAATGAACCAGAACAAATGGTTTAACTCCTTGATCCACGTTCCCCTTGATTGGGGACTCTGGTGTGTTGATCTCTCATCCATTCGACAGGTCATGGTAACTTCATCCCAAATAAATAAAAAGATACCCATATACGTGGTAACGTGGATTTACGTCAAGTTTGTATACTCTGATTTGCCGGTGACTGGTAGGTCGGAGGTTTGGATCCAAGACCGGTGAAATAAGGCCGTTTTTTCCTAAACTCCTTTACCGTATTCCTCCATGCAAAATGGAGTATATTTCCTCTAAGTTATCACTTATCATACCTACTCTCATCAGTGTACAACAATTTGGATACCTGGACGGGTAATAACTAATAAGACATGGAGTGTAAGTAAATACAAAAATCTTCTCTTTTACATATGACTCTGACTATTCTGGTTGGACACCCCTGACAGTTCTTCTCTTATTTAAGTGGACAGTGACAAATTCGTTTCCGAGACTGAGGGCAGAGTAATCAACGTACTTGAATAAACAGCTCCTGTGTGGAGTTGTGTGTGAGGAGGGGAGGAGATACAACCCCCTACCTCCCCTCCTAACTGTACCCCCTGAAATAACTTCCAAATTACTCTGGATAACTTTTAAGGGGGATTGAAACTTAACATTTCACAAAGATTTATTTTAATGAACGCTACTTTCAACACAGATATTTTCAAGGGCACTAATTTCTTGAATATGCATTTCCTCACACTGTTTTTTTTTTTATAAGAATGGCAGTTCTGAACATTTAAGACTTCCTTAAACAATATTAAATCCGTTTAGAAAAGCAAAATGTGTATTATCCCATTTAAATTAATATGTTTTCTTGGAGAAAGTTAAGTTTTTATGTTTTTCCCAATTACCTTAATATAAAAGTCTTTAAATGAAAGGTGTTTTTATAACTCTAAAGGATTATGTCATTACCCCACAAATACATTTTTGCATGAACCATATTTTAGAAAAATAAACCACTGCATAAATATTGTGGGATTTCTGAAGTATAAGAGTTCTTGTATTGACTTTTAGTGGATCAATGCAAGGATACGGGATGAGGAGGTTAATTTAAAAGAAGTGCACTCACATAAGAGTCGATGGATTCTTAAAAAACCATCAAGTCACATGTTAAAAACAACCCTTATTGCACACATTCAAGATTCTAACCTCAATCTATCAATCAATGGCTACAAAGTGCATTGTGATTGTAATTACTTAATTAAAGTTAATAGTGTCTTAAGTTTATAACATTTTAAGTATTTTTAGCATTTTTATTGTCTTTTTGATTTATAAATAGCGATGAAAGTATAAATTGAATCATGGGGTTTCTAGCTTAGCGTATGCTCAACCATAATAAGATTTTAAGTGCAAAATTAGAAGTTTTATCAACAATAATCCTACATTACATTTTATTAACTTATCCCATATTTGTGGTTTTTTTATTAATTTAAAGGATTTAAGTAATGGCCAAATGTGTAGTGATCCAAAAAATATCTAGGTTTTAATTTTTGGTTAGCCTCAAATAGCAATGGCATTAAAGATGACTAATAAAAGTAATATTTAAAGAAAAAAGTGCGGAATCAAAAGAAGAACTGAGTTTAGAATAGAATTTACAACGATTGATAGATTGAAAAGTGATAGCTGCTAACAATCTCAAACCGAGTATGCCTGTATTTGCGAGTGCTAGGTTCCTTGCACATAATCAAAGGGGGATTTATGATCCCCCAGACTCCTTAAATTTCAACTAATTGTATATTTAATTAAAATACATATTTTCATGATATTTAATGAATTGATAGATAGACTGTATGCTATTATTGAGTCATAAATTATAATAATATCATCTTTGAATTATTTTATTTTATACTAGAGAAAAGGTAAGCGGTCGTTTGTGTCAGAGTCGTTCAAAATGTTGTATGTCGTTTGAAGCCGGTTATTTTCGTGGCCTGTGATGTCAAGAATCATTTAAGAACAAACTTCGACACATTTTTAAACGTATGAATGATTTTTGTGGTCTCGCTCTCTCCCCCCCTAAAATGTAATCCTGTCAGGATCAAACACCCTTAACATTTCGTCTTAGTTAAGTTGTCTTAACACACCCTCTTTCTCTCTCGTTCCTTTTTTTTTTTTTTTTTTCCTGTAACAGATGGTTGGCCATGACATGTAAAACAACGGCAACGGCTAATTTATCACGTCTTAGCTCCGTTAAAGTAATCTTATCTTTCCCCTTTCTTCTTTTGTCCATTTGTTAAGAATTAATTTAACAGAGGCAAATTTTCCATTTTTACATTGAGAGCCGTTTTTCATTAATTAGGAGAGTTTAGGCTCTAGTCTTTAGAAGCTTAGACATTTCTTTATTACTTCTAAAAATATAAAATAGATGTGAAACTAAATGAAGGTTCTCCAAATATTTTATTGTGCATATCATTCCACAGGTAACCACTATTTCCCCTGTTTTAAATTTAGTTTGACTCCTACTTAAAGGAAAATATTCTCCCACAGTTTTATTTCTCATAGAAATGGCAGTTCTAAAGCATCCTCATTTATGTTAGCGTGTTCTGTTTCTTGTTAAAACATTGTTATTTGTTTAAGGAATATTCTATATAATATCTTTATAATAATTTATTTTGATCTCAAGGCTACGATATTTTGCACAAACTTCGTTGAAAATGAGTTAATTTCAACTTTTCATGAACTGTATAGGACTTGAAATTTGAAGTTTTTATTCTTATAGGAAACAGTACAGGCAGGCACGTGGACTAAATTTTAAGCTAATCAAGTCAGATTTACCAGGGACAAAGATGTCTGGGATATATTCCCGGTAGAGTGTACTGAAATTTGTTTTTAAAATAAATTTCGCCTTTCTTCACGCAATGCAAGTACATTCACTCTAAATAATAACTTCTTCATCCCTGCAATATTAGTGTATTTAATTTATACAGCCCGGATGGGTGGTAAGATGTGGAGAAAAAAAAATTAATAGGAACCTTTTCTCTTCAGTTTGACTTCAACAATATTTTTAAATTAAAGAAACATTAACGGTACTTAAATAGCGCAGAGTTCCTTAGCATCTGCAACATGTCTCTGACACTAAAGAACTTGAAACGATATTTCAAACGTTGATGGCTTTTTGTTCTCAGGGGAGAACAGCAATTCCAACGATGGTGGAGGTCTGTCAGACCTACGCTGTCAACAACATCTGGGTCTTCAGGACAAGAGCTGCAGCGAAGAGGACGAAGCGTCGAGTCCACCCCCTAGCAGCTCTACGCCCGGTGGTGGAGGAGGGGATGGTGGGGGTGGCGGGGACGCCAGTAAGAAAAAGCACCGCAGGAACCGGACTACCTTCACGACGTATCAGCTGCATGAACTGGAGAGAGCCTTCGAGAAGTCACACTACCCTGACGTCTACAGCAGGGAGGAACTGGCCATGAAGGTCAACCTGCCAGAGGTGCGCGTCCAGGTACGATTTGACGATACACTGCGTAGTTAGAAATATTTATTCCTTGCTCTTAATGTTCCCGTCCAGGGTCCTCTTATTCCATCACCTCCTTGAGGTAAAAAGCCACAGATGACGCAGCCATGTCTATTTTGAAACCGTAAACTGGAACGTTCTCTGATCAGGACAATAAATATCTTTCTTTATTTTCACAACGTACTGCCTTGACAATACTGTGAAACGAGTTACTCATGCAATAGCTATTGCACAGTTTAGAAGGGAAGAATGACTCTATAAACGCAACATAATTGACTAAATGAGTGCCATCAAGTCAGAAAATGTAATTATAGGTTCTGACTTCTGATACTACCTTGCAGTCATGTTTTCTTAACATTGAGGGATCGTTTTTGCTTTTATACGTGCATGTTGAAACTGTCAAATTTGTAACAATACATAACTGTTGAAATGGTCAAATTTGATAGATACTTACCAGTCTAATTAGACAAACGGGTTTTGATAAAAGTTTGTTAAAATACGAGTATTGTTAAAGAGGGGATATTTCTGTTGAAATTATCAAATGCGGTTGATATGTATCTGTTTAAGTAGTTTAATGGGTGACAATACATATATCTTAAAGTGGTAAAACGGGTTTCAATACATGTACGTTGAACTCTCAAATGGATGTCTAAAAGGTAAGTTTAAACGTTATCAATTGGGTCTTTATATAAAATGTTTGTTGAATACAATATTTAAGTGTGTGATGATAAATGTAGGTTGAAATATTATTATTATTATTATTATTATTATTATTATTATTATTATTATTATTATTATTAGCACCGCGTCTTACTACCCGTTCGGGTTATACGCTCTTACGCTAATGTGTAATGGGTAGGGTGATTGTGAGATGAAATGAAGGACGTACAGTTTAACGTGGAATCCGAACCACTGTGGAGGCCTGGTTGAAATAATAAAAGCTGTGTGTATACATTTATGTCAAAGTATTTAAATAGGTGTCTAAATGTTACCGGTAGATTTGTCGTTTGAGTACTAATTAATGTATTTTTACTAACGCCTGCAGGCACTCTTTATAAATTTTAGGATAAAGTAGTATTATTTCTCGGGGGTGTGGAGTTAAGTGTTTGGATTCCGTCCGGGTGTAATCAACGTATTTGTTTCCTAAATGAATTTCATTTTCTCTTCACGAAAATGTGAGTACATATAATCCAAATAATTGTGACTTTCTCATTCTTATTATATCAGTGTTATCATATGTGTACGTGTAGCCCAATAGGATGGTGAGAAATAATAACAGAAATAATATCTTTAAAGAGCTAAAACAGGGTTCATACTTATTTTGTTGTAATAGTCAAATTTACTAATACATAATTTGGCTTTGACAAAAAATAAACTATAATATCTTGTTAAAGTCATAATTGGTTTTTGTATTTTTTATTTCCTTTACCAATAAGAAGTATACTTTCTAAAATACGTTCCTTTATTATATTGCCCGCCTCGGTGGCGTAGTTGGCTAACGCGCTTGTCGTAATGAGCTCGACTGCTGAGGACGGGGAGATCGAGGTTCGAATCTGGTCGGGTGAACTGGGGGTGTGTGTGTTCCTAAATGGTTTTCCACTCTCCCTCCATGCATATGCGGGTTCACTTCCTCTAATTCAATCTTCCCAATTATCCATTAGCGTAATTAGTACTTAAGGCGTATAACCCGAACAGGTAGTAAGATGTGGTGCTTATTATTATTATTATTATTATTATTATATATTATTATTATTATTATTATATTTATTTCAGGAAAACGTTAATAAGCTTAAACACATCGAACTTATAGCAATATTCTTTATGGTGGAAACTAATGCTATGAATGTTATAACGAAAACGTTGGTTTCAATTCAAACATTTATGGTCAACATTGGTGGTCTCGGGGTACAGTGGTTGCCTCAGGACTTGATATTTGTGGGCTCAAAATCAGCCTCAATCGACGGATTTTACTTGGGAAATGAAAATCCGTAGCACAACTTTCTTCGGAGGGGAAGTAGAGCCATTGGTCCCATGCCGAGTGTGGCATGTATAAAAGAACCTTGGAAGGTATTTGAAAATTCTTTTACTGACCAAATTGGCAGGCCAGTTCTGATCAAATCAGCAGTTTCAGAAGGCAAGTTAAATAACTCAAATAAATAAAATAAATAAATTAGTAAAGATTTATGGGCTGGATAAGTAAGCCTAATCATCACGTATAGCTCAGCCAAGTTCCTGTGGGTAGGATAGAGAGGTGTTGTTGAACAGAGGTGGATCCATATCATTTTCATAAGGGGGAAATAGTTATTTACAATGTCAGATTTCTGTTTAAAGTCATTTAATAGTTTCTCATTCTTATCTGATCTTATGTTTGTTTTAAACCCTAGTCATCCACTCTATTTTTTTTAAATCGGATAATTTTTATAAATTATTTGGAGTGGCCCTCCTTCAACAATTTTTTGAAAAATTGATCACTTTAGTAGCTATGAGTAGCTTCGCCTTGAATTTTTTTAAATTATATTCTTTTAAAAGACATTTAAGGTGTTCCTCACCTAGAAATTTTTGAAATTTGGATGACCCTCAAAGCTATTTAAAATGATCCGGATCTTAATTTTTTACGATGATTAAATACCTCTAGAAGACAATCTTTGCAGGTGTCTTCTACTAACAAAATTGGATAGTTAAATTATTTCATAAACTAGGCTATTTGGGGTGGTCCTAGCCTGAAAATTATTCAAAATGACAAGCATCTAGAAGCTATTTGGAATTGTCCTCCCTGACTTTTTCTGCCAGTTAGATGCCTCTAGTCTAGTAGTTATTTGAAGCAGTCTTCTCCAGCTTTTTTTTTTTTACAGTAGAATGCATATAGGAGATATTTGAAGTTTTATTTAAGGCCATCTTTTGGCTTCATATTCGATAATATCAGAGGATTTGAAATATACATGGGGGGGGGGGGGGGGGAATATATTCCAGGGGGGCAGAGTCCCCCACAGTTCCACCGCTCCCCCTGTCCACACATAATCTATATTCTGTATTCGTGGATGAAATGCTCTCAGGTGATTATTGGTCTTCTTTGATGTGTGGTAGTCTACCGTCTCTACGCGTAAAAAGTTCGTTACTCGCTATGCACGACAAATATTATTACATGAAAACTATTATTTTTTACACACTTGTGTGAGTAATATCAAACATTGAATGAACGTGGACGGATAACGCATATGTTGACCCAGCTTTAGAGGTGTCTTCGCGTAAAAAGATGTGTTGTTTATCTGTGTTGTACTTTGTTTCCAAAATTTAAACTTTCATTTTGTTTTTTATATTAATTTTCTAACTTTCACAGGTGTTCAACTGACCCTTTGAACCCCTCCTCCGAATCCACGCCTTCTGTTGAACATCAAGATATAAAAAAAACAGACTTTTAGCACAGCCGAAAACGTTAATGATAAGAAAATAATTACCTTTAAATATAAATAAGGTTTTAAATATCCATAAAATAAAAATAATTATTATCCTTCACATAAAAAAAGGATTTTTGTCACTCGATGATTTTGAACCTTACTCTTCCCTTTCCCAGGAAAATGTAGTTACATTAAATCTCGAATGCTCATTTTGTTTTTAAACTAGCAAATACCCTGATCCTATCATCTAGTCAAATTCATACCCACCTCTTAAGATGTTTTTCTTTACAATATCAAACTTTTTTTGTTTCAAATTAGTATCCTAGGACTTATCAAAAGCAATCTGAATAAACTGCTGAATGAATATTGTCATAGTTTGGTAATGACTAGCAACATTCAAAGTATATTACCATAGATTTAAATAACAAAAAAATTTTCCCTATGGTTTTTCGATGCTATCAACGGTAAGATCCTACCTAGTCTATTTTGTTCCAGGAGCAATATTTTATCGACATGCAATAGATTCCCTCCTCCTTTCCCTCATGCGACCTTTCAGCCACAAACTCATATTCCCTAGCTATAAACATATTAAACAGCCATAAAACGTATTTATTTTTGTTTTGAGAAAAAAAAATATAAATATTTTATTTGGTTTGGTTTACTGATTTGTATTCCATGAGTTGCTTTATGTGTAACATATCAACATAAACATCATGAACTCAACGCATGCGTCAACAACATGCACCTACATGTAGAAAATATAAAATATCCTATTTTCAATTGCGTTATATGGTATCGGATATTTTTCCCTCTTATTTTTCGTTTGGAAACATATGTGGACAGGTCACGTGATTCCGGCTACGCCAATCACAATCAAAAAGGTTATGTTGAATTGTAAAAATGGAAAAGAGGGGGGGGGGATGGGGGAACGGGGATGCAATGGGAATGAAATGCCGTGCCGCGTTTATTTTATTGCCCTGTATATTAAGAGATAGGAGTGCGTTTTTTTTTATTTCAAATTATTAGATGTGTCTCTTATAAATGTTATATCCATTATTTTTATAGTACATACTAACATAAAATACCTTTCCATTAAAACGAACAGTAGAAAGATGTCATATAATTCAGAAAATTTCTGACAAGCTGGTAAGTTTCCCAAAATATGTTATTTTTGTACCGTGTCTTACTACCAATCCAGACTATTAAAACACAATTAAATTAATGGGGTAGTGAGGGGGATGGTATAATATTAGAGTAAATGTTACCACATTGGTATGAAAGAAGAGGGAAAACAACATAGGGATAAACAACCTTCCAACCTCCTTCTAAGATTGTGACGCCTGCCTACCTTCTCTTCACTTACCAAACAGGCTTGACGTCTTATTAAAAGTGCCCGCCGATGTGATTATTTGGACAAATATTCAAACCATGAACCTAAGGGTACGGCCAGACTGAGCGCGCGAGCGACTAAAATATAAAATAGAACACATTGGTTGTAATAGGAGGTGGCCACACTGGAGCGAGCGAGCGACTGAGCGCGCGCGCTTGAAAATTATTATTATTATATTATTATTATTATTATTATTATTATTATTATTATTATTATTATTATTATTATTATTATTATTATTATTATTATTATTATTATTATTATTATTATTATTAGCACCGCGTCTTACTACCCGTTCGGGTTATACGCACTTACGCTAATGTGTAATGGTAGGGTGATTGTGAGATGAAATGGAGGACCTACAGTTTAACGTGGAATCCGAACCACGGTGGAGGCCTGGCATTCCCCACATTCACAAGATGTCTTGTCAGAGGTGAAGGAAGGGTTTGGAAATCAAATAAATCTGTGCTGGGACCGAGGATTGAACCCGGCCGCCAGCACAGAAGTCTGACACCTTACCCCTAGACCACCAGGTCATCCTTGAAAGATAGAACTGATTCTATTTTTCAAGCGCGCGCGCCCTACCCGGTACAGTCTAGTTTACAGGCGTTAGGCAATATTATTGTATGTTGGTTCATTGAGTGCTAGGGAAACTTCTTATTTTGACATATATTTGACTTTTTTCTATCAGTGATAGGTTTAACACACTTGCTATTAATGGCCTAATTTAATTGGTAAGACCATAAATAATATAATGTATTTATGTAAAACTGATATGTTAAAATACTTCAATATTATAATCAAAGTAGGCCTTTACAAATAAGAATCACCATTAGTTTGGAGAGAGTATGAAAAAACCACAACAATAAATAAGTTTTAAAAATCACCTTCAGTTCACTGAGCCAAGATTCGAACCTTTGCTCCCAATCAACAGCAAAGCACCATTCCACCATTGGTGCGGCTAATCTGATTTTAAAACACTTCAATACACTAAAATATTTGCAATGTTACCGAATCAAACGTTTGCACTGACATCCGCATGTACTCAAAAACCTATCAGGGTAACTTCTCAGTTGTCTTATAGATGGTGGAACTCCCCACACACATTTCTCAATTTATTAATTGGTAATATGCACTCCTACTTTTTTATTTTTTATAAATACACAATATTTTCTGTAAGAATTTTCGAGGAGCAGAGATGTACCAAGTGTCTTTGACAGAGACATCTTCTCTAATGAACTAGGGGTGGTCTAACAAGTGATATACTCTTGCTCTCCCCAGTATTCAAGACAGTCTTACACTTCTCACCTTTTCTTACAACAAACACGGATTGTCTAACTACGGTATTAGAAGACTGTTATTATTATAAAAATAATAATAATAATAGTAGTAATAATAATATTTTTTGTGATAGTTATAATTGTTTAAAACACAAACATCTATGGGCACGCAGTATAGTTGTCAGTCTGGTAAGGAGATGAAGAAGTTTTTTTTTTGCATTCATTCCTGTTTCCATCCTTTGGCCTGGTCAGTTTTTTCCTTCAATCCATACATTTTCCACTACTGCTTGCTAGAACAATCGTTGCTTCATATACCTTATAAACTAACTTAAGACTAGGACAGTCACAACATCCAGTCTCCGGCCGTCAATTCATCACTGTGAAAGAGTAATCACTAATGATACTTTTTTTGACTATGCTGGGAATCGAGCTCGGGATCCTCAGATCAGTAGGTATATACACTACTGAGCTAAGGTGTCAGATTGTGACGAATAAGTTGGGATTCAAATCTGCTCGCTATAATCAGGATGTTGTCCTCACCTAATTAACTTTTATCCTCCTTATACGCAATTGCGGGTGCATTTTCCTCTACATGTTTAGCTCCTTATCCTACCTCATAAGCGTAGTTAAAAATTCTAATATCCTGGTCGGATATAAATACAAGGTGGTGAGACGAACATCACAGTTTGAAAAGAGTTTTTTGGGACAGTGTATGTTTTACAAGCAGTGTTGCCATTATTTATTTCCTCACTTAAAAATTCCCTGTGTTCCATAGGTTTTCAAGAGTAGATTTTATTGTTTCTAAAGAACTAAAAATTTGATTTTAGATATAATGAAATTGTATTTTTCATAGAATTGACTAGTTTCAAATTAATGTTATTTGTGTTTAAAATAGGATAATTTGAGCTTGTTGGTGTAAGGTACAGAGGATACCCAACACAATATTTCATTAAATACATGTGTATGATGGTTAGAAGGGCGAGAAATTGAGGGGGAAGGGACAGTGGAAATGTGTTTGAACCAATTTAAATTGCATTTTATTTTATATAAATACCTTCTATTTAGGAGCTTGCAGTTAAGGTGGAACAAAAGAAAGAGATTTAGGTTAGGATTAATGTTTTAAAATTTTTTTCATAATAAAAAAAGTTGTCCAAAATGATTAAAATATTGCTCTAGAGGCTACATATAGTTTAACTTACTTCACCTCAACCGTTCTATAATATTTTTCATTGGCATCACTGGATTAAACTGAGACTATTTATCTTTATTTAAATTTAATTTATCAAATGCTACTCTACTCATGAAAGTTATTAAATATTTGTGGCAAATTAAACTAAACGTATCTTATTGGAGCAACACTTCTTTTTATTTCTAACAAATAGTTTGTTATATAAAATGCAAAAATACTGAGCTAAGCTGACTCAAGAACAAGAAAGTGGGTAGGGAAGAAGTAATACTAAACGGTGCAATGAAGATTTTGGGATACGTAAATGATATAACTTTTTTGAGTAATAGTAAGGAAGCTGTTTTTAGAAACACAATTTTATCAGAGGCTGACAAGGAAATATGTTTAGTAGTGAACGCTGAAAAGATATAGTATATGATTACACAGAGAAACATATTGGGGACGATAATTTAAAGAGTATTTATAACCGGGGTTGGTAAATTGGGTTCCGTCTGCCAAAATCATGTCAAATTGGGTTCTAGTTAGAAAAAAGTTATCGGTTAGAATAAGGGTATACTTAAAATGGGTTCCGTCTTCCGTCAGCCTATTAGCGTTACCCAGGAGACACCACGTGGAGATTGAATTAACGTTGAATTCAATCCTTCATAAGTTTGTGCTATATATACTTATAACCATGAAATATAAACATTGTCATATTCTTTTAACTTGGCATAGCTTTCATTGTATCGGACTGCTCTGCACTGTGTAATTGAGCTTTGATGTTTTTTAGATCAACAGTGTGGAAAAAAAAAACACATCGCTGTGCACTGCCAACAGCGCAAACAAAAAGGCACTATGTAAATTTGAAACAGAGTTATCATCGTAGATAATGCTTAAATTGAGCAAATATAGTAATACTTTTCAAACTACAGCCAGATATAACACGCGGACCCATTTTACCTACCCCTTTCAAAATATTGGGACCCATTTTACGTAACTATTTCAAAGTAGTGGGACTCATTTTACGTATTGGTGAAATGGGACACAACTCTTGGGTCCTAATTTATGTAGCGCCCTTCTAATAACATATAATTTTATCATTTGACAAGGTTAATGAATTTAAATATTTACCATTTATTTTAACTAGCAATAACAATGTTAAAGGGGAAATTGGGAAAAGGATAGAGTTGGGAAATTCATCCTATTACTCGGTCAATAAGTTGATGTCATCTCGTCAGTTGTTAAGGATTGTAAAACTAAGAATTATAAAACAATCATTTTACCGTTTGTTCTCTATGGGTGTGAAACGTGGTCTCTTACCTTACATGACGAAAATAAATTGAGGGTTTTCGAAAACAAGGTGCTTAGTAATATGTCTAAAATGTCCAAAATAGGATTAGGATTCAGGGTAGTGGAGGAGGTTGCATAGCGAAGAGTTACAAATCTGGCACTAAAGCAAGACATTGATAAGATAGTAAAGTATCTTAGATTACGGAACGATAGAACGATCTCAATATAGGGACAGATAGCGTACTTTATTTTAGTGCGGCAATGGAGTATCAAATTTCTAATAAAATTAATAAAATAAGTAAATAAACGTACTTTTCCACCCTGACTTAAACGTACAAAATCAATAAATATTGCAATGATTTTTAAGAAACTTTTTTTGTGATAATACCGGTATTATCCCTGTTTTTTAAAGATAAAAATAGTTTCCGAAGTTTTTTATTTCTTTCGGTATTCTTGTTATATCTTGCTATGTTGTATTCATTATAATTTATAGCATTCGTACATTTTGTTAAGCTTAAATGATAAATTAATCATGTGGCCTATTTGTAGGTTTGTTCTATAGCTATATTGTGTCTGAACCACCAATAAGTGGTATTAGAGCTCTAAAATACATTCCAATTCAAAATTTGGAATATTATAATTGCTCAAATCATTGAATCTCCGATATTCTTAAGGTTTCAAGTGATCCGAGGGTTAAAATATTAGAGGGTCCTACACCTAATTAGAGAAAACGTGCTTGCATTTGCGTGGAGGGAGCATGAGGAAACATTTAGGAAAAATCACCCTCATTAACACACCCGGGATTCGAAATCCTGATCTTCACGTCATCGGAAAACCGACTTAAAACAGCATGAAATTTATATTGCGTGCCCCTGGACTATTGTTGTTAGGTTGTGAGTGTACATCAATAACAACGGCGCGGGTCTCGTTCGAACAGTAGAAGAGAAGAGATTTTACCCAACAATGTCGTCCTCAGGAGACAAAAAAAAGGAGGAAACTCCTGTAATCCGATTGTCTCATTAGTGTAGAGCTTGTTTTAGTCTCTATTAGTCGGGTAGCGGAATTGCCTCCTAACTTCGCATCTTTCATTTCGCTCGTTCTATCTTCCTATTTATATATATATATATATATATATATATATATATATATATATATATATATATATATATATATATATATATATATATATATATATTATATATATATATATTATATATATATATATATAATACATATAATACACTTTAACTCCCTTCCTACATCACTTCCTTTCAATTCTCCTACCCTCACTATTTTATTTGTCACACGTCTAGTTTTTTACTTCTCTGGAAATGGGATCAATGGTGAGTATATATTATTTACCAAGGTAAAAACTGGATTTTATCATTGTAGGCGTTATTGTTTCGTAAATAAAGATAAAAGTGAAATTTACCTTTATCACTTAATAATTCAACATGGAAAGAAAAAAAATTTAAAATAAAAGAAGAAAGGTTTTTTTTTTTCAAATAATTATAATTTTAGGCATCCCTCCACCTCTTTATCAAATTTACGTGTTGTTTGTGAAATGAAGGTTGGATATGGATTTATATTTGAATGTAGTTTTAATCACTTATCTAACTGTAAAAAAATATTTTTTTCCTTATTTGAATCTGCCTATAATTCTACTAGTTGATACTTGAAATTGTACCAATTAGTTTTTATCTTAAAAGGGTTTAAATAATTAGTTATTGTATTTGTCTTGTGCAATTAATTACAACTTTCACAGTTGAACACGCGGACTAAATAACAGGCTTATTTAATCTGTTTTCTCGGTGACATTGGAGTTGGGGCTCAAATCACAACATTGAATACTAAATTTTTTTTTCCCACTCCCTCTCACACAAATTTAGGTACATCTCCTCTAATTTCTTCCTAAATTATCCATACCATATTTGAAGAGTTTAATTTACTTCACATGGTGATATAAACATTTATTTAATATCTGTCAAGGGGGTCCTGGAATTTAATGACAACTTTTCCTTTTAATTTTAAAAGTTTGTTATCTAATACCTCTATGCTTATCACAAATATTCAACAATTTGTTAATATCAGTACGTGAATAAATTTAAACTAATTTTTTATAATGAGGCAATGTTTTATTAATTTTGACAAAAAGCATGATTTTTTTTATAAAAATTGCTCAAACACTAATCTTTTCTCTCGTTTCCTGCACTCCCACCTCAAATGCATACAGTTCGTATAGGCAGTAGAACGTGGAACCAAAAATCATTTTCAGAATTAAGTTATTTTCACTAGTACCTGGTTTGAAATGTATCAATTGCTTACACTCTTAATTAGTTCAATTAGTTATTGTCATTAAGTAGCTTCATTACTTATTAATTGGTATTAGGAGCTCTAAAATTAACTGCCGCACTTACAGAAATAAGCCACTTATCCTTATCTTAAGCTAGTTATATTCAGTCCACCTCATTACACCCTATCCCTATCTTGAACTAGTTATACCCAGTCAACCTCATTACACCTATGCCTATCTTGAACTAGTTATACCCAGTCAATCTCATTACACCCTATCCATATCTTGAACTAGTTATACCCAGTCCACCTCATTACACCCTATCCTTATCTTGCGCTAGTTATATATCCAGTCCTCCTCATGACACCGTAACCCTATCTTGAGCTAGTTATATCCAGTCTACCTTATTACACCATATCCCTATCTTGAGTTAGTTATATCCAGGCCATCTCAATACACCTATCTCTTTCAGGTCAATTCTAATGTTATCCTCCAATCTACATCTAGGTCCTCACAATATTAACTTCCTATTGGGTTTGCCAGTGAGTACCCTGAACAAGGTTTTAGATTCTCTCATTCTCGCTGCTTGTCTTGCACAACCTAATTTTTTAGGATTCCTAATCCTCACAATGTCTTGTAATAGGTACATGGAATGTAACTAATTATTATGTAACCTACTCAAAACCCCAGTATCTTCATCCTTTTTTGGACCAAATATCAACCAAAGCACCATGTTTTCGACCACCTTAAATTGGTTTTCGTTATGTAAGGTATGAGACCCCGTTTCACACACAAAGAGAACCACTGGTAGCATTATTGTTTTGTATATTATGAGTTTTACATTCCTTGAAATCAACAAGATTTCAACAACTTACTGACCGAGTAATAGCATGCATTCCCCAGCTGACTTATTTTTCTAATCCTCACTCTAATATCGTTATTTATAGTTAAATTTATTCCTAATTATTTCAACCCATTAAACCTACCAAATGAAATGTTGTTCGTAGTAATCTCGAAATTATCGTGCCCTAATTGTTTTATCTCTGTGATCATATACTTAATCTTTTCAGTGTTCACTTCTAAACCTGTTTCCTTGGTAGCCTTTGATAAAATGTTTTAATTTCTTGCAACAGCTTCCTTACTATCTCCCAAAAAAGTTAAATCATCTTAGTATCCTAATAGCTGCAATGTACCCTTTAAGGTAAACCCTCCATTACTTTTAAGGCCAGTTCTTGTCCTATTCGAGCGAGGCTGTGTCTAGTAAAGTATGGGTGTGAGCAGGAGGGTCTGGAAGTGGAACAGGATCTTCCGCAGATTGAAGTGAAAAACAAGGTGACAAGTCGCCATCAGATGAGTCATGGAGATTGTATTGGAGTCACTATCAGAACTTTGATTGTGTAGCTCTTTTCTGTCTCCTGTCTTCCTTTTCTGTGGTTTTGAAGCCAGAACATTGTCTTTCGAAGTGCCAGGCAATGGCTATTTATAAATAGTTTCCACAGCACAAGCAGTAAAAACAGATGGAGCAAATGCCATATCGGGAACAGCGTCAAGCTTAAAGGGAAATATACTCGTGACTCGGAAGATTGACACGAGGTTAGCTGCTGATGTAGCTTTCAACCAAACAGTAGAAAATATTTTCCCAAAAACAATTCGCCTTAAACTCCAATCTTGATAATGCAGCCAAAATTTTAAGGCTTCCTCATCACAATAACACTCAAATGATTTGAAGACAGATTTATCTAAGGGTTGGAACTCATTTGTTGTGTTACTTGGAAGACAAAATAATGTAACATTATGTCTCTCTGCCACTTCTACAACGTGATATGGAGATGGGATGATGCACCATCACAAACTAATAACGTAGGCCCATTCCCGAGTCTAAATTCAGCAAAGTGCTCTATCCATTTGGCAAACACTTTACCCGTCATACTTCATTTGGATGTCATTACTACTTTGGTACCGGGAGGTAAATTTTCCTCCCACTCAGGTTTCTTCCGTTTTCCTTTAAATTAAATCAAAAGTGGGATTGCCTGAACTGTTGAATTTCCGCATTTAACAATTGAGCATTTTCAGGTGCTACATTGACGACTCTTTTCACGCCCTTCGAGCTAATACCTTTTGTTGATGATGCAATGTTAACCTTGCATCCTTTCTAATTAATATTACATATATTTTGTGTTTTCTCCGCATAATCAATATCTAGCATACTTGTTGTAATTTATTATAATAATCTGAAACTACAGCTCGATGTAGTGTTGATGTTCTTCTTGGATTCAAGTTTTGTGTTCTTCGTTTAGTGACATCGTCATGACGCTTTAAAAACACTTGAGCCATTTACGACCTGCTGTTTATTTATTTAGGTTAAAGGGATGCAGATTTTTGTTTTCATTTCAAAATTTGAAAACACATACTTTCAAAAGTTTTCTTGTCAATGGCATACCAATATTTGCCAAACGAGTAATTCTTGAACATAGCTCTTCCTATTATTGTGGAGTAAGCATAGGACTTTTCCCCAATTTTCTGTTAGTTTAACCTGAAAGCAGATGGTTTCTAAGATTCCTACCTGGTATACCACAGTTCTTTGATGCCTGGTTTATAGATAGTCCATTTCTTACTGCCTGGACTGCATCTTTCATCTGACTTTCATTCCAATGGGCTCGTTGCTTTTTAAAATTTTCTTCATTCATGGTTGACTGCAAAAATGATAAAAATACAAAATTTAAAAATTACAATAAAACGCTATAAAGATTCCTACACAACAGTAGTAAAAACACCATAAACCAAGGTTGGATCTTTGGTGGCATATAGTGTGATATTTTCAAATTACTATAAACAGTGACACAAATACCACTAGCATTTAACAAACTAGGGTCCAGGAGTTAATTCTTGGGAAAGCTCTGAAAATGCAATGCCACTAGATAGTATTTTGTACATTAATTAAATATTATTGACTAGCGTCGGCAGTAATTTAATATTATATTTCCTAAACAACTTTAATTTTTGGTGTTAAAAAGCACAAAGGTTTCGAGATGAGTTGAGGGGTGGGATGGACGTGGAGGAAGGGTGTTTGGATATCAAATACTAACCTGTCCTCTACGCTATGTGCCTCAAACATACAACGTTCTTTACTATATGATTTTACCAGTGGGGAAGTAAAAATGGCTGCAAATATATCCCTGATGGTCACTAATAAAGCCTTTGCTGGTTCCAAATAAGGCTAACAGTGGCTTTATTAGGGGCACTACACTTTGTGTAATTTGTTACACATTAAAAATTATGTGGCTTGAAACTAAGTGCTATTTTATTACGTAGTATTAAAGAGCATTAAATAAAATTAAAATTAAATATAATTCAATACACTTGCGAAACCTGTGAAACCTGCCAGCTTTCCAAAATTGAGGCTAACACCCCCCCCCCCTCCAAAAACACACTGCCCTATACATCAATTAGATTGGACTAAGCCCCCCTCCCCCAGCTTCTAGAGGTGGGGGGGTAGATATGAAAAATTTCCTTAGTGGCGGTTTGCGGTGGAGGGGTTGAATGGTTGGCACCTAGAGCCTATTATACTTCAAAATATAGTGTGTTAAGAGATTATTGGGTTATAAGAAGTGAGCAAGGGAGGTGTAGATAGGAGCCACGGGGGATAGGGTGGACAAATTTCGGGCTAACCTTAAAATTATTTTAATTAACTTATTGACGATAAAAAATTGAGTAAGATTTATGAACATAGTGGGATTACAAAGGCTCACATTTATTTGTTTCATCTGGACATGGATAGCAGGTCGAGTGTTAAGGTCACTCCGGGAAATGTGCTAAAAAAAATCTGAGAATAACGCGGAGGTTAATTCCTGAAAGTGATATAATCAGTGAAGGCAGCTTTCGGGTATCCGTGTGAGAGGTTGTGAGAGTGTAACTTAAAACAGGGGTGAGTTATTCACGTTTTCCTATTACAAAACAATTACATTAAAAATACAACAATTATTCTTATATCATAAAGAACAACTAGATTTTCCGCTAATTTTGGTAAAGATTGGACTTCGTAACCCAAAGGGTTCAAAAGTTATTAAACAATATAATTTCAAGAGTACCGGAATCTAAGGTAATTGCAACCTTAGTGGAAATTTCCATTGCAACTGCAATACACGTGGTGAGATAGAGAAGAAAGGAGTCAGGGCAATTAACTAATAGCTCACTAAACGGTCCATTAATAGCTCCATTTAATTAACTGAAATAATTTTACCGAAATAATAATTGAAAATTTCGCGGAAAAAATATAGGGAAAATTTTCCGTCTCACATTTCTAGATGGGTGTGAATAAATTACATACTGCCCCTAGACACCAAGTCTAATGCCAACCTAGTCCAAACTGTGACCTCCCACCCGTTCACGGAAAGAACATTTTTGGATCGTCCAAAACCCACTTCCCCTAGACACCACCAAAAAATGATTAAGAACCCCCTAAACACACTGTCTCTAGACATCGTAAAAAGAAAAACCTGCCCTCATACACCAAGAACCCCTCTAAAGAATTGAACTAGGCGAATGCGAGTTGAATAAGGTTATATGAATCAGCATACATGGAGGATTACACATTCTTCCGTGTGAAAACGAGGGTTCAAATTATTTGCATAACGAAAACAACTTTCAAAGACTAAAACAAAATTGAGCATGGCTGAGACATCACACGTGGTCTATTCCTGATGAGGGATGAAGTCACCGGGCAAAACCCGTCCAGCTCATCACGGGGGGGGGGGGGGGTCAAAGTTCAAGGTCAAAGTGGAGCAGCTCATCGCCGTATCTACTTACAACATTGAATTTTTAGATTCATTGACAAAACAATACAAATGACAACAAAAACAAAATAATACAGAATCATCAAATAACAATCAAAACACTTCAATCTATAGGAATATTTTATGAATTACTCTAAGTCTCGATCTGAAGCATCAACATTGTTTCGATACTTCAACTTTTCCTTGTTGCAGTTTCTGTGATAGCTAATAAGTTAATTTCAGATGGAGCAGGCTATCAGTCTATCTACCCTATGGATTTCTACGACAGAGCAAGAAACAGTTTACAAATTTTACCGACATGGTACTATTACATAACTTCCAGGGTTCTTTTACATGCTACAATCAACATAATATCAACGGCTTTACTTCTTCTCCGAAGAAAGTTGTGCTACGGATTTTTATCGCTCAGATCAATCGATCTCGGCTGGGTTTAACACAAGATCATCGGGTCCTGACGCGAGCAATTTACCCCAAGACTACTGAGGTCAATGATTTAGAGGAATAGAGAAAGCAAATAAAAGGCGCATAAACTAATGAAACAACATAAACCACTAAAACATAAATTATTTATTTAACATTATTTGTTCTAAATTTAAAATAACAATTACTTTTTTAATTTAATATGGTCAAAAAACTGTATTTTTAATTATATCTCTAGCGTGAATAAAAGCTGTCAAATGGCATTGTAGGTACTTGACATGCATGTAACCAGAATTGCAATTAATAGTTTCGACTTTATATTAAATTTGTTTTGAATTATTGAAATTGTTTTGTGTTAATCAAAATCTAAATGCGTTGTTGAAAAATATACAGTTGAAAGAGGATTGATAATGTAGCCAATTAAAGTATGTCAGTTAATGTTAATTAATATTCAATCCTACTAATATATAGGAATTAAATCTTATATGTGTGTTTGTTTGTTTGTTTGTAGACCTATTGCGTTCAAACCACTGTAAGATTGTGCTGAAATTTTGCATAAACATAACTCTGACGTCATGGTAACACAGAGCTACCCAAACTTTTTCGACTCAAAGCCCCTTTGCAAAAAAAAAAATCTGCTTAACGCCCCCTCAAATTAATTATATTCCTACCCACTTCGGTGACCACGTGGTTTGACGTGCTAATCTCGCTGTGGACTAGACTGCCGATGACGGGTGATAGAGGTTCGAATCTCGGTAGGGTGTTTCTCCAAAATGGTTTTTCATTCTTCTTCCATGTAAATACGGGTACACATCCTATTAATATAACCTCCCTAATCTCTAAAACCCCAGATTAATTAGTACATAAGTGTATAATCCACACGGGTAATAAGATGTGTTGCTAAAAATATTTACCTATGATTCCTATTCTTCCCTTTAAATATAAAAAATGCATAGTTGGTACTTTTTACTTTCTCGCTATCTTACAGGTAGAGAAAGTATTGTGATTATCAAAGAAATCGAACTCGAGATTTTGATGAATCTCGACGTTTCATGAAGCCCGAATCCAAAAAAGTTGTTTTTGAATTTCCGTCTGTCTGTTTGTCTGTACCTCCGACTAGAGCCTAAACTATTTTACCAATTGGACTAAAACTTGGTATCTAGGGTTTTCATAGATTTACCCCGAGGAATTTTTGAAATTGGATATCCAACTTAATACTAAGGGTAGTTTCCTTAAATGCGGTAAGAAAAAAAAATATTTAATCGAAATCAGCTCTAATGATTTTTATTAGATTTAATTTCTAAGCTTTGATCCAAAATTACAAACCAAATGTCTACTCTCAACTTTTCGACAAAATGACTTTAAGGGTTCCGGTATGATGCGTAAATTCTAATTTTTAATTTTAGCTCCATAAGTATTTGATATATGAAATTACTTATCATTGCAACAAGTCGATATATTTATAATATTTATTTACTTGAAATATATTTTTATAAAACCAAGCGTTTTAAAGCTATACACAAATATATATTTCTTTTAACTTTGCCAACATTTTACGTTAAGTATTACAACTGTTAAAAAATTAAACCGATGATTTTGATAGATGTTGACGTTTCATGACTCCCCGAACCCTAAAAAGTGGTTTTTGCAACGTTGTGTGTCTTTCTAACCCTAAAATTAATAGCAGTTTACTAGAGGATGAAAATTAAAAAAATCAATTTTCTCAAATTGTTTATAGATATTTTATATTTCTCATTTTAGACTCAATAGTCAATAATTGTCTATTTTATTGGTCAAAATTTATAAAAGGGAAATGTAATAGCAATGCGATAACCATAAGATGTGCATCCATTAGTAAAATGACAAAAATTTTAATCGGAAGTCAAAATTTTAATAAGAAATATCGGCCCCAGGGACCCAATTTCGATATTTTTATTGGTCCAAAAATACAAATGAAGACGTTAATGCTTTAAAAATAAAATTATAATATTTAAAACCATGAATAAAAAATGTTTTACTTATTTCTATCGCAATTTGTTCACGGGTTTGAGTAAATATCTCAATTTCTAAACAATAGATGAGAAAGTTAGTGCAGAGTTCCGTACCATTTATTTATTATTACTAGTGATACTATTTAATAAGCAATTTTATTGCACTTAAATTACACATTGAACATACTTGGAAAATAATAGTCTTACGACACAGTGATTAATAATATCCAAATAGTTTCGATATTTCACTACTATGTGATTCACTGCACTAAATTGTCGTTCAATTAGCTAATAAAATGGAAAGGCCATATAAATAAGATTTGATTTTCTTGATAAAGCAGTAAATTTTATATGATCCTTCATCCATATGTCTTGGTATCCTCTGTTTAAGATTAGCTTCGATTTTTCATAATTTTGAAGCTGAACAATTTCTTATTGCAAACTAAGTTATTGTTATTCTGCTTTGCAAATGAATGGATTTTATATCCAGACAGGTATTTCCAAATCAATCAAATCTTTAAAGCGATTCCTATATCACTCTTCAGTGGTTGCAGATGTGAACAATATTCTTCCAAATCATGGCCTGTTTAAGATGTTTTTATGCTGCTCATGGGGGGAAACTGCAAAAAACTTTTCTGCCAATATTATGTTTAAACAACTCCAAAATCATGATGAAGGTAGATATCGCAATCTTGCCTTTACTAAATTGAAACTATCACCCTGAAGCTGCATATTCCGCGTTTTAATTTTGTCATAAATGTCGTTCAAATATGCTCTCAAATAAAATACAGAAATGCTTCAAGCGTGAGCCTTTGGACAGCGAGCACATTTCACTATGAAGAAGAAGGCGTTCAAGCTCCTAATCGTTGTAAAACATTTTAGAAAACATTCTAAAATAGTTAAAATAAGGAGTGATAATATTTAAAGTTAAGACTTAGATATAAATATCAGGAGATAATTATAATAAAATATAAAACTATCTGATATGAAACTATAACTCATTAAATTAATTTTTATTATATTGTTATATTTATCTCCTGAGTTTTCTAAGTATTAACTATAATTATTACCACTCCTGATTTAACAACCTTAGAATGTTTTCTAAAATGTTATACAATGCCCCCAGGAACAACTTTCTTACACATTTTTTAATTTGAAATTGAATTTGAAGAAGACACCTGCTAATCTATGGTTCAGTTATCAATGCCTTAAAAATCATATAACCCCAAAATATATGTCCCTTTCTATTTTAAAACTAATCATAAGAGAACGTTAAAATTACAAAAACAAAAAATCAGATCAATAGAGTCAAATGCGAAATATCCTTTATTCATCTGAAATTACAAACATTAAACAAACAATCTTACAAAACTTATCTTGAACTAGATAAATCACTTCACCCTATTTTGTTAAATGAAACCTTAGACATCATCAATATCAGAGTTGACAACATCAATTCCAGTAAATATATAATATTAAACAAAAAACTCAATACCTTATCTCAAACTAAGCAACCAAAGCCAAGAGCCCACAATTCTTGCTTCAAATTAAATCCTAGATATATAAATATATAAAAACTAGTTTAAATATTCTTTGATAGTGATTTCATTAAACCAATTTATACCTTATTTATATTTTAACTTTACGCACTAAAAACTCTCAGAAAGAATTTTATTAGACAATTGCTTAAAATATTTCATTATAATCGGATAAACTATTAATCTATAAAACAAGCTATTATCGCCACATGCAGTTCAATTACTTCAGAATTTTTCATAAGAATTTGTAACGCACATAACAGCTAAGAATGTAAATAATTGAGCATAAGCCAGGTGTTTAAGCTATCAATATTTTTATTAACGAAGCTGGAATTTTTTTTCAAAGTGAAGTTGAATCTGATATTTTTTTCGGAGAGGAATTGAAGTTTTGAGGCCTCACACACCCGTACTAAACTTTAAGAGTTGTACAATTACCTTTAACGTGCCAGGTAGGTCAATACATCTAGAAAATACACTTAAGAAACCAATTTCAGCCAGGGGAGTTGTTTAATATTTCACAAATCCTAAAAACAGAAGAAAAAATAATTAAGTACACACACACACATACACTATGAATCAATAAAATACAATGTATTACTTGACAATATATTAATTCAGTTTACCATCATTGTTTCATAAAACAAGTTTATTTAAACTAAATATAAACTATTACTAGGGACAAATAATGAAGCGTTTAGAGGAAATGTACAGTACACGCAATTAATTGAGAGCAAAGAGCAATTTTGGAAACAAACAAAAATATACCCCCGGATGGAATTCGAGCCCCGATCCTCTCATCACTGGATGCATCAGGAAAGGATTGCTCATCAATTCCTTAGGTATGCTTTAAGGTGCTGCAGAAGGGAGCGCAATTATTTTTACAGTTTTTTTATAATTGAAAATTGTTGGCCAAAATAAATCAATAATAATAATAATAATAATAATATTATTATATTATTTTATTTATTATTATTATTATTATTTTATTATTAGCACCCCGTCTTACTACCCGTTCGGGTTATACGCACTTACGCTAATGTGTAATGGTAGGGTGATTGTGAGATGAAATGAAGGACCTACAGTTTAACGTGGAATCCGAACCACGGTGGCGACCTGGCATTCCACACATTCACAAGATATCTTGTCAGAGGTGTAGGAAGGGTTTGTAAATCAGATAAATCTGTGCCGGGACCGAGGATTGAACCCCGGCCGCCAGCTCAGAAGTCTGACACCTTACCCCTATACCACCAGGTCACCAATATAAATCAATTATTTTTACAGTAGCAACATAGAGTTTAGTTTTCTGCAGATGCTAATATCAACAAATCGTGAATGTATTTCAAGGGTGTCCTGGAATTTTGTCAAAACTGTTTGAATAAAAAAAAGTTTTGACAAAATTCCAGGACACGCTTGACAGATATTCAAGATCAGTTGATATTAGCATGTGCACAAAACTAAGCTCTATGTTGCTACTGGAGAAATATTTTATTTACTTTGGTCAAAAAATATAATGCTATAAAACTGTAAAAATACGGGCGCTCCTTCTTCCGCACATTAGTCAAAATTATTATTTCGTATTCCTCTACATAGCATAAAATTATAGAATAAAAGTATTATATATTTATTTAAGGTGTAGTTTTAAAAACCAAATAATTCTTGCATCTAGTTTTGAAACGAGGCAATCAGCCACTTTGAATGGAACTCCACATTGATGCTGGGAGCTTGTTAAGGGTTGATTCAACTGAGAGATTCGATTTGGTACTCACATCTTTGTCCCAGCCTGCTGTCAAGGAAGGTCACCCCCTTACCCACCCTACTATTTTTCCAACATTCCTCACAGGAGCCGGTGTGATAACTGAGACGAGGTACAGTTCTTAAAAGAATTTTTAAAAACAGTTTTGAGCTTTTTTTCCCTTAAATATTTATATTTCAACAACATGATATTACTCGCATTGGTGGGCATTTGAAATAAACGTCAGAATAATTTATTCTGGGTTACCGGGTAGTGAGAAAATTGGGGTTGAATACCTGATGGGTTTACTGAGTATGTGATTTTTCCTAAATTACTTATCACTTTCCCGCAACGTAAATGTGGAAATCTTTAATCTAAATACTAGATTATTCTTATTGAGGAAATAAGCTAAAGTAAATGTTCCAACATTTTATCTATATACGAGACAAAGTGGCTACAGTGAAAATTGTATTATTAAGGAGAAACAATGCATGTACCTGGTCAGGACTAGAAACTAATGAAATTCCTTTAAGAGTACAAGCCACTTTGCTAACTAGAAGCCTACTTGTAGGAAAAATAATAACATAAACATCTTATAAATATTTCTATTTGAGTGAGATTTGTTCAGTTACCTTAGATTCAAAATATATTTAGGGTCAAGGTTAATTTTAATAAACAATTCTAAATTAAATTTTAAATAAATGTTTTGAATAGGATTATTATGAAAGTCATACAACGCAATTTAAATTCGTTTTTCAAATTTTCGGAGAATTGTGTATTCTTCAGAGGTTGTCAACTTCAGGAGATCTAGGGGGTGGGTTAGGGTAAAGGGATTTTGGGTTGGGCAGAGCTGTTAGGGATGGGGCGGAGGGCTATGGAACACCATGCCAGGTTTCAAATACGGAGAAAATTTCTGTTAAGGAAATATCCCACATTCTCGTTTTGTAAACCAGAATAAAACGTCAGTTGGAACACAACAACGACAAAATAGACAGGAAAATTGATTCAATTCTATTGAGTTTTCTTGTGAAGAAACCGAGCGAAAGGAGATTTTTGTAGGTAAAAGAAATTGAGGAAAGAAGAAAGTAATCTTTTACAACACGACTTTTTTATTTACAAAAATCGCTTTATATCACCTCAAACTTTGAGCGAGAATGTATATACTAAAAAAAACAAAAGTTTTTTAGTTTCCCTTAAATAAAATGTCAACAAAATAAAAACAGACTCAGTTTTATATTTTTAATTTAATCTAACCAAGTGGCTACTTTGTTTGCTCAAATTGCAATGGAAATAAACATTTAGAATGTATAGTGAATTAAATGGTAGCTATAACACATGGTAAAAACTTTCCCATGTAGTGTATTAAAGCTTGAAACCAAATATAAAAAAATAAAAAGTTCAGTTAACTACTTTTAACAAGTTTTCCTATGAAAAACCAACTTATAATCTTTTTAGTCACAATAAACACTTTTCATAGATATATAAAAAAATAATTCTGACCATGTTTACAAAACATCCAATTTTTGAAAATAAATTAATTGTAAACAAACCTCAAAATACATTAATTTATATATACATAAAGCTTTATTATTCATCACGTAAAACCACCCATTAATACCCATGTTGAGCTAGATATTAAAGGCCTTTTATTTAAAAAAAATTCTCAGAGTTATTATAACTTATATACTATTCTTTATTTTATATAAATAACCACGTCATTCTTATTACATAAAATAGCCTCCAATAATCATTATGGTTATTTTTAAATCCTTTAAAATTTTTAATGTTTTTAGTTTTGTAAACTGCTATTGAAACACTTAAAAGAGATTCATTTTGAACCAAATATTATTTACCATTTTAAAAATATTAAGATATTTTAGTAATCAGTCATCAGTAATCTACCTCTTGAACGAATTTCCCACCAAAAAACAAGTATACAGTTTTATTGGACTTTAGAAACATGCCACAGATTTCCATTTTAAACAAAATTGTTTTAACCATTTTCGAAAAATATCGTATTTTCAAAAAATAACTCCTAATCAAACCAACCTTGAACGAATATTCACCCCTCAAAAAGTGTAGTATATTATTTGTCCAGTCAAATACTTCCTAAGGATCCATTTCAAGCAAAATTGTTAAAGCAGTTTCTAATATTTTTGAATTTTAGATAATCACACAATTGTAAATTACCCTTATTTTGAGTGCTATATACAAATTTTAAAAAAATCCTGGGGTATAACCGTATAATTATATAAACAAAATCCATCCAACAGCTTTAGATACATGCCAGGGACAGATAGACATACAGACATGGGGACAGACACAGATTCGTAAAATCTATTTTTTATGGTTCAGGGGCCCATAGAACGTAAATATTTATCATAATATTGGAGACAAAAATTTTAACCATTACAATACCTTCTATCTACATGAGAAAATAATAGTGTAATGTTTTAAAATAGCCAATATTGATAAAATACCACTATATTATTTATTTATAACTCCTTGTCTTTTTTTTCTGTTCAGGTGATGAATCTCGTCAATGTCATGTTTTATTATACAAGTTAATTATTATGTTTGTAGGCAACAACTATTTTGTAGGTGATATGACCCTGATTTGTTATATTACCTACAAAATAGTTCACTAAAACGTAGTAAGATACACGCATTATGCGTGAACACAATAACTTATATATATAAAAAATAAATTGTGACGTTATATGACTTTTTTTGTGTGTCATTTCTGAGATTTAAATATAAAAATTGACAAAAACTGACAAAATATTTATGGAGGTAAAAATGATGTTAACTAATGTTACTCTAATGGGGTAGGAATGAGGGAGGAAGCATTTTGGAGTTTATCTAACCACAACTGAGGAAAGTAGAGTGGGAACCATGTATGAAAAACCACCCTCAGTAGACCCAACCAGGGCTATAACCCGGATCTTCTCATCTGCGGCATGCCAATCTAGCTTGGGACTGGCGCCTTAGATCATTAGGTCACTGAAGCGGGTTTGATTGATCTTACTGCCAAAATTAACATCATAATTATATTCAAAAGATAAATTCGCTTTACACATCCAACTTTCTTTTATGTGTGTGACAAATATCACAATAATATATTTTCATATAGTTAATAATCTTATATTAAATTTAAATTAAATTAATGTATTTAACCCTCTTAAAATTATTTGCACAAGTTCGATTCAAAAACCTTCCCCCCCTCCCCAAAAAAGTATAAAAAACAAACATGAAAGAATAAGAAGGTGGAGGCCAGATCAACTGCAATGCTTGTGTGGGAAACATAGCAGGCGTCCGGGGCGACGAAACGTAAAATTTCGTGTCTCTCCCCCTCAGCCCCCCCCCCCTCTCCACCTTCAACACCTCTTATATCCTAAACCCGCGTCTAGAACACCACATTCAAAGGGGTTCTTCGCCTCACTACCTAAACTCCCCTTATTTTCTTGTGTTGAAACATATGTAGCCCTCAGTTTGTACAAAAAGTGAGGGTGTTTTTTGGGGGAGGTAAGGGAGTAGTGTGAGGAGTTAGAGACCTTGAAAGGGGGTAAGTATTAGAAGGAGAAGGGGGTGATCCTTAAGACATGACAGCCCCGACTAATGGTATATAATGTTAGGAGAAAAGGGCGTGTAATAACCTTAAGACCACATCTTATAGTTCTCACGTCACAAGGGAGGATCAACCCCTTCCTCACATCCCCTATCCCACCCTATTTAAAGGTTTACGCCATAAACGAATAAGGACATCAAAAAGGATCACAAAAAAAAATGGAGGGAAACAAGGATTTTCTCTTTTCCAAACAATAAATTTCTTTCTCAGTTCGTTTACGGTCTAAAATCCTTTTTATCATATTGTATATTCGCGATGGCCTTTTACCACATACGCCTGATGGTAAATATTTCAACCATATATTTTATTAAAATATCTAGATAACATTTTACTGAAGCAACCACAATAACCAAATCTAAATTTATTAAACAATCATCACTTGTGTTTTATTTTTAAAGTTTATAATTCATACCAATCTAATTTATATATTCTTTTAGTTTTTGCTAATCATAGATTAAAATAGTTTATATGTTCTCTTAAGGTGAGATTAAAGGAAAGGTGAGTTTATAAGTATTACTTGTGGTTTTATAAGAAATTTTTTCTTAACTGAAATAAATCAAATATCACTACAGTATGTTTTTTTAAATGTTTTATACATATTAAGCTCAACTATTTTTGAATAGCTATCACGTGCATAGTGGTGAAAGTGAAACCCTTTTGTTTGGTGATATTATGAAACCCTCTTAGTCACTTGTAGTCTACCGGTTTTTGTTATGATACAATCAGAGGTGATCCAAGTAAAGAACAATTTCTGATACCTCATAATTTAACATTTATTACTTGGCTACAGCTAAAAAAAGCCTTTCAGCAATTTAAAGTCTACAGGCTTCTGTTTGTTAGAATCAGAGCTGATCTAAACCAAGAACAATGTCCGATACCACTCTTTCGTATCATGTGCAATCAAGCACTATGATGTTCGACGCACACAATGACCACATTACCTGCCCTCTACCGTCACACATGGAGGACCCAGAGCTCAAGAGCGTGCGTGCGGTGACGTCAGAGTAACATCATAGTCTACAGTGGAATTTAAACATAAACATTTTAAAAATATGGGTGAAGAATGACCCTGAGCAAGGAACGATTCCTGGATAGCTCAGTGGTTAGAGCATTGGCGTTTTAAGACGAAGATCCCGGATTCGATTCCCGTGTCATGGTGTCACTTTTCAATTTTCAGAATATGATATTTAGATGAAGTAATTCTCACTAAAAGCATAAATAATAATTTTGGGTATTTGATTCTTATAAACAATTTAAGCTAATAGTTTTTTGAACAAAAAACCTCGCTCCCTCCATTCTAAAAAAAATGCTAAGTGCATCATGTTAAAATTTGTAAAGTTTGTATTTTTAATTCAGTCTTAAGATTTTTCTTTGGAGAAGTTTATATTTGTAATTCAAGTTTGGATATATCCAATGATTTCCTATTGTATTTTGATTCTATACTTTTCCTTGGTGATCAAGCAAGAAGGAAAACAAATTATTACTTGATAACAATTGCATTATATTACAAGATAATATCGTTTGTACATGTGGTTTAAGACGTCATTATCACTACATATGTAAACATTAAAAAAACAGGCATACGTCATCTTAACTAGCTCAAATATTTTTCCTGCCATATTTCTTGGAAATGTATCTCCGCTTTTGACAGTAATCACGGAACAAACATAGTTGATGAAATTCCAAACATACGCACTTACTGACTTACTCTGCGATATTAGAAACTTTAAATATCACTGCCGCACTTATAAAAATTTCCCATCTACCCATTTTTTGGGCCAGTTCACCTCATTACACCCTATCTCTTTCAGGCACTTCTCATATTATCCCCCAATCTGCCTCTAGGTCCTTCCAATAATCTCCTCCCATTCGATTTGACAGTAAATGCCTTGAGCATGGTTTTTGATTCTCCTATTCGCACTGCGTGACCTGCCCACCGTAGTTTGCGAGACTTGACTATCCTAACAATTTCTTGTGATGATTACAGGGTATGTAACTCATAATTAGGTGACCTCCTCCCCACCCCAGTATCGTCATATATTTTTAGGCTAATATCTTCTGATGCACCTTGTTTTCACACAACCTAAATTTATTTTCTTCGTTTAAGGTAAGCGACCATGAAAAACAACCAGTAAAACTATGTTTTTTTTATATTTTGAGTTTCATATTCCCTAACCTCAGGCAAGATATTAACATGCTACTGAGTGAGTAATAGCATGAATTTTTCTACTATATTTTTTCTCAATTTCCCCTTTAATAGGATTCCTGCTAGTTAAAATGTATGATAAATATTTAAACTCACCAACCCTGTCAAATTACATGTTAAAAGTAATTTATAAATTACCGTCTCTATGTAATCATATATATAGTCATTTCAGCATTCACTTCTAAACTTCTTTCCTTACTAACCGCTAATGAAATGTCTGCATTTCTTGCAACAGCCTTCTTACTATTGCCCAAACAAGCTAAATCTTATAGCCTACATATCCTAATAGCTGGATTGTAAAGTCTGTTTAGCCTAGGAATTGTTTTCTGAAAGGATTTTTTCCCTACCAGAAATATACTATGTAGTAGGATATTGGTAGTAAAAAATACCTTTCAGAGAGTAATTCCTAACGTGAATGGAGTATACCGTTTAGGGTCAAACCTTCTCCTTTGCATTGCCTTTATAGAATACTCTAAGGCTAGGTTAAAAAGTAATGGGGAAAGTGAATTTCTTTTATTCAATTCATTATGTATTTTGAAAATATCTGATGAGTAAAATCCAAACAGTACTCTTCCACGGGTATCTGTCAAAACTACGTCAATTGGCTTGACAAGTTATTTAGTACCCCAAACTTGACTAAAACCTAATATAATTTGTTCCTTTTAAATTAATCATAGGCCTTTTAAAAATGTATTTATAATTGATGAACTATATATTGAACTTTTGGTATAATATTTGCCTAGGGTACAAATCTGCTTTGTTGTTGATATATTTAATCGAAAAACACACTGAAGATCCCCAATTAATTCCTCTTATTATTAGGCCAAAATCATTACACTTATGTTAGATAAATATTGTGTACATTGTTGTTGGTGGTGAGATACTATTATGATTATTACACTGGATCTTATATCATTTTTTGTAAGTGGGCAATATTATACTTTCCTTTCTTGAAATACCTCATGGTTACATATGGAGAATAGAAGTTTATGAATTTCTATTACTAACATTTCATCACCTTCCTTTATTTAATAAACTAACATATTTTTTTTTTTAAATCGATTCTTTAATAATTTAACAGTCAGGCCTACGTTTTTAATACATATATACATTTTTGTTACCAATTGTTTTTAACTATCCACAGTATTTTGTTATCCTGCGCTTGTCAATGGCAACACCTACTTTTTGGAAATAAAACTGCATAGAAAAACAACCCTGTAATATTACAGTAATACAAACAAAAATTTGTAGTCAACAATAATAATAATATTTAACTATATTATTAGTATTATTTTATGATAGGTATATATCAAAATGAATGTCACCTGAAAATCACTAAACTCAAGCTATAAATATATGAAATGATTAGTTTTTGTAACTGTCTTTCTACCATATTATTACTATATTAATATGCTATGTGTTAGCAATAAGTTATATATTTATTTTAAATAAAATTTATCTAAGCTTTTCAATAATACTCGAATTCCTTTAAACAGATACGAAAACATATGTTATGGTCAAAAACTTACATAGTTTATTATTCATAGAATATAAATGTTTATTTATAGATATCGTAGCAAGTTTAAGAAGAAATAAAAAGATAAAATATCTATAAAAATTAAGAATTTAGCAGGAACTGTTAATGTCACCTCAAACCCATGCCATTTTTATCACGTTCTCGTTGAGCCCTAAGATGTTCTTGATATTGGTGTTCTTCAAGAAGATGTTTTATACTTAGAAGCAACTACTTTCATGATAAGAACGTTACTATAAAAAGTGATAGATTTCGAAATAATTGTTCATTAATGATTACGAAGTCCTTCTATTCTTATTTAACAGATGTGTAGTCTACATTATAACTAGTATAATGAAATGGAAGTACCGTTCGTGTCTCTTCATGTTCATTAATAGATTATATATTGTTACGTTTTCACTGTAATTAAAATGCATAGCAACAGTAACAAACATACGGTAGTTATAAATGACCTATTTCCTTTTTATACTCATTTTCCTTTTTTTCTCTTTTATTCTACGCTATTCTTGATCAAATATCGTGATGAAACATAAACCACTAAAACATTTTAATAATTCATTACCTTTCTACTGGCTAGAAAAATGTAATGCGTGCTTGAAAATCTAACACAAAAGCTTTAATGGAAAGTTAGGCAACAAATGACAACACGAAAGCACGGGCAGAAACTACGATCGTAATAATAGTAATAAATAAGAAAGGGTTGTCGTGTGAAAGTGACACGCGATTTCAAGGTTGTTTGTATCGATAGTCCACTCACCACTTACGGAGCTATCACATTAATTGGTCAAATTTTAATTTGGACGAACTAGATGAATACTTTTATCACTCTGCTTTAACGGTGTGATTAATGATTTTCAAATTTATTTAGATTGCGTCCCCTATTTCATAAATACTTCTCAGTATCCAAAATCTTCGATTTAAAACAATGAGTTATTTGATTAAAATATTTCTCCTTAATAATTATATTTTATATATTATGTTATTATTAAACTTATATTAATATACTTATATATAAGTAAGTTGAATAGTTAATAATTACTTATATTATTATTAACTATAATTACATTAATATAATTATATATAAGCTATGTCGAATAATTTTACTAAAACACTTCTTCTACAATAACAAGTGTTATATACTTAACTGTTAGATTACAAAAATAACTTAAAAACATTTTATTTGATTACAACAATTCACAATATTCACATGTCACTCAGTAAAATGTATTTATAGTGAAGATAAATTGAATCCTGTATTTCTAAAATACAAATATTAAATTTTCTTTTGAATTATTTCAAAAGTAAATTCGAATCCTCGTATATTTAAACATGCACCATTTTCATTAATGTAAATATATCTAAGATTTAATTTAAAATGGTTGTGGCTTGGTACCACTGACAAATGATATATTGTTTGTAATGTTGATTATTTCAGACACAACAATCAGATTTTTTTTTTTTTTGTGAATTAATAATACGATCTTTTTTGTTGCTATTTTACTACTCTTCCAACCCCACAAGGGTATTTAATATATATTTTATTAATTGCTTAAAATTGTTATTTGAAGTCAAGGTCTTCATAATTGTACTTGTGACATTTATTTTTAAATTCTTAAGAATCTTAAAACTCTCAAATATCATAGGATTCAAGAGATTCGACGAATAGAGGTTTCGAGCTTCCCATCTATAAGTTATAGCTTAATACAAAATTCCTCTATGATTTAACATTTAAAAACTTTAAACTCATTTCCAAAAACACATTACTAAGAAACTATAACTAGATTAAATATGAGTAATAAAACCCCTCCAATATCCAATTATTTTTAAGTACTCCTGATAAATATGGTACGAACCCGTGGAGGTACGTATAGATCTAATTCAGGTTGACAACCACTGGTATGTACAAAGGAATGTATGGAGCAAGATTCGTTGTCTTCTCATGAGGTCAACATTGATTGCAAGCTGTCATCTGGCTAGACTCTAGAGCAAATGTCGGCAAACTACGGCACGCGTGCTAAGAGTGGGACGTGGATCGATTTTCAATATTACCCTGAGCGATTAGACAAAAAACACGTTATTTTTGGATTAAAACCACTTATGTAAGTAATATTTTTTTAATAATAACGTGTTTTATGTTTCGATGATTCAGTTGTTTTTATTTCAAAATAATGTCTTAAGATCTTAAATTTTGCAAAACAGATACATAATTTTTATATTTACTCTGATTTATCTGATTTAAAATATTAAATATTTAAGAAAGAATAGTTATATCATTTATTTGATTTAGAAACATGTTGTTGCATTTACATTTTACAAGATCAACAAAATATTGTTTTAAATATTGTTGTACTAGATAGCTAGTATACAAATATAAACGATTTGGGTGAGTTTAGGTTGGTTGGAATTCTGAGCAACTTTGTAATATTACTTTGGCACAACACTACTAATAGGTTGCCAACCCCTGCTCTAGAGTATAGACTCTAGGGGTTACCAGAGTGCCGAGTCACGTAACAAACGTCTAAAGGTCCCATGATATTTACTTAGTGTTTAGCTATTTTAAAACATTCTTAGTTTGTCCCTATAGAATTAAGATTCTTACTTAAACTTATGTTTTATCATTTTAAAAATCAATTAAATATGAAACTTTCTCATTTACAATTACATTTTCGGTGAAATGTCGAATTCTGGGCTCAAAGTAGTTAGAAACAAAATAATTAAATTTAAAAAAAATGAAAATTTTAAGATGACTGTAAGAAAATATGTTAAAATAATTGAGGATTGTTTTTGTGGTGTTGAAGCTTCAGAACTAACTTCCCCAGAATAAATAATATGTGATGATTATATTTATCTTCACGTAGTCGTTAAATTTTAACATATTTAGTAACAGGTTATTAGAAGTAAGTCTGAAATAAATAATCAAATTTATTTTTTACTTTCTTATAATAAGAAAAAGTATTTTGATCGTGAAAAATCGATCTCTAGATTATGACGAATCCTTACGCTTTATGTAAATACGAACGCAAAAAAGTGAATTTTACATTTCTGTCTGTCCCGACGACTGTCTGCTTTTTTTTTTTTTTTTTTTTTTTTTTGCGAGTGAACGTGTGTGAAACGTTTCTATATTGAAGTTCTGTGCTATGCCATACAGTTTTTGTCACATTAACCTCCAAGGTGTTTTGCGTGTATCTATTCATTATCGTACTTTAATATGTGTTGTGCTGTCCTCTACATTAGTTGGTGTCACTCAAGTGTACTGGGTTCCGAACCTTGACGACATTGATTGAAAAAGAATCCGGTCGTATTAGGACCAAATATTTGTCCAAGTAGTAACCCCTACCAGTGTTTGAAATAAAAAAAGTTATATTTTTAAAGACACAATATTTTTATAACACGAGTCTTAAAACTGACAGCCTATTAAGCGGCGTTTGCACCAAGGAGACATTGTGTAACATGCAGCATGCAACACTGTGACATGCGACATGATGCACAATGTTTCCTCTGTGGCATGCTAAAAATTTCACTCGTGCGTCATGTTGCACATGTCCCCATTGTGTCCGATCCTAGTGGAAACAAAATTGATGCCGCAGTCTCGTCTCTTCTTGTCTATACAATGGATTGTTACCAAAAGATATTGTCTTTCATTGAAGACTATAGGAAAAGTAAATAGTTGTGGGACTTAAAAGCCCAGATTATAAGAATAATAAGAAAAAAACTTATATGATTCCGGAACTAGCTAATAAATATGTCTTGACTGTGGAATTGATTTAAAAAAATAATTAAAATCCTATGAAGTGTGTTCCATCACAAACACAAAGCACTTACTAGAAGAATAGTGGATCTTCTCCAAAGAAAATGGTTAAATGAGCGAGGCTCTAACTTTTTTGCTGGATGTGGATGCACCAAGAAGAGGATATTCTAAGGAAGAGAATCTTTCATTTGAGGTAAGTCATTTTACTAATATTTGTTTTGGTTATTTATTTACTATCAAGGATTTAAGGAATTACGGCTTGTTTCACTGAACCCCACGTGACTGCTCATTTTATTTACAAATAATAACGCTTGATTGTATTTTTGTTGTAGGTGTGTTTTTACTTTTAAAATTGTTTTTCATAGTACACTTAGCATTTACAAAGATTTAAAAAAATATATTTTTAAGTTCAATCAATTATAAGAGATATAACCTGAAGCTTTTTTTTAGCATCATTTTAATATTATTTGATTTTTAGATATACATATTTTTACTAAAAATTAGATAACATTTTAAATTATTTAGGGAAAACCAACGACTCTAAGGGATAATTTAAATCGATTAATTGCACTTCTGGAAAAAATAAATTCTTTTGAAAACATATAGACCTACTTTTATTTATAGAAAAAAATCACTATTTTGGCCACTACTTTGGATTCATAACAATGTTTAGAAATTACTGAGATCTATCTTTCCAGGGAACACTTCCTTCCTCTTTTAAAAATAGTGGTATTGAATTCATTCATCATCCTTGGCTTGTTGAGGTGACCTCCTTTATAACTACTGGAAATTCACTATCCCTGTATCTCCATTTGTTACTGATCGCTATGAACCATAGTTAATCCTTTCATCCTGAGTTTTGTTACCCAAACTTCCTGGAGCATAGTGTATAAACCTTGAATCAGTACTCTTCCGCATAAAGTTGTGAAGGTAAATACCCAATGTTGTAACAACTCGTGCATTTTCCAGATTAACTAACTCGAGAATGTATGTAATTATTCATTATTTCTGGTGATTTTTTATTAGATCAACACGTGCGAAGGGTTTCATGATGTTAACGTCAAGAGGAAAAGCATAGTCTGCAATAATACCGTAAATTGAAGGTTTGTTCCTGCCCGGTAAAATTTCAGGAGGAGGTAAAGAAAGCATTTCATTTTGTAACTTCTTATAAAAGTTATTTTCACGGAATATACCTCTCCATTCGAAATCCTTCCTAGACATCCAATGTGGGTGTACGTAAAACAATAGTTGGCGTCTACAACACCCATCAATACTATATGGTAGGTTACTTTATAATTATAAAATGTACTACCACTTTTTGCAGGACATTGTACCAGAACATACTTTCCATCCAGAGCTCCTACGCATGTGATTAGTTCCATCGCAATTCGAAATCCTTCGCGATAATTTTCCAGTGTTGTTCGATGGGTGGCATCGAATAAAAAAAGAGAAACCTTCAGTCACTGCACAGCATCAACATTTAAAAATACATTGATATAGACACCAAAATTTACATTTCGTAAAATAGAAATAGATTTTTCAGGAATTTCATCGACGATTGGATAAAAAAATTGGACTCCTTCCTTTACCCAATTTGGCTGGCTAACGAACTCAGCCTTTTGTCTGGGAAGAACAGTTTTTTTTTTGCCAAATTCGAATGCCCAATTCCAATCCCTTTTGCTTCATTTTCTTTGAAAATTCGCTAAAATATTAATGATAGTGTATTGTTGTAGGATGAAGATGAAATGCCCATACTGAATGACGAGAACACGGTAGACATAGACGAAAGCTTTAATTCCACAACCACCAAATCATCTGGTACATTTAAGACACCTACATATTAACAACAGAAAAAGAAAAAACTTTACGTTATTACACAACAATCTCGATATGAAGAAGCTTATGCGAGTTTGAAAGAAATTATAAAAAAAGATGAGCATTCTACTTATGGGGTGTACTGAGCCAATGAAATAAGGAAACTTCAACAGACAGCTTGGGTGATTGTGGAGCATTTGGTTAATAGCACTTTATTTGATGAGGGTATGAGAAAGTATACTGTACCTTTATTTTTGGAAAGACAACCTTCATACTATAGGGTTAAAAATTATTCATACAGCAGCCCTCGAACTCCATTTAGTTTGTCAAGTGCAACTACACAGGGAGAAGAATGTTCTGTGACAACGGAGGCATAAAAGGAGTTTCCGATGACCCATAGTTAGTGCTTCGGAGGTGAACTACAAGAATATTTTATGCTGTCTTAAAATAATGTAGCATTGACTTAGATAAACTCACAATCCTAAAAAAAATATTAGTAGATTTATTTACCACATTGTAACTTTTCAGTATATTTATAAGTAAGTGCCTTGCATACCTCCGTAACAATCAATGTAATTTCTGGTTGAGATATATTGAATAGATACACCAATGATTTTTTGTAACTGTCTCCAGTTGCTAGAAATCTCAATGCAAGCAATAACCTCAAGTTCACAGTATACAGTCACGGTAATTAGTGTCCTGCTTGCCAATAAGGGGTTCTAGTTTGAACAAGAGTTAGTTAAAATCTCTTTTACTTATTCTAGTGAAATTTCTTCTGCATTCAACCGATTGATTAAATCGCCTTGAAGCAACAGGGCATCAATAAACATTTGCCTTCTCCACCAACGCTTTCTCCTTCTTTTTCCACTTTTTTCACTAATAATAATAAAAGCGGCTGCAGTGATCGCTGGCTGTTGGGACATTTCGCGAGGGACAGAAACCACATTAAAACTATAATTAATGACGCACGGCACAAAACATTTGTAGCCTCCAGTGTAATAGTAATGTTGCATGTGGCAAGATTTTTTAAGTGACGCATGCAACAGTAGCTACACGATGTCGCTTTGCGCAATCTACACGACAATGTTTTCTTAGTTGTAATCGCAGCTTTAGGCAACAATTCTAACTGTTGGCTACGTGGGCAGAGGCGTCAGTCTCATCTTGTCTGATTCTTTGGCTGATTGGATGTTAAGGTTCTAACCCCATCTGGGCATATTAAGATATTTTGTTTTGTGTAAATAGTTTCTCATTTTCATTCCATGCAAATACGGGTACATTTTCCATAATTATTTATTTATTCCTTCCCAATAGTTGTGTGTGTGTGTGTGTGTGTGTGTGTGTGTGTGTGCGCACGCGTGTGTGTGTGTGTGCTGATATGCCAGATGGGCTGTTTGCATATACAATATCATGGACTTCTGACAGGATGCACAGGAGCTATTCTGATCCTCTTCCGATTTTAATACCACCCCCTCTCTTTATCCAGATGAATATTTGTACATTATTTTCATTTACGGTTACTTTCTTGATTTTTTTATATATATATATATATATATATATATATAATATATATACATCATCTTCTTAAGTCAACAACCCAATGGTTGGTTTAATGTGATTTATATCCGTCCGGAGCTGGGCATACACTCAGCCTTTCGGCTGGTTAGTGCTGACTACACCATCTGGTATAAATGCCATGTACTAGGGAAATTAATAAAGTGTGGGAGTTCCCCATCACCTTCCACACTGAATTTCTATGAACAAGTGTGAAAGAGCCTACCAAATTATTTTACATGCCACTATCTACATGGGAAGGATGGATTTACTTTTCCTTAGAGAGAAGTTGTACTAGGGACTTTTATCGCAAAAATTATCAGTTGACCTTGGCTGAGTCTTGAACCAACGACCATCTAGTTTGGGGACGAGCACTTTAGACAAAGAACACTGAGGACGACACAAAGAAGCACACACTCATGTTATTTTTTTAACGCGTGTTCTCTAAACACTTACTAAAACTTAAACCCCTATAAATATGTTTCTGGACACCAAACAACACCCACTTTATTATTTGATTAGATTTTACAACTTTAAAAAATATACTTTCGTGCTAGATTTAAATTAAAAGTATACCGTATAGCTCGCTTTGGCGTTGCGTGTTTTAGCTACGTTCAATTAACCCAACCAAAGAATTAATTTATCATTCTTTCTGTCGCTTGTCACCCCTCACACTCCCTTGCCATGACGAGGGATCTAAGAGACAGATCTAGCCAATCAACTGTGCTGTTTCCAGCACGCGTTTGCTCTACCTTCCCACAATACACAATTAATTTAATTAATATCTGCTTCGATGTGTCCCTGTGATAGCCGGACGAAAGTTGTTCTCTTGTTTCTACGAAACATGCAATGTCGGAATATTATTTGTATGAGTTTAATGGGATTTAGGTTGTCAAATCGATTTTCTTATTTATTTAATTTATAGTAAATTATTGTTGGTATGATTCATAAAGGTTTTTTTTTCTCATCGCATCGTGCATAGGCATATACGCTTATGTACTTTGTTACTCTAATGTGTTAGAGATAAGGAAGGTTGAATTTAGAGGAATTGTACCCACGTTTGCGTGGAGGGGGGAGTGTAAAACCACATAATAAAATCCGCCTTCAATACACACGTCCGGGATCGAACCTCTATCCCCCCGTAATCACCAGTCTAATATACTGCAAGAATGACGCCTTAGTGTGAAGTTGTTCACTCCACAAAAACCCCGTGGCGTGAGCCCACAATCGAACTAAACTGACCAATCGCTTGCTTCCATTAGCGATGATAGTGCGAACATTTGTGGATAAAGGTGATATATTATGTGGTCAGCACAAAGAGCCCTCCATCTATTGATCCCAGTTTCTTAGGCCAGAGCTGCTACTTATTTATTCAAGTAGCTCCTCATTTGTTCTCATGGGGCTGAGTTTGACCCCTTCCAGACCCACTGCTTCACAGAGGAATTCTGTAGCCACTAAGGATCAAACCCAGGACCTCCAGAACTGTAACCCGGAACTTTGACCACTAGGCCACATAGGCGGCCTAAAAGTTTTTCACTAACATTCAAATAAATGTTTCATAAATTTTTTTACCCCACCGCATTTCACTCCCTGTTCGCAATATACGCCGCATAAAGACAATTTATGATACTCTGTTAGGGATAATAAAGGTGAAATTTATTGGAAATGTATACACATTTGTGTGGAGGTAATGTGAGAAACCATTTATGAAAATACACTCTCAGTACACCTGGTTGAGATTCGAGCCCAAGCCTCCCCATCACTGGTAAGTTAGAATTAATGATCTTGACATTTGGTCTACGTACCAGTGCGGGGGGTAAAAAGGCTTTGAAACAGTTTTTTTTTCCTTAGGCCCGATTCTTTTAATCAGAATATATCTAAATGTAAATATTTATGTTAAAATAAAGTAGATTTAAATTTATTAACCATACAGCTATTAATATTAATCTTTCAACTTAAACGTTGACAATTTCTCTGTATTATCATCCTGAATCAATTTGCATCTTAAATAAATAAGATAGAAAACCAAAATAGGAATGGTGCATTTCTGTTAAAAGAATGTATGAGAATTTCTTCCACCTGTCCCATCGTATTATCCCCCACCCCACCCCTTCTTTAACCACAAGCATTACAAACAATCTATCAACTAACAGCTCAGACAAACACACACATCCTTAACACAACCCGTTCTCCACCCTATTAATCCCTTTCACAAACTCGTTAGCTAATGATCCATTTTAGTTTGCAAGCTCTTTTTTCTATTTTCTTGTAACCCGTTCTCCCTTCGCTTCATTTCTGCTCTTTCGACACTCCTACTAAAGCCTACCACCCTCTCCCCCCCCCCCCCCTTTCTTACCACCTCATCATCACAGACCATTCTTTCTCCTTCCCTTACTCTGCCCCCAACCATCCACTCCCTCTAACACCACTCCGATAGAGGACGACTCGACGCCCAACCAAATGAAATTTAACGCTAAATGCCCATCACTTTCAACCAAGTGGTTTAGGCAAGCGTACAGTGTTTATAAAAAGGACGTAAGTCACTGCGTGGACAGACTTATTTATGTTGACTTTCTTACTAACACTATTCTCTTAGTACTCAACATAAAGTATCTAGTTTGACTTTTATCAAAAGAGTTGAAATATTCATCAACTAATTTGATAGATCATCATCCACGCACGAATAACACTTTTAAACATTTTACATCGGCAAATGAATCGAATGACTTGTGTCGTTTCTGAAGCAACCGGTTTCAAGTAGTATAGCTAAGGGTGTTAGATAAAGAGGGGGTTGGACCCTTACACTAAAATAAAAAGGAGGGAATAAAAATAAAACACTTTGGTGTGTTTCAAAAGAGAACAACGTAGGAAAAACTTTTGGGGGCACTTTCCCCTCTTTTTTCTTGTCGTGTTATTGTAGTTCCATTTAGAGTCCAGATGATGTGTTTTCCACACGCCGTAGGGCGTTAAGAGGTGGAAAGGGGCTCATCTGGGGATGAGGGTGGTTGGTAATAGAGGTCTTTACGGTCGTTAGCGGAATGTTAAGGGAAGGATGATGTAATTGACCAAGTCATACTTAGAGAATGGGATGGTTTTAGACGTAGACATTTGGTAACATTTGATGGACGAGAAATAATCGTAGACATTTGCTTGCTATGAGAGAAGCGAACAAATCTTAGGCATTTAGTAAAATGCTATGATGTACCATTGACATTTGGTATCATTCTATAATAGATTAAAATTAATCACATGAATTTAGCAGCATGTTATGTTAAATCAGAAAAATCATATAGGCCTACCTTTGATATTATGCTATAGGAGACACAAAACAATCGTAAGCATTAGGTAAAATTCTATGATGGATCGAAACAAATCGTTGACATTTGGTAACATGTTAATATGGACGAAAACAGATAATATACATTTGATATCATGCTAAGAAATATAAAACAAATCAAAAGCAAATGCTAAAATGCTATAATGAAACCATATATTTCTTAGAAATTCAATAGCATGATTTTATAGACATAAAAACAATCTTAGACATTTGGTATCATGCTATTAGAGACTCAAACAGTTTCTAGACACTTGGTAGCATGTTATGATGGATGAAAAAAGATCATGGGTCTAAGAATTTGGCAACATGCTATTAGCTTATTATTTAGGCAAACAAATCTTAGACTTGTTACAAATCTTGTAGTTAGACTTCGATGCCCTTTAAAGTTAAATTACACTTGTGGTAGGTTGTATAATAAAGCAAGTTAAAAGAGAGACATTTGATAAAATGTGAATTATAATATAATAGTAATAGAGAAACATACCATCTACGCTTTTATAAGCCTAAAAGTATATGATAACATGTTGAATTTTAAAATTGTCATTGAAGAATACATCAGGTCAAATAATAACCTTCATCATAAAAACATTTATATAACCACATATACAATATTTAAAGTAATAAATTAACGAAAATAATATTGAATAAAAATCAAAACAGACATAGAATAAATTAGGCAGGTGTAAACATTTGAAAGTATTAAGTAATGGAATTATAAAATATAAGAAATTTGGTATAAGATAAATTATTAAAATTTAATTTAGGGACTATATTCTTCTCAGGACATCAACATCGCTCTCGCAATACGACCTTGCGCCATGATTATGATACCGTGTATCGAAACATGTCTGCCATAAATTAATCGACGTAACACGCCGATGCCAGCCAAGGAGGAAGGGAACTCAATACATGTTAAGACTCCGTACCATCGTCTAAATTAAATTTTAATAATTTATCTTATACCACTTTCTTATATTTTATAATTCCATTACTTAATACTTTCAAATGTTTACACCTGCCTAATTTATTCTATGTCTGTTTTGATTTTTATTCAATATTATTTTCGTTAATTTATTACTTTAAATATTGTATATGTGGTTATATAAATGTTTTTATGATGAAGGTTATTATTGACCTGATGGTATTCTTCAATGACAATTTTAAAATTATATATGTTATCATATACTCTTTAGGCTTATAAAAGCGTAGATGTATGTTTCTCTATTACATTATATTATAATTCTCATTTTATCAAATGTCTCTCTTTTAACTTGCTTTATTATACAACCTACCACAAGTGTAATTTTAACTTTAAAGGGCATCGAAGTCTTAACTACAATTTTACTACCCCTTACTTACCAACTTTTAGAAGGTTTTCTAAAATGATTTGTTACAAATCGTTAATATATTTGAGATATTTGTAGCTGCTAAATGTTACTGGTTCAGGTCATATTATTTGGTTTTTCAACTCCAAATTCCTCTTATTTGCAAAAAATAATCCAAACTTAGACAATCGAGACTCCACCGTTTACTTATTCCTATAACATGGGTAGTTATAGCCTTATTTTTTTTATTGAAGGTTTATTAGTAAGTACAAATACTTTTCTTTCCGTCAACAATGGTAACAATCTACTATTTAATTATTGATATTTTTGAGTGTTGATAATATCTTTCAAAAATGACAGTTGCAGGTAATATTATTTAACGCATTCATATGTAAAGTAAATATAGTAACTGTCAGATAAAAGGCACTTCCTGTCAAAATTGAACTTCACACATTTCCAAAAACTAAGATAGAAATTAATATATATTTAAATGAGAGTAGCATGGCTCTGTTTTGAATTGACCATTTAACATTTCGTCTGTCTGTCTGTCTGTCCGTCTGCCCAGAGATTTGTTCCGCGAAAAATAACAATATTCGTCTTAGGAAATTCTTTGAACCTAGATCAAACGATGTATGAAAATAGTTATTCAATTTTACTGTCCGTTTAAATATGATAGCTACTCAAAATATTTATTGTTTGGTTGCTCATCTAAAGGGATTTGAATTTCAAGTTCTAAACTTCGATTGTGTACCTAGAGACCAATATGTATACGTTTTGACATATATTGCGAGAGGAACTTCTTAAACCACACGATAAAAATTAGTATGTATGAATATAATTTACTATTGAATATAATACATTAATTTTTTTATGTCTAACTCGATTATAAAGGGAAAATATCAACTTTAAATCCATAAATAAGCTACAGGAGAAATTTAAACTTGAAATAAAGAAATAAATCTTAAAACTGTAGTAGCAAGAAGAACATGGCATAATTTTTAACATTATATATTTAACTATTTTAGAGTGAGAGAGAGAGGTCTACTGTTCCCCTAACTACTAGTTGCCATATTAATAAGCAAAGGAACATAGTTATATTAACTTGAATACGTATCGGCGTTGGCTCACCCAGAAAAGTAATTTAATTTGGCAAGGGTCCATGAGTCAAATATGTATTTAAAATGATATTTCGAAGCGTATCGGGGGAAATAGTGTCCTGACCACGGATTACTGAAAATTTATTAATACTGGATGCTTCTATATGCTAATTTGACTTGTGTTTATGGTAGCTAAGAGCAACAATTTAAATAATGTACATTCTGTGATTCCCTTTTGTGGCTAAGTAGTAAGCTAAAATAAAGATTCACTCAAATGTGCTAAGTGAATACGCAACTCTATGATTATTAAATTAAAGCATAAAGAAAATTGAGCAAAAACCTTAATGGGGAAGTCCCACCAAATATCTAAAAAAGTGTACTACTAACCTCTTTAAATCTGATGGTAGTTATTATTTAATAGCTTTGTAAATTTTTCTCCTATTAAAATAAAGGTTGGTTGTTTCAACAAAATTAATTTGAATTTTGTAAATCCTACCATAAAAAAGATATAAATTATTGAATTTAAACTTTTTTTAAATCTTTTTATGATTTTTCTTCCGTGATAACGCCCAAAAAACTTTCCCAAAAGTTTAATGTATCTGTTTTCAAAAAGATTGTTTATTTGGCTATATCGTGGATATTTTAGAATTAAAAAAAATTAAAATATGTATTTTGATTATTATTTTGAACAAGGGTCGTATTTAAAGAAAAATTATTAATTAAAAATAAACTTAAGAAAATATGCAAACAATTATTATTTCACCCCCTCCATATTTTAATACCTTTTTACCTGAGCAGTTTCTGAAACAGCGCATCAAGTGTTGTATTTTTTATAAGAGAATATCGTTGTTTTTAAATTTAAGTCTATCGGCCGGTTGCTGTGTGTGTCTCTTGAAGCCATTTCCTCCACCGCTCAACGACCCGCTAGCTCCCTCGCAGTTCCATGAGGGTGTGTTGCAAACTGGTTTTCTAATATACATTCTTCAGTGAAAATAGTTTTAGTGTTTTTGTTTGTTTTTTTACTCTAAAATACAATACATTTTAAATAGTAGTATTTTATATATTTAGTCCATGTGTGAATAGGTTTTTTTTTGTGTTTATATATTTGTGTTAGTTTCAAACAAATTTACCAAGTATCACTAAGAAAACTAGTTTGAGACTTCTGTGCTCAGGGTCTGGGGTTCAATCCTCGGTCCCGGCATAGATTTATCTTATTGCCAAACCCTTCCTTCACTTCTGACAAGACGTGTATTAATCACAACTTGTGAATGTGTGGAATGCCAGGCCTACACGTGGTTCGGATCCACGTTAAACTGTAGGTCCTCCAGTTCATCTCACAATCACCCTACTATTACACATTACCGTAAGAGCTTAACCCGAACGTTTAGTAATACGTGCTAACAATAATAATCATAATAATAATATCAATATTAATAATAATAATAATAATTTCAATGTTTATAAAACAGATGGATAGTAGTAGGGCCGGATTAATTGGTTTGGAGTTAAACGTCTTATATTGATATCATTTGAATTTTTATTTCATGGGTAAGGAACGGATCAAAATACTATTTTTTAAAATTTATTTGTTGTATTTAACGCGCGCTTTCTCAACCAACTGATTATATAAGAACACGAGAATTTCTATGATTGAGATCGAAAGGGCCTAACAATTTTGCCGGGAAAGGTATTTTCACAAACCTTACAGGGTTACTTACATACCACAATCGACATGGGATCGATGGCTTTACTTTCCCTCCAAAAGAAGTTATGCTTTAAATTGTTATCACTCGAAAGAAATACTTTGATCCCGGCGGGGTTTTAACCATGAACACCGGGTCTTGAAGCGAACACTTTACTCCAAGACCAGTGAAATCGACAAAACTGCTAGCATTATTATGTGATTGAATGCTAAAAGTATAAAGATAGCGCACACACACACAAAACAAAATATTTTTCGAGAATAGGAATAAAATCTCAACTAAAATCATTCATGGCTGCACTAGTGAGCACGTAAACAAAATGCAAGGCTCATTTAGTCCAGCCTATTGGCAACGGGGAGATCGGGGTTCAATTCGCAGCCGGTCATTCTCGAGGTAGTTTTTCTAAATTTTATCCTTTTATTTCTGTATGCAAGTACAGGTACATTTTACCTACATTTTACCTTCATAACTCCTACCCTATTAGCGGGAGTAAATTTGTTAGCCCGAACGGTTAGTAAGGCAATGAGCTAAAAATTAAATCAAAGAACGTCGAGCAGGGCCTTATCTAGGGTGCTTGTGCTCATAATAGGAGCCGGGGAAAACCTTACTAAAATGCCAAATAGCTATATGTGCTAACCTGTAGTGTGTTTTTTTTAATCTTCATATTGTTCTTCTCATTAAAAAAACTTCACATAAATCAACACATTGAGGATCTTTGAGCGTAAAATCACCATTCCTCTTTTGATTAGAAAAGATGTCAAATAAATAATGTCAATAGATGTATTGTGTTTGTTTATTTCTAAGACATTCTTTTATTCCTATAAGTTCATTAGGTAAATAAATATATTTATGGTGATTTAAAAAAGTAAATTAAGATTAGGGATGATGTTAAAGGGAATTTAATTACTGAAGAACATTTTTAAATCAACGGCTGCTTCCATAATCTACAACATTTTTAAAATAGTATATTGATTTAGTGTTAACATTTATGACTAATTCCCCTTTTTAATCTATTGTTTTGCAAACTTGTGTGCATAGTTATGTATTTGAAATATCAATTTTATGTTGACAACTACAAATAATGTTTTATGTTACATACTTTTTTGTTTTGACAAATGCTGTGCATTTTTATTAATTTATTTAAAACAAGTACTATTTAAGCAAAATATTTTTTTTTCCTCTACATGAACGTCATTGTTCAACGCTCGATTTATTTAGCTGACCATAACATAATAATTGTTCGGATAGCTAGACATTCTTTTGTTACAAAATATCATATTGTGTTTACTGGGGAGGGGGCTAGAGAAGAGACTTATTTCAAATAATGGTTTAGACTGAAATTATCTCACATGTATAATTTATTAGCAGGCTGATCCATTCTTTGTACTATATCAAACTATTCAAATTAGGACGTTCAACATCCGGCTGCTAACATTTATATAATTCTTCCTTGCACAATACCAAGCTAATTATATCAATCATAATTTAAATTTCACGCTCAGCTTTCACTCATAAATTTGAAATTTGAACACTTATCTGATTCTCTTGAGTGGTCCCCCTACCTTCTTTCCAAATTTCAGTTTTCTACCAAAGTTTAACCGTATTTCTTATTTTGACTCCCTCCACCGAAGTCCTGGAGCCCAATTTTGAAATTCCTAATTTCCTAAATTTGCCTTGTTAAATGAGTTGGTCCTTCTAAAGATCTTCAAAATTTCAATTTTTCATCTTATATCGAAGGTGCTTAGATTTTTCTGAACAATCACCTAAACTCACTTTCTTTTTATACATTACTAGCATGAAGTACAGCTTTGCCCGGGAGAATAGGGTAACTAAAAAAAGATAAAAAAAGAGTACAAAATTAACTCAAATTAATTTTTAAGGGTTATGTAATAAGTTAAAAATAAGGTTTAAGTATATAAAAGAGGTACTAAGGGAAAAGTGATGGACAGACAGACGGCATTGCGAAAATCATGTTTTTGGTTGCAGGTCGTCATGAAACGTTGACATTTATCGAAATCTCGAGTTAGATTTTTTTGACATACACAATACTACTATATATATATAAATCGTTCCTTGTATTTATTTTGTTAATTTTAAACAGTAGATAAGGTAGTTTTAATTCAATATTTATCTGGCTTTTGCCTTGCATATTATATATCGAATCTGGTATGAATTTGCTTTTTTTTCAATAGGAAATTCAAAGGTTATTTTAATGTGTAGACCATTTATTTCTTTTGAAATATAAATCGTAAACCTTGTTTTAAAAGGTAGTTTATGCACTCGACACATCTTTAATGTTCTTTATTTTAAAAATCACATAATTAATGTATTTATTAAAATAGTATTGATTTTCGGGGGAGTCAAATTTCCCTTTTTCCTTCTCTTGGGTTGTCCACTGACACACACACACGTATATATATATAGATATATATATATAGAGAGAGAGAGAGTATATATAATACCCAAGGAAGAACAAACAGAGAAATTCTGAATTAGTCCTTTTTTGATGGTATAGCTTCAATTTAAGGAAACACTTAAATTCTCTATGTTAGTTAATAGCCGGTCATTTATAAATCATCAGAACTATTTTATATCTACTAAAATAACTGAATATTTTGTTTTTGCTTAGAAACATTTCTACAGTATTTTTATTGTGATAAATTAATGGAAAACTATCACTGTATAAAAAATTTCACGTAAATTAAAATTAATAGTACGACACAATCTTACATAATTTCTCATTTAGTAACTAATCAAGAGTTGGTTTACTTCCATTGTTTATTACAATTATGAATCAAATTTTCATAAATTTGTCGATAGTAACCCATAAGGGAATGTCTGTGCGGTGCACAACCATTATTTATTATTATTATTATTTTTTCAAACCTCTAAATACTTTAATCAAGATCGATCCTGCTAATTTTAAAATATATGATTGCGAGTAAAGACATGCCTACTTTGAGTTTTGTTTAAATCTTTATATTAATTGTATAAAGCCGAAAATGACGAAACTTGATTGAGCATATACATTAATTTGGACACCTTCGCTTATAAATTGTGGGCAGAACGAAGATCACAAACCAAACATGTTTGTGTTCTTGTATATGTGTGCGTGTGTTTTCAAATATCATACACACACACTCACACACAAGTACGATTCTAGAATTATTATTTTTAATGGTTTAATTTTGTGAGAATTCAAACCATTCTATTCTCAATGAAAAGCTCTTAGCTCATGCTTGAAAAAAAATCGGGCTATTTAAAAAAGAAGTTGGGCTATACTAGGTTTTATTGGCTTTGTTGTGGTGGGATTAAAGATATTATGTATATTATCTGATTTGACCAATCATTCCAACATATTAATTAGTGCTTAGGCCGTTACTTTACAAAGAAAATAACGTCTAGGCCTAACAATAATATTATATTTTATAAATAATTTATTTTTAAGGAATTATAAACAATAGAAACTGGTTAACAAAATTTAAAATAAAACTTTCATGCAATCATGTTAGTAAAATTTGGTTCTTAGAAAATAATGTTTTAAATTCAAATTGTATGTGTATTATTTAAAATATTCAATAGCATTAGTTTAATCTAGTCATATGTTAGCATGTCAATTCCATTTTCAATCTATCTACTAGATTTTTATTTTAAATAATTAATCATATTTTAAATATTTAAAGGGGAATAGACTAGCTACTTTCAAAAAATTAACTAGAAAATGGATTTGTATTGTAAATATAATATGTGTTTTTTTTTTTGTGTTTTCTTAAGTGGGTATTTTTAATAAAACCCATGTGGGTTTTTTTGGTCTGGCTAGTACTATAACAACCCTGTATTAGCTAACTCTACTTGCTTTAATTATATACGATTGTACCAAAATGCTATTGCATCCATATTATTTACGTTTACATTTTTATCTTTATTGTTAACTTAAATTGTTGACGTCACTTGAGCTAAAATTTATTTAATTTTATTGTAAAACTACTTTTTAAATTACACGTTTATATACCGTTGTTTTATACTTTTAAACAATAGGAAACCCCAAAGACATCATTAATCAATGATTTAAGGACATTTTATACTGTTAGATCTCATTTCAACATTAGTTAATCAATAACTTCCAATACTTAATTTAAATATTTTTAAATAGTAGACACTTACAAAGATTTTTGTTTATTAATAAATAAAGAAGTGTTTAGTTTGTCATTGGTTTTATTTATAGTTCTTTCCCTAACGCTAAAGGACCTGACTTTGTAAATACTATGGGAATTAAACACACATGGAAATGTATTAACTTTTCACAATTGTTTTGTAAAGTATTGTAAAAATTTTACTTAATATAATTTATATTTTTATTGTATTTAGGTTGAGTATACTTTAATGTTGATAGTGAGAATAGTAAATGACAGTCACAAACGTTAGTAAAACTACATTGATTTATTAATAGTTCAAGTAATGTGATTTACATATTTAACTTTCGATAGATATTATAAATAGGCCTACCTTTAAAATAAAAATTAAGTAAAATGCCATCAACGTTGACCATCATTTTTTAATGTAATTATTTGTATTTTATAAACCTGTTCTTCCTACAAGAATCAGAATATACCTGGCCAAACGCAGTGGGGGGGATTTTCACTTTATAGTTATCACATTTAATTTTTTTATCCCCGTCAGAAGAATGTTGGTGCATTTTTATAAACAATTTTTCTTTATTTTAAATTAGTTTAAGTAATTCCTTGTGTATATGGTTAATGTAAAAAATATATTGTTTTCATCCAAAGTAGTTTTAATTTGGTCTATTATGAATTATAATTAAAACTATTTAAAAGATTAATACATATTTTAATTTATTGGACCTTTTATTTTATCGATTAACTTTCAATAAGAATTAGTTATTGTATTAACTAATGCAGAATGTCAAGGTTTTAGGCCTACGCCTTATTTAGAAATACAAATCTAATATAGTATTATTGATGATTAATAATATACTATATTATACAATATAATGTTGAAAGAGAACTACTACAGCTCTGAATCATTTTGAAATAGAAACCCGGCCTTCCAAACATGTGCCGAGACAAAAAGGAGAAATCAACCCTCTCCTTTCTTTATCTTGGTATTTTATTGTTTCCCACGAGTTGTGCAGTGTTGAAGGAATCTATTTTTGGAAAGAATGTATACATGCCAGTCAATCAACCCTACAGGCGACGAAATGTCTAGCTGTACACAAGTTGAATTAACAGAGGGAGAAATTGAATTTAAGTTCTCTACAAGCACGAAGCGTTGCGGATTTGAAACATAATAAAATGTCTGGGGGTTCTTCTCCCTTGAGCAGTCTTATTTCAAAATTAATAAAATTGATAAAACTTGTGAGATCACTAGTCTTTATATTTAAGTTTAATTTAATGTTATAAATACACATATTTTATTTAAACTAATAAGATAAGATATTTCATTATATCATATTTATAATTTTATTGAAAATATATCAATTTAATTCAATCACTGTACGCATAGTATCTATCACATTATAATTTGTAGGAATTTATAAAGGTATAGTGATACAATCTTAGTTAACTATCGGAAACCATTACTTGTGTTTTATATATTCTTAATTATATAATTATAGTTTGAATAACTAAAATTTCTAATAGGAACGTTAATGTCTATAGATTTGGATCAGTATTAATTTAAAATATATTGATTATTTTAAATTGTTTTTGTATTCAGTAATGAAATTGATGTTTGTAAGATTAGTTTATCTGTGAATCCATCCTATTATAGCTTTTTTTAACCAATTAAGAGTATTGGTCCACATTTGCTACAGTCATATACCACTTAATACATTGATTTAATATATATATTTTGTGGCAATAAATATTTAATTTTCCAGGGATGATAATATTAAAATAGATGGTAGGAAACTCCGCATGGACCTTCTCGCTCTATCGTTCAAAAATTGAGATATTTACCCAAAACTCGTAATATATGTGAAACGAAATAATATACACCAGCAAACCCAAGCATAAATTGCACTATACTTATGTAAAACTTTTTTTTGTCTCAGTTTTAAATTTTATAATTTTGTATTTAAAAAAATTAATGTCTTCATTTTTATGTCTGCACTGATAAAAAAGATCAATATTGGGTCCCCAAGAGTATTAAAATGTCAAAATGTCGTATTAAAATGTCAACTTCCAGTTAATATTCACAACATTTTATTAGATGTTGCAAATCTCCATACCATCGCATTGCTATTAAATTCCTCGTTGATAAATTTTGACTAATAAAAAATATAAATATTGACTCTTGAGTCTAAGATGGATGTAGAGCATTGTTGTAAAAATATTTCCTTCCCCTAAGGGGTTTAAGGAAAAACAACATAAACTTTTTGAGAGACTTACTTATATTTAATTACTCTATGGCATTGGAGAATTATTGCGATAAAATTTAAGTAGTATATCTTTACAACTAAAGCTCACAAAATTGTATTAAAATATTTGCCAATATCTTAGAAACTGTTGGTTTTATAACAATATGTTTAATATAAAAGTTTGTTATTTTTAACAGTACTTCAATTTTGCAATGAAACGTAACTAAGCATCTCAAATAGTTGCGGAGATACGGAAGTTTCTGCTTCTGTAAAGTATCCTTAAATTAATTTTTATGGGAAATGAAAATAGCTAGTTTATTTATAAGCTTAATCAACCCCTAAATACGAATTTTAATCAAATCGTTAAAGCCAATTTTGAGAAAATTAATTTATCTCTTTTCGCCCTTTATTAAATTAATCTTAATTTTAAGTTTAAACAGACACACAGACAGACGTCATTGCAAGGACCACTTTTTAAGGTTTGGGGGTCATGACACGTCGACATCCATCAACATGTTAGGTTAGTTTTTTTTACGAATGCAATACTTTATTTTTTGAGTTCGAAAAGTAAAATATATATATATATTTGAGTATAGCTTGAAAGTTATTGGTTTTATAAATATATGCTTCTTTTAAAATATTTGTATTATAAAGAGACCTACATATGTGTAATGATATGTAATTTCATATCTCAAATTGCTTAGGAGATATTATAAAAAAAAGATAATTTACCCATCAGACCGGAGCCCTTAATGTCATTTTTCCGAAATATTGAGAGTAGCCATTTTGCTTAGAATATTCTTAAATGTTTAGAAATGAAATTTTATCAAAATCACTAGAGCCAATTTTAAGATAATCGACCTTTTCTCATTTTTTTCTCTTGTTATAAATTTTAAAATTGTAGAAAAAGTAGCCGTTTTAATATTTATAGTTTTACAAAAATTTCATATCGTGGGCTAGGGATTTATTTTTAACAGTTAAATTATATCAATTTCATTTTTCCCCCATATTGATTTTAAAATAATTTTAAAACTCCCTCAACCAAGGAGCCCACATTATTTTTTTCAATGATTAGGCCTATACGCTTTATACAACGTATAAAAAGTATGCTTATGTGCGAGGAAACATAATGTTATAATAAAACTGATATTTGTTTAAATCTAACCGTGGAGCAGCGAATTTTAGTACGATTTCTGCCACATTATCAGAATGCAAAAAATTTAATCTCCAGTTTACACTGATAAGATAGTTTCCATTAGTAAAAATAACTATTATGCTTCTAGCGATAATCTCACGAATTATTCCTTACATCAAGAAACACTAGTAGACACCTACAATTTACACTATTCAGAAGCGATTTAATATTGAATTCAGAGAAACATTCTGAGCATAGAAAGTAACTGTCTTCTATTTAGTATATAGTACAAACCAATGAAAAAAATAAGTTTACTTACGTCTATAAAATAAAGGAGACAAGTAAGTCAATATACAAACAGGCAGGCCAGATGCTTGTTTCGGCCCTTAAGTTAGAAGGGAGGCTACCCTAAATACCCACAATCATCATCAATAGGTAATAAGCTCATTCTCCCTGTAGGCCTCTCTTTCTTCCAAGGGAACCTTTCTTCTTCATCCTGTCTCTCTCTTCTCGAGACGACTTCCTTTCTGTTTCTCCCTTTACGTTTTTATTCTTCAGAAAATGTTGTGCAAAGCGCTCTATTGGCCAGGACGTCTAACTTCAGCCTGTTTGGAGAAGGAATGACTGCCTGAAAGGTATTTTTTCCCCTACCAAAACCCTATACTAAAATGTAGTAGAATTCTAGCAGGGAAAAAGGCCTGTCCTAGCATAAATATGGTTTTAAGTAGATACGAGTATATAATAATGGAACTTCCAGTCTTTTTTTTTTTATCAAAGCCACATAGTCAATGGTAGTAGGCATAACGAACATTGTAAAAAAGGTCATTGGCTTTAATATCTTACATGTAAAATTTGGTATCATCTATTAAGAACATAGCCATTCTAATAAGGTGAAAAACGGCCTTTTTAATGAAGTTTTTATCCTAATATCCTTTAGTGTTTCAACAATATTCTGTATTATAACTTCTATTAACTTTTATCTCCATTAATGTTTAATCATAAATGGTCCACGTGCAATAGTGTTCGTGTGGATATACGATTTCATGCCGACTGTATCACAGAGTTGATTGGCATGTGATGCATGCTCTTATGGGCCTGTAGCTCCTTACGGATAACACCTAGCTTAGGTAGGTAATACAGCTCGAACCTATCGATACATTGTGGTGAAATTTTCTGTGGTCTGCTTTAAAATAAAGTGGTGGAAGACCATCAAAAGCGTTTTAAAATATTTTTAAAACTACAATAAAATTTAAACATAGATTATTAAAAACATACAATTTAAGTGTTCCATATTTTGATGCTGTCAGCTGAAGTTAGTGGCAGATAGATAGTGGCCTCAGCAGCATATCTCTCGCGCGGCATGTCAGTTTGTAAACACAAGACGACTAGTTGTAAAAACAATAATTCTTGGATCTGATTAGCTCATTTCCCCGTTGTTCAATGGTCAGGAGTCGAAACGGATATAAAGTTGCAAGGCAACGAACAAATGACGTAAACGGAACAAAAATCAATCAAGGAAATGTCATTTAAAGTATGTCACAATAATACGGCACGTAGGTCTACCTCTGACTGAAAAACAAAATTCTATGGAATTGACTTTAAAAATTCTGGAGTGGTCTGACGATCACTAGTATTCAAAGAGCCAGTAACGGTGGAGGTTTAATTGAAAATGTGTGCTCTTTATAAGATTTATAAAATATGTTATACAATGAAATAATTTATTTGAAGTATTTAATCAATGCTAGATTAAAGTGGTGTAAAACAAACTAATAATGCAACACAATTCGTAAAAAAAATTTTTATTGTACGCGTTTATATTTAGAAAAGGGTTTTTCTAGTGCATACCTCAGATATTTGCAATCATACAATTAAATATAGTTTCAATAATATATTTATACATCGTTAGCTTGGAACGGAGGTTTATTAATTGTTACATATTTTAACATAAACATACATATGTTACTACATATTTTAATCGATTTTGCTACATATTTAGTAGGTTAATACTACAAACAAATCTGGGCTCTAAATTGATAATTACTCTAATGGGATAGGGATGATGAAGGAAGAATTTTAGAGGTAATATACCTTCATATGCATTGAAGGAAAGTGGGTAACCATATAGGAAAAATCACTCTTAGTAGACCCGACTAGGATTTGAACCCCGATCCCCCCGTCATTAGCATTGAGAGTGATACCTTACACCTTTCGGCCACTGAAGTGGGTCGAGGCATCAGTTTCGTCTAGTATAGCTGGCCAATGTCAGTAAGGTTGGGGGTTGAGTCACGTCAGGGTGTATTGAGAAGTTTTTCCTCAATAGTTTCACACTCTCTCCCCTCAAATACAAGTACACTTCTACCCTCCTCCTCTCTGCTCTGTTAGTTTAAGCATGTGTGTATCCCAGACGAGTAGTATGATAATTATTAGGTACCAGTTCTACTTTTTTTGTAACCTACCTGTCCACGAATAAATAAAATATTTTATATAATAATATTTCATAGTTTTTTGTAATATTTCTTTACAACATGCAAATAACCTTTTAAAAGTGAGCCATGCCCCCTCCAGGCTCTTAATTCTTCACTCCCTCCCCTTACCCGTTCTCTTTAGCGAGCGCTTGCCACGTAATACCTTCATTTAACCCGCGTGTTAACTCCTAAACGAAGCAACATTCCCTCTTGCATTAATTGCGTTTTGCGAAGTGCTTTTCCGTCCTCAAATGCAAATTTTAACCTTGTTAAAGCTACGGGGTCCTTCCGACCCTCCAACCCCCGCTACGTCACCATCCCTATCCATCCTCCCTCTTTACGAAACCCACCAAAGTTTAGATTATCAATGGTTAATTAATCTTCAATTTATTCACTTTGTGTAATGAATTTAACACTCAATTTAGCGGTTATTAATCAAAGTTTTAATTAAGGTTATTATGGAAGCACTAATCACGCGCTTACACGGTTGATGTTGTTGCGAGGCTGCAATTAAATGCCCTCTCTCTTTATCCTTTCATTACAAACACGCGGACAAGAGAGCAAGAAGATGAAATACGGTTGGGGAGGGGAGAGTACGTGTGACAAGGAGGGTGAGATAAAACGAAGAGGTGAAGCAAAGAGGAACGGAAGATTAGGTGCGTCCCTTTGTGTCTCTCTCTGTCACCCACGAATAATTGAGAACAAAGCGTGAGAAGAGAGGGGGGTAGGGGGGTTAGACAAGTGAGACAGACAAAGTGACAAAGAGAGGACTTGACTATCTGCGTCTCTGTGTGTGTGTGTGTCTCTTGAGGCTTCTGAGGGCAGCGCTTGTGTGAACACACAAGAGATAATCAACCTGGCTTTTCGCATCTAACAAAGCCAACAGTGTATTGCAACCTTGTCCGCTACTACCTTACACACATACACACACTTGTTCGAGTAATTAATTTACCAATTATATCAAATTTAATAAAAAGGAGTTATTTATCTTAGCTATAAATTACTTTTAGTAAATTCATATATTAATTTAATATTTCTATATTAAAGAGATAACAGAACACACTAAAATGATAATTTAAATAACATAGTAAGAAACAAGAATTTGTAAATCATTTATTTAATGATTATAAATTTTAATACTTTCTTCAATGGCTAGGCTGGGGTCAATTAACAATCGGTAATCTTTTGACGATGGTGGTGAAAGTCAATAGTATAAATATAGGAATGTTGTACGACTGTGGTTTTTTTTTGCACCACGCCGTACTTCCCGTTCGGGCTATACGCTTATGTACTAATTATACTGTTTTTAGGTTTTAGGTATGCTATATTTACAGGAAGTGTACCTTTTTTCATGGAACGAGAATGGGAAACCATTTTGGAAAAATACCCTCAGTAAACTCTACCGAGATTAAAACCTTGATAGTTAGGTCATCGGTAGTCCTGTCTACCAATAGAGAAGTGACTTAGACCATGCCTCTACCGAAGCAGGCTACGCTTATGTTGTTTATGACACACACACACACACACACACACACACACATATATATATATATAAACTTTTCAATATCAGAAGAATTTGTTTGTAAAGGCGTTCTTTTGGATGTTATCCATTTTGAGAATTACAACATGTGCCTTAATTTGTCAAACCAATATAATATGAGGCGCTAGTCTGAATTCACGTCAATTTTTTATTTATATTGGTATACAAGTCTTAAAAATATTTAGCTAGTGGAGTTCAAATATTTAGACACGATTTTAACGAGCGATAACAATATTAAAGTGGAAATTAATACGAGCAAACAGTCGGGAAATGGATGATATTAATTGCTCAGTAAGTTGTTAAAATCCCACATTTTGCCAAGAAAAATAAAACTCAGAATATAGAAAACTTTTGTTTCCTCGGTTGTTCTTTATGGTTGTGAAACTGGTTCTCTAGTCTTACATGACGAGAAGAAATGTATAGATCTTGAAAACAAAATGCCTAGGGAAACTATTTGGTCCTAAAGGGAATGAAGAATTATTATTATTTTATTATTATTATTATTATTATTATTATTATTATTATTATTATTATTATTAGCATCGCATCTTACTAACCATTCGGGTTATACGCACTTACGCTAATGTGTAATGGTAGGGTGATTGTGAGATGAAATGAAGGACCTACAGTTTAACGTGGAATCCGAACCACGGTGGAGGCCTGGCATTCCCCACATTCACAAGATGTATTGTCAGAGGTGAGGGAATGAAGAAAGTGTAGAGTGAAGGAGGTTATACATAATGAGTTACACGCCCTGTAATCATCTCCAGATTTTGTTAAAATAATTAAATCTCAAATGTTTAGGTTGGTAAGACATGCAATACTAATGTAAAAAAACTAGAACTACGTTCAAGGTATAGACTGGCAAACCTGTTGGAAAGAGACTATTGGGAAGACTTAGACACAGATAGAAGTATAACATTAGAATATACCTGGGAGAGATAGGGTGTAAGTAGGTAGACTGAATAGAACTATCTCAGTATAGGGATGGATTGCGTACTTTTGTTAAGTGCAACAATGAGCTTTCAAGTTCCTAATAACATACATTAGGTAGGTCGCCTTAATTTATCTAAATACCATTATCTAAAAACACTATACGAAATAGAATTGTATTAATAATGGTGAGTGACCAGGATATGCTAATTTTTAGTTCAGTACATGTTAGTACTCACCAGCCATTCATGTTTAGTACTCACCAGCCATTCCAGTGTAAAGAGGTACGTTAATAATTATTCAGTATTATTTATTCTATATGTCTTAACAGGACATCTTTGGTGACGATTGCCTGAGTAAGAACTAAACAAACATCTAGGGGTGTGTTATCAAGAATCGACAAGATATTACTGGTTAGATCATTAGCAATGATACCCCTAGACGGTGATACTACCAATATGTCGACACACACAAGCCACAACTCTTTTTAATATAAACATTTAGAGTGAATGGACAGATGACAACGCGATCTATTTCAAGAGACAGTTGATGGATTGTACAGCGCTTGCAGTCAGGTGATCTAGCTACATAAAGAACACGAGATAGTGAGCCAAAATCAAATACATAAATGGACATCTGCACTTCAGATAACATACTAGACAGCTATGGTATGAGGAACCACGGGGGTATTAAATATTTTCAGCTATAATTTAGTAGGTTAATGTATAAACTAGAGAGTATTATCTTAGTTAGCCTTAGTTTAAAAATGTCTAACTTGAATAAAACTGATCGTGAAGGAAATATTGCTGACAATCGACTTATAATGGAGACACTAATGCCATTAAAGAAGTAGATGCTGACTAGTCAGTTGGTTCAGTACAGGTGTTTAGGGACAGTCTAGGATAAGGACGTAGAATTTAGATCGGTAAATATATTACAACTATTGATGAGGTTTTATAAGGACTTAATAGTTACCAATCAATGTAATCATATAAAATCAATGGATGATCAATATAAAAATCGATTGGGAACATAATTGATCAGAGTACAACAAAGGCAAAAACAAGCTTAAGCAGATGACGCAATAAAGACAACCTGTGTGATAGGAACTCGTAGCAATTATGGAAGGACACCATTTGTTGGAATGTAGTATGCAAACCATTGCTAAAAATGTAAATACAAGTGTAACAAGAGGTAGATCTTTACATAAACAAAAAAGAAAATTTAACTAATAGAAATAATACTTTAGACATTAATCAGGTGTATAGAGGCAATCGGTGACATCATTGACCACACTTGTTAATAAACTTAACAAAAAAAATCTTTTATGGATCTGTTGAAGGGCGAGGATAAAATATCACGAATCAATAACCATGTAAAAACGGGTTGAATTGTTTCAAATATGGTGAGTGAAAATTTACAATCCATGGAGACGTCGAGGTCATAGGATTCCACCAAGAGTATAAACAACAAACTAATAATTGCATCTTGTTCCAATACAAATAAGTTGAAGTTGAAGATCAATCAAGAAGGGAACAAGTTTAGAAAAGAGAATGACTTGAATAGCCGAGAAAAGATAACTTTAACTTTCCTAACCAATAACCCATGCAAGGATCTACTACACGAGATGAAACTCCCAAGTATAGGTTTAAAAGACTGTCTATATTGCCTGGGGTAGTATATAAGGAAGGAAAAACACAAATCAACCTTCTTTTTATACAAAGGGTAAAATAAGTCCTATTTTACAAACACTTTATCAAATAATATTTAATAAAATATAATAATGAAGATACATACACTTCATGTACAATGTCTGATAATTTAGTATTTAAAAAAATTAAAAACAAAAGTAAATAAACAAGTTCTACTCGAGGCCAAGTTTGAATATATAGACTGGTATATTTTTTTTACTGTAGCTAGATTATTAATGTATGTACAATTTATCGGCATTTATTGGATAGAAGAAAATAAAGATGAAGTAAAATAAATATAAAAACAAGTAACTTTTCAACTATAAATTGCAACGAATATAACTTCCATTTGTAAAGGAGCCAGCGAAAAATAATCTTCTTGCGCACTTAAGCCTCATATCCTCAAATACAGGTATCAGCCTATAGAAGCCCCGCTAGTATCACCAGTTTGTGAAAGGACTGTACATTAGTTTACCAAAACCACATTTAGATTAGAATCAAGAGGTAAAAGTTAAATATTAAAATTATATGTAAAAAAAAAATCACCTCAAATCAGAGTAAATAGATTCGGAACATACAACGTTCAAGATTACGTCAAAAATAGTGAGAGTTTAAAGGAGAGAGAAGGTTAATATTATGAAACAGAAGGAGAATAATGATCTTGCGAAGAGAATGAAATAAAAGATAGTGACACTAAAGGGATTACACGAGAATTAGGGCCAGTTTCATAGTCAAATTTAGTACGCCTCAAGTGCGGCGCTACACTAAGTACATGACGACACCTACCTAAACCAAATGGAATGGGCCAGTTTCCATGCGAGAACTGGCCCATTCCATTCGGTTTAGGTAGGTGTCGTCATGTCTTAGTGTAGCGCCGCACTTGAGGCGTACTAAATTTGACTATGAAACTGGCCCTTAGAGTAACCACCTTCCTTAAATACTAAAACAGTATCAGAAGATATTTTCACATAGGACAGGGGAGACCTCTAAATAAACCTAAATTTTAAAAGTTTTAAATTCCAAACCTTTACCATAATGCAATCAAAAAGGTTCATTATTCAAATTTTTGCAATAGCTCATGCATTATCATAGATAAATATTCTGTTACAACAACTTGCATCTAAACACAGCGTCACCACGACTTTTAGGTTCTATTTTGTACGACAAATTATAATTTTTAATATATTTGTCTATTTATATCGCTCAATTATTCTACATTCAATCATCATATTACTAAGGGTTTGGTTTTCCACTATCCCTCCACGTAAATGCGGATTCACTTCCTCTAATTCAACCTCCCGATTCCTAATCCATTAGCGTAATTAGTACTTAAAGCGTATAACCCGAACGGGTAGTAAGACGCGGTCTTAATAATAATAATAATATAAATAATAAATAATAAAAAATAATAAATAACTAAGGGTTTCAACAGCTTCTCTTTGACTATAGGGTGTAGATTGTAGAATAAAACTTTCATAAAACGGGTAAGAATTTGAAACGTCTAGAATCAAACAAGAAATCTCATGTAAGCAAGTGTTAAAACAAGGAAAATGTAAATTATGTATATCAGTCAGAATGATTGATGAAATTAAGAATACATGTCATGTAAAGAACGAACAATTTAGGCTTAACTAAATATAGCAGTCACAACAAAAGTCACGTGTTTTTTAAAATTCAATAACACATCAAAGTCATGGCTACTGGTACGCGATTTCATCAGAAAAACAAACCTAATAACAATAGTACCTAATGTAAAATTACAAATAATGATCACCGATAAACTATTACAAGACGTATTTGTGGATATAGTCCTTTGCCCATTGCCGTAGGGGGATAAGGTAAATATTTTATTAGAGAGGAAGTTTACCTTCATTTGCGTGGAAGTAGAGTGGAGAAAAGTTTTGGGAACTTGTTACACCTGACCGAGATTCAAACCTCGATCTCCCCATCATTGGCTGCTTAGTCTAATACAAGAGTAGTGCCTTAGACCATGCAACCACCAAAATGGGTCACATAATATTAATCCCTGTGGTTTATTCATACGCTCTCCAGACAAATGTGGGAACATTTGCTCCCACCTCCTCCTCATTACCATTCAATAGAGAAGCCAGTAATCAGTAATCCGTTGTGTTTAACTGTGTGAAATGGGGAGGAGAAGGTAGTAACGGTCCAATCCTGAACTAAGCCGGTCAATCCCCTGAAGCAATTAAATCTGGCAATGCGCTCGGGCAGTTGAGCTAAGCAACACTTTAAACATGTCATTTAGTTAATATTACAAGAGCTAGTGGGTAAAGAAGGGAGAGGGGTTATACGGCGAATGACGTCCCCTATTGTAGTCTATGTTTGAGCCACGAGGCGCACCTAATTACCGCGCTATAACTGAAGGCCAATTAAATCAAACGTACGCCCTGAAAACTGTAAATATGTTCGCTTTGACCAATTCTTTTGTTACATCTCTAGTTAATAAGTTGACATCCCTCTTACCCTTGATTTCCCACAGTTTAGTTTTATTTACTGTAGAACCTATTCCGAAATTAAAATTAGCTACTAAAGCAAACATTAAGAAGGGGTGGCGAGTGTTTCAAATACGACTTTACATCGCGCATGCGCTTGTCTGAGATTAATTTATTAGATAAGCTAATGTTTAACTCATTTTGTATTATACAACGCGTCTTTTTTTTTTTTACAATAAATAACGGTATTTTAAAAACTAACAGATGGATTTAACTTATATTTTCAACACAGAACTGTTTTTATCTACACACAACTTAAAACACAAATTGTCCACACTTGTGAGCACGCGGATAAAGGTGCCATTCTCATATTAGCTGATTTGTTGTTGATGGAGACGTTGGGAATCAAATCTTGGCCGGGTGAATTGAATTTTTTTCGCCTACATGGTCGTCACTTACTTTAAATGAACTTAAAGCATTTTATTTTTATAATCATCTATTTTCCTCCCATCCCCATAAGTGTAAATATACGGCTGTATCAGAAGACTAGTGAGGTGTGGAGAACACAATTAACACACTTAACACTAAGCGCATAACTTATTAAATAATTTCGAATGGTTTATAAATTGAGTTAAAGCGGATTTTAGTCGTTAAAACTAAATCCTTTAAAACCTGTAATCGTATCCTCTACCCATTGAGTTACTTGAGAGGGTTTGAACAGTTTAATGAAAATACTGTTTCTCAGCACCGTGTCTTCCTACCCGTTCCAGTTATACGCTTATGTACTAATTATTATACTAATAGTTTTAGTGACAGGGAAAGTTATATTTCGAAAAAGAGTACCTGAATTTGCGTAAAAGGATATTGGAAAACCATTTTGGAAAAAAACTGTAAGTATGCCTGATTCAGATTTGAACCTCAATCTCACTGTCATCGGCAGTCTAGTCTACTGCGAGAGTAACGCGTTAGACCATGCGGCCACCGAAGTGGATGATCCTTATTAAATAGTTTACGCTTCTCGTCTATAAGTTAGGCAAGCTAGCTACGCTTCTGGTATTTAGAAAAGATTAACATCATTATAATATGAGAAAGGGTAGATCAAACTGTTTCGAAGAGCTTTCATGTTGTAAGGACAAAATAAAGCGTGTGTAGATGAAGGGTGGGAATGGGCTTGCTGAAGATAAGGATATTTATTGTAGCTTGAAACCCAGTTGGGTCTACTTAAAGTGATTTTTCCTAGATAGCTTCTTACTCTCCCTCCACGAAAATACACGTAGACCACCTCTAAAATTCTTCCCTACCCCACTGGAGTAATTTAAATAAACGCGTATAACCTGAATAGGTAGTGAAATGAGTTGACAATAAAAAGGTAAATGAACGGGTAGGTTAAGCTGTCCCGAAGAGCGTTCAAGATGTATGGAATTATTAACATCACTAATACCCGCATCGGTAATGCCCAGGCAAGATGAGACTGACATAGGCGTTGGTCTCATCTTTACTGGTGAAGGGTCAAGGCTCGATTCCAAACTAGGAGTAAAGTAAGTTGGCTTTTTATAAATGATTTCCATTGTTTCCTCTCCTCACCGATGTGGAAATACTCCCTTGAAACTATCCTCTTCTCTTCTTTAACCATTATTGTCAACTAGCATCTACCCACGGCTCCGCTTGCGTTAAACAATACATCAACACATTCGATAACTTCAACTGCTATAAAATATTGAAACCTAATCAAGGGCAGTGTTTTATGTATTTTATCTGCGTATGAAGATTCACAAGGAATCACGATTCATCCCCTAACCGCCATTCTTTACACCACAGTTCGAATCACCTGCCATCTTATGTACCCGCAATACCAGAATCGACGTATTTTCACTGCTTAAGCCAATTTTTATCGACATTACTTCTATCACTTATGAGATAGTGTGATGGTAGCTTAGCATGAATCCTGAAATATAAGGCTTACAATAGAATAAGTCCTGTTTCGATCCGATGAGTACTTTTTGAGTTTACTGGCAACAAACAGACAGAAATATAAACAAAAATTCTAAAAATTGTTCATTTTCTTGTATTTTATTCTAACCCTCCCCCCCCCCCCAAAAAAAAACTCCACATTTGAATGTGCTTACAATCCTTAGAACTTTTTTATATTAATTTATGTATCTATTATTTAATAAACAAAAATTAATTAAATTGAAAAAAGCACAAATTCACACGCAACACCATAAACCGACCGTGGCTTTGAACCTTTAGCTGATAGTAATTATGCCGAAATCACACATAATAAATTTTTTGTTAAGGCATGCTTTATTTTTCATGTTTGTTACCATCCCAAAACATTCTTTGCCAAGGGGATTTATAGTGGGTTTGTTGCTCTTTCCAACACCCTCGTTGCCAAGGATTCTTACAAATAAGATCAATGAATTAAAAGTTAATATATTTGACTTGTTAAAAATTTAAGACGCAAATGTAACCACACTAACAGTCAGTTTCTTCGACACTGCTTCACTCCTCGATGATGAATTATCGTGATGGCATATAGCTTAACTTGTTTTATGAAAAATTAGAAGCACAAAAGAATTTCCATCTAGGTCCTATGAGTACTTTTTGAGTTTACTGGCAACAAACAGAGAGACCGTCGAAAGTACAGTCATACCATAGAGAATCATTTAGGGGTAGCCCGAATGGGTAATGAAACTCTCTGCGCAACAAAAACAAAAACAAAAAATATACTGAAACGCTTAGGAGTGGGTTATGTTAGCCCACCAAGTAATAATTATGTAAAGATTGATTAATACTACCCAGATGGGCTCATCAAGTCTGACTTGTCAATGGTGGGGAGTTCGGGGGCTCTTCAAGTCTGACTTGTCGATGGTGGGGAGTTCATCGGCTCATCAAGTCTGACTTGTCGATGGTGGGGAGTTTGGGGCTTGAATCCTGGCTGAGAGGACAGTTTTTTCCCTAATACTCTCCCATTTTCCCTCCACACAAATACGGCTACATTTCCTTTAAACTCCACCTTAATCTTCCCTACTATTTAAGTCTAGCTTAATGCGCGAAGACTGGACAGGTAGTATAACGTGATTCAAAAATATATTAAGAGTTGTGTGTGGTTAATCTGTAAACTAGAAAGGTGTCTGATATTGACTTGAGCGTTCTCAAAATTCTTTCTATGTTCAACCAAGCCATTCTTTAAACGAGTTTTATGTTGGTGTTGCTAAACAACCATAATTATCAAAGTTGAACTCTAAAGGCTGCATTGAATAATCGCCTATTTCTGTCACCCACATCAACGAAATGTAATATCTCCCCCACCCTCTCCTCACCAACACTCTAAATATCAGCTGCGCAATATTATTATTTAGTGTAGCCTGTCATTAGTAACAGTACTAATGAATGGTTGACTGGGGGGTGGGGAAGGAAGACACATACAACTGTTGCAGGCGACAGTTTCGCATTGTCGTCCATGTTTGTTACGGCACGTGCCTCGCAATATTGGCTCGATCACAACCCCTCTTCTCCCTCTTACGACCCCTCGACTGCACAAACAACCCGCGATGCGCAGGAGTGCTGCAAGGGATGGGAGCGGGGGGGGGGGGGGGGACATGACATCAAGGGGTATTGGCGGTGATTCTATCCTCCCTATTCTGTCTACTCGACTGTCGTGTTTTTTTTTTTTTTTTATTTCGTTCTACTCTCGCTTTCTACCCTTCTGGGAATACTGTTCATTGTTGTCTGTTAAAAAAATTGTGTGTATAAAAGGGAGTAGGGGAGAGGAAATTCGTTGTTTGAAACTTTTATTTTTGTTGTCACTTGATTGCGTGGTGTTTTCAGGAGTAATACAATATCTATGATTTCTCTGAATCCGTACCGCTGTCAACCATAGATAAATCTAATAATATATGTACAATTCACAAGACAGCGGTCTGTTAACTAATTGGGCAAGTGTTGACTTTGAATTTTTGATTTCAGGCCAAATATTAAAAAACAAAGAAATACAGTTTTGCTTATCATGGTAAAAATAAAAGTACTGAAAATAAAAAACAAATCCTCACATATCACTATAAAATGCACAGATAAAAGCATACGGTAGGCTGGATCCGGCCCGTCGGCCGTAAGCTGCTGACCGCTCGTCTCGTTTATGTTTTGATTGATACTACAGCGATAATTTTATGTTATTAACAACAGGTACCAAAATATTTTAATAAAGGCTCTTAAATATACTAGGCTAATACCTATTCATAATAATTATTTAGTTTAAAATAATTAAATATCGAATAGACAATGCATCATAAATTTAAGGTTATTATCACCGATTTCAGCATGCTTATAAAATTTAACTTTGGTGTAGGTGGGCAGGGTGGGGGTGGTAGCAAAATACAATTCTCAAAAGTGGGCTCTAGGATACTGCCAGGATAGGGTTACTGGACTAGATTGCTGATGACAGGTAGATCGGTGTTTGAATCCTTCTTGGTCGCTGAGTGTGGCTTTACGAAAATGGTTTTCTACATTTACTCCACGCTAGTGTAGCTACACATTCTATAAATTCAACCTTCCTCATTCCTAGCTCATTTGCGTAGATAGTACATAAACCTAATACATGAACGGATGATTAAGCGGAGTAAAGAGAAAAGTTTAGGCTTCTTAGTAACAGACTGTTGTAGAACGACTCATAAATTGTGCCGATAGCAAGAACAATTTTTTCTTTCTTTTGTTGAAAGTACTCTACGGATTATAGACAAGTTCAGTGCGTTTTTTTTTTAATGTCTTTAATTCTAAATATTTAAAACTTTCATTTGAAAGAATATCATTAGAATTAATACAATAAGGTCTGTTATTTTTGTTAGAGTTTGCACATTTTGATAAAAACTCATTTAAAAATAATTTATAACCGTCATTATAAAGTCCTGCACTTATTTTTTTTTTTCTTTTTAGATGGCAGCTTAAACTAATTAAATGTTTCCTGATTATAATCGAAATCTTTAAGAAATTATAGGCTCTAACTATTTCAGATCCAACCGTCGTATTTGAACATGTACTTTTCATTTCATCATTATTTGTCTTTTATTAATGAAACGATACAATTTAGGTATAGTTTATGTTTATTAATATTGTTACCTTTTAGTTTTGTAGGTAACGGTTTAAAAGGAAGCGCAATTATCCTATATACAACTGATTATTCTTTTAGCACCATTCCTTACTACCCATTAGGGTTATACGTCTATGTACTAATTACACTAAAGGGTTAAGGGCGAGTAAGGTTGAATTTGAAGGAAGAGTACCCGCATTCGTGTGAAGGGAAAGGGGAAGATCATTATGAAAAAAAAAAATCTTCAGTTCACCCGACAGGATTCGATCCCTGACCTTCCCGTAATCGGCAATCTAGTATATTGCGCGAGTGGCGCCTTATACTACGCAGTTACCGAAGAGGGTAACTGACTATTGAAATGTACAGTGAACTCGCGATTATCCGAACCCCACTTATTTGAGGTTCTATGTTAACGATTCTGTCAAAGTTTCCAATTTTAACACAATATTTATATAATAGTTAAATATTTTATACAATAGGTACAATATACAATTAGTAATGCAAAGAATTTTAATAATAGTTTTTAATAAAATATAATATCTTTTAAAATACAGTGCTACAGAAAGATGTTTGATATTTTTTTTAATTTAGCTTAACTTACTGTATAATACATTAAATGTAATACTTTGTAATGTGATGTGTTTTAATAAATGTATGATTTGAAATTTATAAATAATGTACACAAATGCAGTAAGTTCTAATGATTTATAACCTATCCATCTTACACGCTCCGTATCATCCGAATTTTTTCGTATCCGAGGTAGGCTCAGTCCCAATTACCTCGGTTAATCGTGAGTCTACTGTATATACGAGTAATACTGAAACCCTCACCCCCCCCCCTCACTTTTGTCTGTGCCAGGTCGAGGCAGTTGAAATGCGATAGTAAACTTTTGAACAGACTGTCCTTGCGTAACCAAAGGTTCAGAGTATGTAGGGTGGTATGCTACCAGTTTTAAAAACATTCCCAAACTTTCCTTACTACGCTGTAATGACAAACACAAGTGGCTAATACACATGTGTGAGGAGAACAAATTGTGAAGTGGTCTGGGTTGCCATTGCTTATTTTGTAAAGTTAAGTCATTTTTTAAAGCAAATTCATTATTTATGTAATGGGCTTGAAAGTGCTCAGTATTTATAATATTCAAAGACATTTAATAATGTTTTTTTTTATCGTTTTACAAAGATCCTCTCCCTCCTTAAGTTTATTAGAAAGTATGTTAAAACTATCAATATACTGTGAATGCCATACTAATGGTACATTATTGCTTTCCACTCAGGCCTATTTTAATAAATAGCCTTCAGTATCTATAATCTACTACTCTTTTCTAAGCATAATTCAATCTCTATAGTACTAAGTTATTCAGTTCAAATGTGTAATTATAAGAAAATGTGGGATATTATGTTAATAATAAGTATACCAAATCATAATCAAAGTTGTAAACAAGATATGTTCTATATTTGAATTTGTTAACTTAAATTTTAGGGTTTTAACTTTTAAATCTAGCAGTTTTCATTCTTTGAAAGTTTTGTTAGGACTAAAGCATCATCTAAATTTATTACTTTTTGTCTTCCACTTTTAAGCATCATGCCGTTTTATTTTATTTATACCCAGAAGCTGTGAGATGCACGTGTGTGGCCTCACAGTGGAAAGGGGAGGTTTGGAGAGAACATCTGGCCAATCAGCGTGTTAGTTTTTAGCGTCTATTTTTGATATATTGAGAAAGGAAGCGTTAGATGAGCTACACTTCCAGGCTAACACGCGAAATAGATAGACGTGCTATTAGGGAACTCACTAATCTCAGTTAACTTTGTTTTGGGTGTTAGAGATGGGTGGAAGAAAGTGAGACCACCATGTTGGTTGGATGCCTCATGTGGTTCAAATATCACGTCCGCTGGTTAACAATACAACATTCAATCCAACTTATATATAGTATAACCTCTTATAAAATAACCCCGAGATGAATCTGAGAGACTACCGAACCAACTGACAGCCGTGGATCAAACCAAGAGAAGATATGGGGAGGAAGAGTCGGTCTAGTTGGAAATGGCGATCAACAGTGGGGACGATGTTTTGACGGTTGGACTTGTTAGACAATAGTTAGACAATATTTGGAATTAATGTATTGGATGAGAAAAAGAGATGGACTTGTCCCCATTTCATTACCTCTATATGGCCGTTTTTTATAGTGAAGAGGGCATGGCCGTGAGCGTTAAAGAATGGTTTATAGTTCAGTGCTTAAAATTAGTATTTTATAACTATGTATACAGTCGGACAGCTTAGCTCACTTGGTAGCGTATCTTCCTACTGATCTAAGGGTGCCGGGTTTGATTCCTGACATGATTAAAATATGGGTTTACCCTTAAACATTTATAAGCTAAAGGCTGGGAACTGGATGTTGTGCCTGTCCTAGTCTTAAGTATATAAGACATTTGAAGCTACGACAAGCCTAGCAAGCCGGCAGTGGAAAATATATGACTTTAATAAAAAAAATAACTGACTCGTGTCACAGTAATGGACGTAAATAAATAACGATGCATACAGAACAGTCCTGTTCTTTATCTTCTTGTCATCGTGGACTACTAAATTTATTTATGACCCAACAAAGCGTTGTAACCCAGAGTTTGATAAACACTGGTCTAACGCGTCAATCTCGTATTGGACTTATTTACTGGTGACGGGAAGATCGAGGTTCGAATCCCGGTCAGGTGCATTGTAGGTGGGTTTCCTACCTACCCTCTCTCCATTCAAATATGGATATAATATAAAATATTATATTATAATATATAGGATAATATAAATTATTATAATATAATATAATATATATTTATAATATAATATAATATTTATATTATATTATAATATAATATTTTATATTATAATATTTTATATTATATAATATAATATTTTATATTATAATATTTTATATTATATAATATATAATATTTTATATTATATAATATATAATATTTTTATTATATAATATATAATATTTTATATATATAATATATATATTTATATTATATTATAAAATATTATAATATATATTTTATATTATATCCTTAATAAGTCTACCTCCCTGATTCCTACCACACTAGCGTAATTAATCTATGCATAGTCTAAGGGCCGGTTTCATAGTCAAATTTAGTGCGCCTCAAGTGCGGCGCTACACTAAATACATGACGACACCTACCTAAACTCGAATGGAATGGGCCATTCTCGCATTGGAAACTGGCCCATTCCATTCGAGTTTAGGTAGGTGTCGTCATGTACTTAGTGTAGCGCCGCACTTGAGGCGCACTAAATTTGACTATGAAACTGGCCCTAAAACTCAAACTGGCACTACTAAGCGAGGTGCTGGGGTGGGGGAGGGGTGGGCAGTGGTGGGAGGAATGATCTAAACCAGAGCTGACTGGAACGCGGTATAAATGTTAGACTTGTTAAGTAAGACTTGTTTACCGTTGAAAAACAAGTTGGGGTTAGAATACCAGCTGGGTGCATTATCAACGATTTTTTCCTAAATTGTTTACCATCTTCCTCCAAGGAGATGTGGATGCATTTCCTCCAAATTCTACCTCAATCATCCCTAACACATTAGTATAGTTAGTACATCTGCGTACAACCCGGATAATAAGGTGTGGCTTTAAACATAAATACGTTGGGCCGTGAAACCTGCTGTGTTTACACCTTGCTTCGTTCCAGCGTAAAATAATTGGTCCTAAAAAATCGATTTGAATTAAACTGACACATCAGATTGACTTTAAATCGACCAACCATAATAACTTGGATTCACATTAGTGGGCATCTGGGTTAAGGCGTCAACCTCAGCTGGCCTGGATTTCCAGTGACGTGGAGGTCGGGATTCAAATACCAGCTGGGTGTGTGTATTGAGATGGATATTTTAAGATTGGTTTTTCCACTCTCTCCTCACGTAATTGCGGCTAAAAAATTTCTCTGAATTAATTCTCAAAATCCTCAATCTTACGTCAGTGCCAATATGAGCATAGCTCAGATAGTTGGTAGGACCAACGTAAAGAATTGAAGATGGCGGGGCAATGGCTGCTGTGTGCCACAAAGTGAGATCAGAGAGTGTTCTGCGCAGGGTGAAACTGGTGAAGAGGGGGTTCTCGCGTTCCATTAGTCCGCGCATGCTTATTCTGCCATGGTTCAAACCACTTCTAGTCTCACATCATCAGCTATACTTTAAACACGTTAAAAAGGTGTTTTTAATGCCCTTAGGTTATTAAACAATCTAATCTACAGAGTAAGGATGATAAGATCAGTTCAAAAGAAACTAACCTCACATAAGTGTGGCGAGAGATTGAGAGAAAGCACAAAGAGGGTCACATATTAAAGTCCACCCCATTGTGTATCCGTCGGTATTCGAGCCTTGTCCTCCCTGTCAATTTTAATACATACAATAGGCTATATATATATATATATTAGGATTCTGTTATAAAGAACCATAAATGACAGTCACAAACGTTAGTAAAACTACTTTCATATATTCATACATCAAGTAATATGATTTACAACTTTAACTTTTGACAGCTTTCACCAATACCTACAGAATGGCAATAATACTTAAGTAAAATTCTATCAATGTCGACCCCAAATAATTATGTAAACCTAAATTTTTCTAAAACGGTCCTTCCTACCAGAATCCTATTATTATATAATACAACATATATGCCTATATAAAATAGAATGTTTGTGTGTATATATATATATATATATATATATATATATATATATATATTTAAGCATGTATCTAAAGACGAAAGCCTTGATTCACTGATTAATCACCGTATCTCCCGAACCCCTGGACTTGGAACCTTGAAATTCAACAGGAAGTTCCTTTCATGTCGTAGACATCTGATGTAAAGTTTTTTTTAATTCATCTTCGAAAGGGGTAAAATTTGGTTCGAAATTTTGTGCTGGTCAAAAAAATTTCTATATGGGATGGACTGCTGAAATTTGGCAAGAAGGTAAAGGAATTACTTAATATAACCATACAAATTTAAAAAGGGAAATTTCAAAATGGGACTTTAAGAAAATTAAAATCTCTAAACACTTTTTGTATGAGGTATAAAATTAAAATTTGGCAGATAGGTAGAGAAACGACCCCCCAGATAACCTAACAAATCTTGAAATATTAAATTCCTAGGAGTGATTTGGAGGAGAAAAAGGGAAAGGGGGCGTTCGAAACTTCCAAAACTAATAAAAACAGCTACTTATCAATGTGGTAGAAATTTGAAATTTGGCAAGTAGTCAAAGGGAACACTACGAATAATAATAATAATAATAATAATAATAATAATAATAATAATATAAAAATCTGAAAATTTAAAACTTTTATATAGTAGGTTACCCCGGTAAATAGAAAAGGGGTGAGTAAACAAAAATAAAGCTTGTAGGTAGACTAAAAAAAAATTGATTTAGTAGTCAGGAAGAAGGAATGCTCCACATAACCAGTTAAATCTTAACCCGCCTCGGTGGCGTAGTTGGATAACGCGCTAGTCGTGTTGAGCCCGACTGCTGAGGACGGGGAGATCGAGGTTCGAATCTCGGTCGGGTGAACTGGGGGTGATTTTTCCTAAATGGTTTTCCACTCTCCCTTCACGCAAATGCGGGTTCACATCCTATAATTCAACCTTCCCAATTCCTGATCCATTAGAGTAATTAGTACTTAAAAGCGTATAACCCAAACGGGTAGTAAGACGCGGTGCTAAGTATTATTATTATTATTATTAGTTAAATCTTAAAATTGATATTTCTAAATGGTAATTAGAAAACAGAGGGAAGAGATTAAGGGTTTAAAATTTCTAGAACAAATAGAAACCAATATTTCGCATTGTGGAAGAAAACTGAAATTAGGAAGGAAAGTAAATAAACCACACCAATTAACCGTAAGAGTAGGAACATTTTAAATGTTAAATGGTGCCTCAGAAAATAGGGTAAAAGGTGAATAAAACAAATAAAATATATTAAAGTAAGACTGAAATTTTATATCTATCAGGCAGTTCAAAGTATCTCTCAAAATGACCAAATAAATCTTAAAATTTGAGATTTTTATGTATGAGTTGAAAAAATGTGCAGGCTGTGGGGGTAAAATTTGAAAAACTAATATATTAACAACCTATTTGTGAGGTGGAGATCAGTAACTCTCCAAGCAGGTATAGAGACAACTCTAAATAAAAATAAAAGTCCTAAGATTTTAGTTAGTAAAGTCAAACTCTGGTAAATAATTAGTGAATACATTTGAAATGAGGAAGAAAAGTAAAATTTGGGTACAGATATAGAGAAAAATCAAGATAACCAAATAAAACTTTAAATCTAATATATCTAAGCGTGATCTAAAAAGAGGGTGGGGGAGGCATTCAAAATTTACAAAACTATTAGAAATAGCTACTTCTCAGTATCGTAGAAAACTTAAATTTGCCAACCAGATAAAAATACAACTTCAAATAACTATAAAAGTCAGAACATTTTAAATTAGTACTCCGGGCAATAGAAGGATAGGGTGCTATAAGTTTTTTTTAAATATTGTAGAAAATTTGAAATTTTCAGGGAGGTAGATGTGCAATCGATGACCAAATTAGTATTAAATTTAAACATTTATAAGTGAGAGTTAGATAAATGGGGTAGCGGGTTGGTTGTTTGAACATTACAAAACTAGTAAACAAAACTACTTATTTGGGTGGTATAAAACCCAAATTTGGCAAGCCGGTATAGGGATCACTCAAAATATTTATATAAGTCTGAATTTTTTTAAATTCTAAAGTGGAACTACAGGAAATAAGGAAGGGGGATGAGTTCTGAATTAGTTAAAAAAGTGTGGTAGAAAATTTAAATTTGTCAGGAATGTAGAGAGATTACATTTAATAACCAAATACATATTAGATATTTGATATATTTTAAAGGGGGCTGTTGGGCTGGGTTTTTTTAAATTCCACAGTGATGGAAGTTTTCCATTTGTAAGGGGGATATACGGAGCACCTCAAACAGCCATAAAGGTATGATAATTATGAAATTTCTAAATGAAGGATCAGAAAATGAGAAGAATGTGTCCTCTCAGAATTTATAAAATAGTTTTTGGGGGTTATAAAACTTAAATTAGGCATGTAAGTAAATATACCTTCCCGGATAGCCAAATTACGTCTGATAATATGGAATTACAAAATTGGAGACCAGGAAACGGAAGAGCTTAAAATGCATAAAATTAATATAGAACACTATTTTGGATGTGGCAACAAGTAGAAATTTGGCAGTTAAAAACCATCAAATAAAAACAAAGATGTCTTAAAACTTCAAAATGGAAATATGTGATCGGAATATAAATGGGAAAAAAGGGGAGTTACTTGACATATCTCCAAAACGATTAAAAAATCTACTTTTCGCTATGGTAGGAAAAAAGATCTCATACCCCCAACCGGGATTAGAACCCTGATCTCTCCGTTTTAAGCAGGCCATTATAACACTAGAGTGACACCTCAGACCATTCAGCCACTGAACAGATGTGCACCTACAAGAACTTTATTTGTTTGAGCAAGACTAGATTTATATTCCTAGGCCTTTACTTCAATCTCAAAAGTGAGCATTTTGCGCGAAAAATAGTTGAAAATGACCTCCTTCCTTAAGATTTTATGAAAATCCAAAACTAAGAATGTAAGGTATTACTTCTATAAAATTATTTGATAACATTTCCCTACATTTTGACGTGATCCTTATTTTAAATTAACAAACGACTTCTTAGATAAAGCGATTTTTCTGTACGTTTGCAACGAATTTCATAGCTTATTAGGCCAACTTACGACTAAACCTGTTCCTTTATGAGGTGGTACCCACATTTTTACTCCTTGACTGTACCACATTAACAACGTGTTTTTTCAGGGAGGGTGGAGAGGAGTAAGGGACGTATTTTTATTAAAAGCTACCCTTACGATGTAACCTGAGAGGTTTTACCGAGGAGAATTAATTCGATGCTCGGTCCCTAGTTAAGAGAGAGCCCGGATATGGTTTAAATTTTCAAGAGAGAGAGAAAACTAGTAGTAGTACAATAGGCTGGTATAGAACATACAAACACACGTTCGAATATATGTGGGGAATTAGGCTAAGCGAGCGTGCACATATCCAGTCGTACAAGCCGTGACAGTCTGTAAATGCGGCTAAATGTGTTGGAGAGCGAATAAAAATCAAGGGAGCACTTGATCCTCCTTGCTTATAGCCTATCTATGGTAAGAGTGTAGTTAAGGGACAGCTAGCAGAATCTACCATATCTACTATGATGTATACGTTTACCATAAGATCTGCAAGACCATTATGTTGATCAATCGTTATTATATGGAGTCAAAACTTTCACAACAAACAATATTGGTTTATACTTTCTCAAATCAAAATAAATATTACGGTCGTGACAAAAAAAATCAATCTAGAAACCATGACGAATATTTACGGTTTGATGGAGTTTTGTTCAAACTTGATATTATCTTTTACAAAGCTATACCTAGGGACTTCCTCAAATTAAGGATAGTTTACTGATAAGTAGGTTATTTTTTATAAATTCTAATTAATTCGAAAATGGTTCTAACAATTTTGTTTAAAACACATAAATAGGATTTGATTGACATGACAAATAGCACTATATAGTCAGTTTTTGAGCAAAAATTTGTTTGATGGTAGTTTAGTAACGTAAATTATTTGAAAGTACGAGATATTTCAAAAATAGCTCTAAATATTTAGTTCAATGTGTATATTTGGAGATTGTGTGGTATGACAACTATAAATTATTATTTTTTGCGGTAAGAACACATATTTTGGTAGTTTAACTTACTGATGATTGTTTTTTATTTAAATATAAAAAAAAAGTTTTAGTGATTTGGTTCAATATTTGTTAACTGTTAATTTATTTGTATTATAGATAGTTATCCAGATTTGTATTCTAAAAAAAATCATCTAATAGGAATATTAGTTAACTAATGACTACTTTTCGTAAAATTTGATTTTTTTGAAAATAACGCCAACAATTTGGTTCACAATTAGTATCGGGAGGACTATTTTACATTAGCAATAATAATGTATCTTTATTTATATAAATTAAATCATTTTAAGGGTTGTATAGTTACGACAAATTATAGAAAAGTTCAATGTTTTGTAGATTGACTTTGAAGATTGAATTAAAAATGGGAATCTGGTAATTGTTTTTTATGATAAATAAGAATACTTTTTTTAAAGATACATAATTTTAGGGTTGTTTACATATAATTTATTTTTGGAATTTTTAATGGTGTTAAATATATTTGAACTTTTTTGTTTAAAATTTTGTTTTATGAGTAAAAAAACTTAATGGTAATTTAATAAAAAATTATATTTGAAAATTTACTTCGATGCTAAAATATGAGAAAGTTGTTTGATTGTTTTTTTTACCAACTCTTAGTTATGTTTTTATTTAAATGGTTTTACATCTTTTGCCAGCTGTTAATTACCACAATTCCTACGGTGATTGGACTTTACAAACAATATTTGGTGGGGTAGAAATATGCAGAAAAGATGAATATATATAAACATATATTAATGGTCTATATTTTAAGATGAAGAACACAAATAACCATGTTTATACTCATATATACATACATACGTATACTCAAAATAGTACGTACAGTACATGTATAATCCTAAACACATATTTGTAATTGTATAGACATATATCTACTGTATTTGCATATGTATATGCCTAGATCACGATGGTCTTGGAGTAAAGTGCTCAGGACTCTATGGTCATGTGGTTCAAACCCAATCAAGGTTGACGGAATTTTTGTGTGCGATAAAAATCCTTAGCACAACTTCCTTTGGAGGGGAAGTAAAGCCGTATATCCCATGCCAATTATGGCATGTAAGAGAACCCTAGAAGTTATGTGAGAATACTTTCCCAAGGAAATTAGTTGGCCATTTCACGTTCACTCATAGAAACCTTGTGTGCATATATAATCAGTCGCTTCATAAAGTGCATGTTGAATACCTCAAATCAATGAATAAATAAATAAAATATTCATTATTTAATACTATACTATTAATATACTATGTATAATTTCAATCTAGACTGTTATTAAATGCTTCTAATAATAATTACGTAACGATTACTGTATAATTGGTTTCTTCATAACTAATTGAAAGAACAAAGAGTTTTAATAAAACTTAATTTTTTTTTGATAACGGTTTGGCAACAAAAGGCAATTTATAAATTAAATTTATTAAATTCACAATGATATTTTCTTATAAATGGCCATCATAAATTAAAAATGCAGTGTTTTTTTAACATGGAGAAAGAACCACACCAAATACTAGTTTCAAAATAAATCACATGCGCTTGAATACAACCGAATACTATTTTTTTACTTAGCACTGTGTCGTTCTACCCATTTACGTTTTACGCATATGTACTAATTACACTAATGAGCTAGGTATTAGAAAGGTTATATTTAAAGGAAGTGTATCCACATTTACTTGGATGGAGAGTGGAAAACCATTTTGGAAAAATCACCCTCAGATTGAGATTTGAACCTTGATTTCCCCGTTATCGGCAGTTTAGTCTACTGCAAGACTGCGTGGCCATCGAAGTATGTCGAAAACCAATTGTATGATTTCATCAATCACCCTCATTTCATCTGGTTCATTATGTTAATTTACGAAGAGAACGCAGTCTTTTAGAATCTCATGTCTTTAAAACATTTTTAAGTGAATCACAGACGCTGCTTCCACAAAAATGATGAATCCAAACCATTATTTTAATAAGTTCGTTTTCAATAATGTAAAAACGGTAGGAAGGAAAATATAATAAAGCAAATTGTTTATTGTGAAAATTTTTACTTACAAAAGGACAAAAATTCAACATTACTACCTGGCAGATCATGTGGTTTGATAAATGGATACATCAGAGTAGATCTGGTACCTTTTATAGCTGTCATTTAACACAATTTCTTATCTGGCTAGACTGTACCTTGTAGTTTGTTTTGAACATATTTGGTAGGAAGACTAGATCAATTTGAACAATCATTTAATGAACTGCACAATTTTCTATTAGAGCTACATGTATAAATGTATATTCTGGAATAGTATTCTTTGACAATATTTGCTATGTACTCATTAAATCTGTAACTATTCAAGCAACAGATTTATTGATAAATTAAACCTTCAATAATGTATTTGTATTGTAAATATTTCATTAGTAATTATTATTATTATTAGCACCGCGTCTTACTACCCATTCGGTTGTACGCACTTACGCTAATGTGTAATGGTAGGGTGATTGTGAGATGAAATGAAGGACTTACATTTTAACGTGGAATCCGAACCACGGTGGAGGCCTGGCATTCCCACATTCACAAGATGTCTTGTCAGAGGTGAAGGAAGGGTTTGGTAATCAGATAAATCTGTGCCGGGACTGAGGGTTGAACCCCGGCCGCCAGCACAAAAGTCTGACACCTTACCCCTAGACCACCAGGTCGCCTTCATCAGTAAAGTATGGATGAAAAGTGTAATTAGCTAGAGGCATTTATTTCTCTATTATTCATGTTTACTACCCTTCCCGGTACATACATTATAAATATGCTGATTGAGGAGATTGAAGGAGGTGACATTTCGCGAAAAAGAATCCGCATTTTCATGGATATAGATTAGGAGATCATTTTGTAAAAGTCACCCTCAGTAATTTCAGCAGATGAGACCGAAAATAAATCCACGTATCCAGTTATTCGGGTACGTAGCAATGAAAAATTACTGGTACAACACAATCTCAAATACTTTCTCACATTGTGTATTACGGCTTCGAAAATAATTAAAAAAAAATTTTTGAGGGAACTACTCTAAAGTGTGATTTCCTCATAAAAACAAATACATCATCTTGTGAATAGCAATAATCAATCTTTATCTACACATTTTAAATAAATGGTTAGAATATATTTAGCAAAATTTAATTTTCCTAAAACCAATTATTTGTAAACTACGTTAAAATTATTTATTTGTACAAATAAAAACGTTAGTCTTATTTAAAATGTGATAACATTCTCAAATCCCCATTTTTAATTCAATTTTAAAGGTCAATTTCCAAAAATATATTCAAATTTTATTTATATTGTGGTAGGTAGTAATAATTTTATATACATAAAAGTACATTTATTATTGATAGTGTAAAATACTTCCCCGATACCAATTTTGAACCACATCACTTGAACGAATTTTTTTAAATATTCAAATAAATAAACAATCAATTATTACCTAAAGCAAAATTCCCCTCCCAAAACAAGTAAAACAGCTTTATAGTCATGTTAATGCAAACACTCCCCAGGTATACATTTTAAGCAAAATCGTTATTGCAATTTTCAAACTAATTCAAATTTTCCAAAAATTACTAATCAACAAACGACCATTATCTAGTTTTTTCCCAAAACCAAATAAACAATGTTATCTGTAATGTCAAACACTGACACGATACCCATTCGGAATTAAATCGGTAAGGTATTTTAAAAATATGTCCAGGGTTCATAAATTAGTTTTTATCCCAAACAAATATGTATACAGTGATAATTGTCATGCCAAACATTTCCAAGATATTCATTTTGAATCAAATTTCTTGAGCCATTTTAAAAATATTTCAGGTTTTTGAGAGCCTAGTTATCAGTTCATTACCCACAGATGATTTTTACCCTCAAAAACAAATATACAGTACTAATTGTCAAATCAAAATTTCCCAAGATATCCATTTAAAACCAAATCATTACGTCCATTTTTTAGATATTTCAAGTTTTTGAAAAAATGTCGCATCTAAACTGCTCATAAATGATTATTTCCCCCCAAAAAAGTATACACTCTTATTTGTAACATCAAATACTCCCAAGATATCCATTTTGGAACCAAATCGTTACAGCCATGTGTAAAATAGTTCTAGTTTTGAAAAATAGGTGATAAACAAACCACCTATATATGAGTTTTTACTAAAAAAAATTGTGATGTGTCCTACCACACAATTTACAGACATAAATTTTGAACAAAATCGTTAGAGCTATTTTTGAAATATGAAGAGTTTTCAAAAAATGTCCTTCAGTAAACTATCATTCAACGAATTTTGGCCCAAAAATATCCATACAGAGTTATTTGTAATGTAAATTAAATCCTAGATATTCATTTCAAACAAAATAATTTTATTAAAACCATTTTCGAAAAATTTTGCGTTGGAAAAAATATTCATCAGTAAGCTACCCTTAATTGAAGGGCTAGGGTGAACAAAACAACAGTTTTTTTGAATACTCCTATAAAATATAAATATCAAGTTTGAACAAACTCCATCAAACCGTTTTGGATTGTGGCAAGGGACAGACAGACAGGCAGAAAAATACACAAACATACAGACAGACATAGGATGGGGACGGAGATAATTTGAAAATCCACTTTTTTTGCTTTGTGTTCACATAACGTAAAGATTTGCCATATTCTCGGGATCGAATTTTTTCATGACCACAAAACTTTCTCTTGATATTATAAGTAACGAATATGACATTGTTATTTTTTTAGACAAAAAGACGTTCGACATATCCTTAAATTCAAAGAAAACTCATTTTTCTCGGTGCTTGGACTAGTTTTAAATTGAAATATTACTCGCACAGGTAGAAACGCGGACAAAACGGGATCTTCATCTCGTCTAGTTTGTTGGTCATGGGAGGTTCGAATCCTGATTTGGTTGATGTGTGGTTTCTCTAAATATTTTCCCATTCTCTTTGTAAGCAAATATAAATACGATAACTTTAATCCTTACCTTTATAAACCCTACTCAATTAGCGGGAATAAATGCATATAGCTAAATTTAGTGATAAGTGGTAGATAAAAAAAGATCCTTTGGCGAGTAAATATTTTTTTTACAATTATTTATTGTTATAATGACTGTACTACAATACGAAGAGAAAAAAGTGCGAGTGTTTTTCACCTCTAATTGAGTCGATCCATTACTATAAAAAAAAATCCGCCTTTCATCATTTTTACCTTTCAGATTAGTGAGTTTATTTAAACCTTACACCACCCATTTCAAAAGCGATAAAACTCGCTGTAACCCTCTACCCCCCTTGTTTGCACCTATTTGAAAAAAAAAATACAATAAACTTAACCCTCTTCTAAATAAACTTGCTTACAATGGGAATAAAAACACGAGACAAGAATAGTTTTTTTTCCCTCCTTATTTGGAGCACTCGTTTTGAGAGTTGGACCGATCCTTTCAATTTGGCTGGAACTTTTCTATTCAACAACCGTTATAACAAAACTTTGTCTTGGAGCGACAACGTTCTAAGTGAAACGACAGTGATCAGTGATACGGCGTCAAACAGCGTTTACAATGCCTCGTGCTTTTATTTTTCAACTTTAAAGCTGTTGTGATGTTATAATTAGGTCTTATATGCTTATTACCTAAGTAAATGTGAAATATGAATGCAATTGTGCCCTTCAACTATTTTTAAATTACCTTAAATACTATAATTTACTGTAAAAATGTATGTATGGCTTTTCCAAATACTATCTATAGCTTTACATGCACTAAAGTTGCCTGAAAATATTAAATGAATAGTTAAAATATAATATAATTATTTAGAAAAATATCTTCTATATAAAAATATGTATTTATACATTATAAAAATATTTACTTAAAGTGATTTTATTATTCATATTTTTGGTATTCTTTTAGGAAATTGAAAATAAGATCTTTAAAATATGCACTTCATGCCTAAATATGTTTAATTGTCCTAAATATACGACTATTATTAGTTTCTAAATAAAAAAATATGTTATTGTAATCAGGACAGATTGTTTCATGTTCGTATTTTGTTCGAGGTAAAATTAAATTTAGAATAATATAGGTACTTGTCTCGGATATATCAGTCTTAGCCCAGTTTGTGAGAAGATCAGACGGCACTCAGGTAATTTGTCCAGGGTACGTCCGAATGTACCAATAGAACATCTTTTCACTGGAGGCCTTTCCATGTCCAAAAGAGGTGATGGTAATATGAGGATATGAAACCCAATGGAAACTCTTAACAACTTAAGACTAACTGGAGTCTTGTGATTGTTAGAATAGTTCCCCTTTTGATAGTAAAAAATACCCATAGTACCATCCGGGAATCGAACCCGGGATACTTAGGTTTGTATCTAGGTGTGCTGATCACAATACCATGAATCCGGTTAGCTTAGTGTAATAATATCACAAGCAGTAAATATTCTAAAGTGACCCAGGCCACAATCTGTAAACGGTAATGGATGTACAAAAAAAAATACACATTCTAGTCTTAGCTATAATCGATAAATAATAAATGTAGAGACAAAACATTTAAATGCTTGAATACCAATGTCTGTAAAATAGATCTCTATGAGACTCTAGAGCCAGATTCTGATACTGACCTGATTCGTATAATTGGGAACACTACCTAAGGTGTCAACCTTAACTGGTCTGATTTGGATACAATGAGTAGATCAAAATTAGAATGCAATGGTGAGTATATTTTTCATCCCCTCACACGCGAATACGGGCACACTTCCTTTAAGCTACCTTCCTTATTATTGCTACTTAAAAAATTAAGCCTCTAATAGCAATGGTGTTATATGCTATTGATAAATAAAAACGGAAAAGAGTTCGTTATCACTGATGATTAACTAATTTTAAAAAATATATCCGGGGTATTTATCGTGCACTTTCTGAACTGACTGATTGTATAAGATCACGACTTATATAAACTAACTTAAACCTAGAACATACGAAAGATTCAAGCCCCCGGCCGTTAATTCATAACTGTGAAAGGGGAAACCCATATTTCAACAATGATAAAGTTTTCGGCAATGTCAAAAATCAAACCCGGTACCCTTAGCTCAGTAGGCAGACACGATATCGACTGAGCTAAGGTGTCGAACGATAACTAATCCAAACGCTTCCTTATAATCTAGAGATTTACATTTTTACTGTTTCACATTACCTTTTCTACACAATGTTTATAATATAGAAAATCAGTAATAGATTCAAACTCTCATGTTTGGGCAAACGGGAAAAGGTGTCAGGTTTATCTGGTTTGGTTTGCCAGTGACGTGGAGGTTGTGGTTTGAATTTCATTCGAATGTTCTATAGTTATTATCTTTAAATGGTTTCCCACTCTCCCTTTTAGCAAATGCGGGCCCTTGTACTCTAAATTCTTCCACCCTTATCTCTCTCTATCTTAGCTGTGTAAATATCCATACAACCCGGATGGATAAAAAAAAAAGACATAGAGCAAAAAGATCAAATAAAAGGTGTCTGTTAGAATGTTCTTGCTCCGAGAGACACAACATGTTCTTCCTGTTTCTTATCATATACAATCATATCGAACTCTCGAACACCCCCTAGTGTTGTGATCTGCCCATGCGTTCAACACCCTTAACTAAGTATAAAAGATACATCATTACATTATTTCTAGATGGTTTTACGGACGGTTTCTTTAATGCCATTTTTTTTTTTCTCTAGCTATAATAGTTTTCTTCTTTTAATGGCTCACAATGTACATTAGATTATCGTCTAATGTTTCATGCTGAGTAAACGGTTCTAAACATTTTCTGGAATGTTTCGAATTTGAAACACTTCAATAGAGAGCTGTAATCTCCCGTCTAATCAAATCGAATATAAAAAGGCAATATAATGGCAAAAGGCGTGCTTGTGTCAAGCTAATTTGAAGCTAGAGGACCGATGTGGGCTCTGATGTTAAAATAAAAATAGGGCATATGTCGGATCTATTTATAACGTTCTATTCAGACATGATAAATAATGTACAGGCCCTTTTTAGATGGCCTGTAAGAAGTGAAAGGAGTAAAGGGTTGTGGAAAAAAACCTCCATAGTGTCTGCCCCCAATCGGGCCATACCGAACAAGCGGCCGGCATCTGTTGGTGAAGACAGTTCCACTTCCGTGGATAGAGGGTGTCATGTGATCAGCACAACAAACCCTCTGGCCGTTAACTTTTACTTTTAGACACTAGCCGTTAATTTTTCGTTCAAGTAGCTCCTTGTTTGTCCTCTCACGAGGCTAAGTTGACCCCGTTCATACTCACTACTTCCTAGAAAATCTGTAAGTACGGGGATCAACCCATGATCTGTGGATCTTTAGCCAGAAATTCAGACTACTAGACCAAAGAGGCGGTCGATTGTAGGAAAAATGTTGATCAAAATGTGAATGAATGTCATCTTCAAGTTACCACATAAAACCACTACACTTTTTTTTTCTTTGAGAGTCGTTAAGATAGGGTGCATGTGATCGGGATTTAGTTCAGCATTTTTAGTTATTTTAATAAAATTACCTTTTGACCAAAATAAATCAAATATGGCTCTTGTTTGGTAATTTCAACAGTAAGATTTTGAAATTGTATTATGAGTAACCCTGAATTTGATCATTGTTTAGTGATCTCAACAGTTCTTGAATATTTGTCATGCGTATCCCTGAATTCTATCACTGTGTATAGTTATCTCAACAGTTCTAATGCATTAGCTCGTGCGCCTTTTCACTTCATCTTAATGTTGATTCGTGTTAGCTGTCAAACACATTTAATCTGTACAAATATAAATAATTTTAGAAAACAGTGGTGTTCAAATAGTCAGTCGGGTCGGGTGCGACAGGGCGTGGTTTTCCACATGAAATTTATCATCGGGATTTTCGCATCCACTCTTGTGAAACAATAGGCCCTTTTACTGACAAAACGTGTACGATGTCCAGTCCTTTTACTCTTAGAGGAAACAGTCTTACCTTGACAGACTAAATAATCATTCACAGGATTTCCCTTGGTGACGAACGAAACGTCACGTCCGATCACTCGCAACTTCTTGTGGAGGCTTCTTGTTGTGTCTGGGCAAGGGACAGTTTTTCCAAGTGCTTTTCTTTACCGTGAAACATTCATGCCGTTCTAACGCGCTATTCTTTCTCGCGGAAAAGAACGTTTATGTATGGCCGACTTGCTACGTCATTAAAGGGTAAAATGTTGTGGATTACATAACCTTTTTTTTATCCTTTTTTGTTGTATATTTTAATACTTGTATTGGAGTCATGTGTCAATTCATATAGCCTAACATTTTATTTATTAGTGTTTTATGTGTTTATAGTTACAAAATAAATAACATAGCACTGATTATAGATGAACTGAAAGCATTAGTTTGACAATTTTACTCTCTCTTATCAAGAGAATGATTTGAAATCGTGGAATATTTTGACCTCGAGATTATGATAAATGTTTACGTTTTAGGTATGTTCGAACCGAAACAAGTGGATTTTACAATTTTTCCACCCTTTTCCACAGATCTGAAACGGTTTAATGAATTTTGTTCAAACTTGATATCTCAGTACTATAACACCATAACTTAGGATATTTTTTTTCTTATTCTGACCCAAGCCCTCAAATTATGGAGAGCTTACTAATGAGTGATTTTTTCTTAATTAAAAATTTTTTGAAAATGGCTTTAGAGATTTTATTTAAAATGAATATAAAAGGAGTTTTGACCTCCCAAATAACGCAGTAGACAATGCTTAGTTTTTGTGTAGAACTTAATCAAAGGGTGGTTAGCTGAAAAATGAATTTTTTAGAATGAGAAATATTTTGAAATTGCCTACAACGATTTGGTTTAATATGTATATGCTTTTCTGTGGGGGGTTTGACATGTCAAATAAAATTTTGCATTTGTATTTTAGGGAAATATTAATTTAAAAAAGGGTGGTTAAACTCTGACTGATTTTGTGTAAAATCTGATTTATTTTGAAAAATATTATAGCAATTTTATTTCAACAATGGCATCTGACGACTATTTTACATGATCAATAATATATGCTAATTTTTTTAAATAATAATTTTAAATAATAGTTATAGAAAATGGGAAATTTCTTAAATTGACCTCGAAGAGGGAGTTCAAAATTGGGTAGGCCTTTCTGGGAATCATTTTTCGTGAAATAAAAAAGAATACACTTTTATTTTTACAAATTATAAATTATTTTAGGATAATTTACATATAAATTATTTTTGAAAATTGGAAATTTGCTAAATATAGC